>JACYFF010003369.1:66292221-66308364 GCA_017589665.1 Selenicereus undatus
AATTTTCAGCCACATGTTGCTATTAATAGGCAAATTATCAACACAAATATTCAGCATAATTCACAAACCTATTTTTCCCATTCTCTCTCTCTCCTCACAGCAGAACAGGGGCAGCTGTGCCGCCCATTTTGGTGGTTCCGGCCACCTCCCAACTGCCCCGAGTTGCCCTTGCTGCTAGCTATCAAGTCTAACCCCTCAAATTACTCAAAACAGCCTCCTCATCTCTCTAATTCAAGCCTAAAGTGAGGTATATCCCAAAACCCTAACTTATTTTATCTTGAATTTTATGGTTGTTTTCTTTATGGGTTATGTTTGGATGATCAAATTGATAGTTATTGTTCAATTTTTATTGAGTTTGGAGATGTTTGGAGTTATGGGTATTTGATCAAGAGCATGATTATCATGATTTTGCATTCGTTTTTATGCCACTGTCGAAATTCTGGAAATCACAGGATTGTCGAAAAATTGTGAAATTTGTAACGTAGGTTCTCTATATTATTTGGGATTTTCTAGCAAAATTTCATGAAGTTTGGAGGTGTAATCAATGAGTTATGGAATTTTGAATAAAACTGCCCTGTTTTGGATACGAATTTAGTAATTATGTATTAATGAAGTTGTTTAGAGTTTGGATACATATATGAGGCCTTAAATGATATCTTTGTATCTGATTGTGGTAATTTGAAATTATTTCAAGTGATTTTTATGTGAAAAAGGAAGAGAAGTTAAATCAATTAAGGGATGGAATTTCAGGAAATTAGGGATAACTTTGGAATTAAACTGGTAATGAATGGTCCAGAAAAAAATTATGATTTTTGGTGGGTAGATAGTTTAGTATGTTATCTTTAAAATTCCTCTTGAATCGCCTTAATCCGAGGTCTGTGCAGAAAGTTATGGTCGTTTTACCAAAACTGCGCAAAATGAGATCAAATCTGATACACTTGTGTTTTAGTCCCATTTTGGGAATCCTATTGTGGGAATCATGTTTTGAGTTGTAAATGAAAGTTTTTGGGGACTTCTTAATATTTTCATATTGAGATTTTATGTATCCATTTGAGGTCTAGAATGAAAGTTATGAATTTTTGAAGTGAACCGACCTGCTTGGATGTAAATCAGGTTGTTTTTATAATTTCTGTGCAGTGTATACTTGGAGGAAAATTCTGAAACTTTTATGATAGACTGTTCATATTATTTCTGAATCTCTTGTAAGATCTCATAAAATTTGACTGAGTATTTTGAGTTTGGTGATTTTTGGAAGTATTTTGAGTAACTGTATAAAGAGCAATAAAAAGAATCAAGTGAGATTGATCATGCACTCATTTTGTGTATTTTGAGCCGAGTCATTTATAGGGGGACATAAATATTCATGGACTTTTATGGAGCTTTTAGCTTGTTTTTGAGCTTTGATTCAGTTGTGGATTTTACAAAGAAAATGTCATGCTTGGTGAGCTTAATAGCTTCTAGTGAGTTCAATGACCCATTTGAGGTGGAATTCTTTATCTAATGGATTTATGAATGAAATATGAGAGGTGGGATGTTGTGACTTATCAGACCAAGTTATTGCAGTTTGTGCCATGGAACCAAGATATACCTCTCTTGGCCTCATACCTCTATTACTTACTCAATTCAGATTGTATCAAATGTATTTATCAAGCCAGTGTAGTGTACTCGTTGTTATCTTGAACCAAGCTATACATCAGCGAGCCTTAAACTTGTATCAGCAACTTATTTCATAAAAGGCCGTAACCATTCTCTCAGTTATCGCCATCCAGGCCTTTTCCTCTGTAATACCATTTATCTCATCGTGGACTATTTTACTTTCATCAATTCAGTTTTGAAGTTATATTGAAATACACGAATTATGTATACCATTTAATTACTCAATTTCTGTTACGCATACTTTTACTTACTCAATTGTGCGAGTGATGATCATTTACTAACTACACATACTTTCAATGACATTTATGAAACAGAGTTGAGGCCTAGTTATCGTTCCCCATTATGCATATGTCTGAAGTCAGATGACATTTATGAAATAGCTGACCTGTATCAAGTTAGATAACATTTTGTTTTAAAGACTCAAGGTACGTCCATTGCCTGTATCTTCAGAAAGCAGATCATGTTTATCAATTTACAACTCTTAATGAGTTTATCAAAGAATCAGTTTATACAGTGATTTGCCATTAACTTGTGACCCCGTCAGTTATCATCTATAGGGCGTCATCCCATCATTTACCCGCGCGGCTTTAGGCCAACTCTTGATCGGATTGGCAGGTGTACACCTATGTATAGATAATATCAGTGCAAGGGGTTCACATCCAGATAATAATGAGCAATTCAATTTTATATTACTTTTATTTTCATTTTTATTGCCAACTAAATGAATTGCAAAGTCGGGTACCCATCACCAGTGTTTCTATGGTCATTTTACAAATGCAGGGATGTATGTACTGAGTTTTTGCTCATGTTTTCGAATTGTTTTCAATTTTTCCATTTTAGGTGATGAAGTGTCACATATTCCTCCTTTTAGCAAGCCTTTTTGAAGGTCATCAGATGCTCACAGTGGATTCAGCATAGCTTGAATATTGAAACCGACCTTAGGGTCAAGTACTTGTGTGATATGGTTAAACTATTATGAACTTCGGGCTTGAAGTGTTTCAGTTTACTAGATTTTGTAATTGTAAGCACGAATTGCGAGATTAAATGGTTTCAGTGAGCCTTGTCCTTATCAGGACGGCGGTAGCGCCTTCGGTTACTGAGTCTTTCACTACAATTATCAGTAATCATGTCATTAGTATTTTGGGGGCGTTACATGGCTGTATCCCACGTGTATGAACCTACATAGTCCTTATTCCCCCCAATTATTTTGATGAAAGCCAAAGGGGGAGAAGCATGTTTTGGTAGTATGATCAAGTGATGTACTGGTAAATGCTACTCAGGTAATGCTTCTTGTTTATCGGTAAGTGTTGAATACAATGCTGTAAAGCTTGTCAAGGGCTACAAATTTAACCACTACTTCGGTTATTGAATACTTTTTATAGCGTAGGGAAGTAGGGATCGATCCACGAGGAAAGATTGCTATAAATGGCTAGTTTGATCCTGAATAATTTTGCTAATCAACTTGTTAAGTCTAATTTTAATAATTCTAAAACAATTAAAATCTAACGAATAAAAATCTAGCAAAATACCCAATGATGCTCCTAAATATTCTAGATCATATTCTGGAAATAAAACAGTAAAAATATTCCCTAAATAATTCAGAAAAATAGAAACAGATTAATAATCCAATATTCAACTAAAAATTAAAAACAGAAACTATTAAACAAAAAAAAATCAATATTAAAAATCACAATCAGTATCCTAAATTGACAATCTTAAACTTGAAAAATTTATAACTCCATAATAATGTCTTATTTATTTTAGGAAAATTAAATCAGACAATTACTACAGAATAATCAACAGAATATGAAATTAAAAAGAAAATAATCTGCATGAATAAAAATACGAAAATAATTAAAAAAATTACCCTAATTCTAGGACATAACTTTCTGAACCTAAAAATACTTAATAATCGTAAATGAAAATTAAAAATCGAAATATTCAGAATTAATGACCTAAAAACCTGCACATATCAATTTCACAAAATAATTCTCAAATATTATCAAATAAATTCTAAAAGTCACGAAATTGAATATGAGCAGACTAGAACACTTTATAAACCCTAGGAATGAATTAAAATCGAAAAATAACAAAAATAACTATTTTTAGTCTAAGTTCAAACAAACCGGTAATTTAATACTAAAACTGAATATAAATCAATCTAAAGTTATAACTACTCCAAAAATCAAAATATAAGCTATCTAAAATCACCTAGACACTCCTAAAAGACTATAGTTTTGGGGGGGGGATCGATTGAAATTATATGGTAACCAATAAAATGAAACAAAAATTAACAAACAAACCAAATTAACTATAAGCAACAAATAATTTTCAAAGTTGTCAAATTTATGAAGGATACTTAGTATAATCTTAATCCACCATGCAAATTAATATTTATCATTAACACACAAGTAAATTTCATTCATGAGTTAAACTGTAGAAGATATCCAACAGCGGTTCTTTCCCGTTTTTCCTTAGATTTTAGTTTACTCAGGTCCAGCCCTAATATAAACCCTACTAATTTGATAATCTTTACAGCAGCGCAAAAATTTAACCAAATTAGAGCATTACGTATTAGAAAAACATCATTTAACACTTTGTAATCAATTTACCAGCAAATCGATTTAACAAAGATCTAAAACGATTACCTAATTAAAAGAGATGGGTTTGAGTCATCCATGATTAATTAGGGTGATACTAATGCTTAAAAGACGATAACTTTTATGTATTAAATCCTTTTAAACTATCATACAAATCCGTATTAAACTAACTAGCATGCATTCTAATTAATATAACACGAATATCATGAACGATAAACACTAATCGCTATAGAATCATGAATACAAATCAACTAGACAATAAAGCATGAAACTTATTTCAAAATAATTAATTTAGCATGGTTTCAAGTAGATTATACTAAGCAAAAAATAATTACTCACTCATATTAAACATAACATCATAATTAACCAAAGGATTCATGTTTAGTAATAAACTAAACAAAAAAAAAGGAAATCAAAATCAAAATCAAAATAGAAAGAAGAAAGGAGTGGCGTGGTGGTGGGATGAAGATTATTATGATGATTGATGGCAAGGGGTTGATGATGTGATTATATGGTGATGGTGGGGAAGATGGAGGGAGGTGCGTGTATGATTTGTTAGGTAGAAGAGGGTGACGTGATGATAGAGAGTGGGCGTGGAGGTACGGAAGGAGCAGCCGTCAGATGATTGTTTTTGGAGGAAGGAGCCGTGGAGGTGTATGGGATGCTTTATGGTGAGGTTAGGAGTATGATTGGATGATGATATTATATAATGAGTATGGTGAGGCTAGGGTTAGTTTCTTAGGGTTTTCTTCTCCTTTCTTGCTTAGGTTTCTTCTTCCTCAAGACTTGTAGCTTCTTACCAACTCTTGAAACCCTAGCCCAATATAATAATTATGAAAATAATAATTTTCATAATTATTATTTTTTGACCGTCTTGTAGCAAAGTGTGTAAAAACCGAGTTTCTATGTCCTCTCTTCTCCTTTTTATTAATTAACACTAACCCTGAAAAATATATATAAAACAAAACAAATTAAACGAAATAATATATATAATATAATCGAAATAGATATAAAAATAATGCATAATTTTTGACTTAACAAATGCCCTGTTCCTTTATCTTAGTAAATGCTAGTATTGCTACTCAAGTGATGTATTGGTAAATGTTTATCTTGCTATTTAGGTAACGTATCTTGGTAAATGCATTCAACTTTGATGTTCCATTATTGGCCTTTATTGGTAATGATAGCTCCAGACTGCTCCAGTAAATGCTTTGGCTTGGTAAATGTTTACACCGAGTGCCAATTGTCTATCAAGCTTTAAATATTGCCTTTCATCAAAAAGGGGGAGATTGTTAACTCTCTCAAAGCCGACAAAGACTTTTTGTCAAAGCCCACAAAGATATTTTGAGTGAAAGTATATTTAAAACTTGATACAAAAAAAGGTGCTCTTATTATTATGGAATAAGTTTATATGTTTTTTATTATGGTTAAATTGATGAAATTGGTCTTGATAATAATATTCTGATTATATTGAAATAAAAATGTGATTATGCATATCCCACCTTTTTAGGGATTAGTACTTAATTTTCTCTAACTAAGATTATGCTTGCCTTGAATCCTAGAAAACAATTGCCAAAGAAAATCCTCATGAGAATGGGAAGTAGCTGTTGAGAATAACGATTAGCTCACAAAAAAGAAGCAGTAGTTGAAGGAATATCAAAACAAGCCAAGCAACTGTTGCCACAAAACGGAATAAGCAAAAATAGCAAATGAATGTTCAAGGCTAATAATGGAAGATTTTCAAGGACCCTGAATTGAAGCTCAAGGCCTTGGACTGAAGCTGATTTTAAGGAAAGACCAATGGCTAGTTTGCAAGAGCTCCTTCAAGACTTAGCTATAAATATAGAGCAGAATGAAGAGCTAAAGTATAAGAAAAGGCAAGCATTCATTGAGATTCTACTTCCTCAAGCATATATTGGCTTTCATTGTGCTTAAACTTGCTTCATTTACATTTGAGTTGTATTGTTCAATTTGTATTTGGGTAAGATCATAGAGTTGAATGGTCGACTCTACCAGGCCTAGTTGAAAGGTTCAACTTGTGACTTGGAACTTAAAGTAAGGATACTCTAGAGTTGTGTGATCAATCCTCCTAATAAAAGTTCAGGTTTATTCCAGAGTTAGAGAACTCTAGGCGGGGATTAAGCCTTTTAAGGCCCAACCTCGTTAACAATCGATTGTGTACTGTCCCGATTTACTTTTCCTCATTTATATTTCGATTGTTTAGCAACCTTGATCATCACCCTATTCACCCCCCTCTAGGGTGATCTTATAGCATTTGATTCTTCACATAGGAAAGAAGTGAGAATATGAAATTTTAAAAAAAAATTAAAGATAGAAAAGAATAAGTTTTTTAATGGTCCATTATTTATTTATTTATTAAATGTACACATAAATGTTTTAAGTATTTTAGGTATTTGTAGATGAGTAGTGGAAGTGTTATGTTTAAGCGTTATTGTATATAATACTTAGATGATCATTATTTTAGTATTTAGATTAACGCTCATTACATAGGTGTGAGTATTATAGGTGATTTGTACATGTTTATGAACAATATATTTAGTGTATAAATTTTTTTGTCATCTATAGGTACACATTTTGTTAATTGGTTAGAGACAAGTGCATTTTTAGTTGTTCAAAATGTGGATAGCTGAAAAATATAAGTTTGGATTATTTTTTCAGCTTGGATTGTACGGACTAAAGTAAAATGTCTATCTAAACTTCATCTTTTGTAAATTTGTGAAGGAGTAACTAGTTTACGATTTTTAAATCTAAGGTCAATCGGAATCAGTCTCTCTTAATTTTACAATTCAGGGGCAAGGCTACAACATCAGAGCCCCACACCCTATCTAGAGGTGGGAAGTTTGGATTATTGGATCTGGATTTAGATTTGATTGGAGACAAGTATTTCGGACCCTATTATGTAGTTAATTTGTATTTTGTTAGTGAACATTTATTAGATGTGTAGATAAACAGTTTATTAATTTTCATGCAAGCATTTTCATTGTTTGTAGAAAAGAAGTGAGAATATAATTTTTTTTTTGGGGGAAAAAAATTGAAAAATGAGAAGAGAACATTGTTTTGTTTTATGTTAAAAATAGGCGACAAATCTTTATATTATAAATGCTAAAATGTGTAAGGAGGTGAGTGTTGAGGAAATGGAAAATGCTAATATGAGAGTAAATTTAGGGTATATGTTGCTCCACAACCGTTGGATCAAAATCTTAAACAATCTTAACCCTTGGATTTATCTCGACAACTACCTCAATAGATAGCATGTACAATAACCTCTTTCTCTTTACTGGCCACATTAGGTCTCAGGTTCGATTCCCCCCTCCCTCATTAAATTGTATTGGCCATTGTGACTCCTACGGACCAAAACGTTTTAATTTCCATCATTATTGTTATTAATATTTTGTGTTTTTCAATACAAATATAAATTTGAGCATGCATTATTAGAGATAATAGAACAATAAATATGATTTTCATTATTATTTCCATTATTACTATTGTTGTTATTGTCGTCATTATTGTTGTCGGCGATTTTATCTTTCTTTAACATGGTCAATATTAATTATGATAATCTAATTATCAAAGAGAGATTAATGGATTATAATGGATACAAAAGTTTTTATTATTTCATTGTTACAGAATAAGTTCACGTTTTAAAAGTTTTAACTTAAGAAAACCGAATTGTAATTACTGAACAAGTTGTAAAACCTTAGGGGACACCTTATTAGTAGCACATAATATAATATACAAACTTATATAGAAATAATAAACATTTTTTTATTTCCATGATTATTATTATTATTTTGTCTTTTTCGATACAAATATACATTTGAGCATGTATTATTAGAGACAACATAAATATAAATATGATTTCCATTCTTGCTATTGTTGTTGTTGTTGTCGTTGTAGTTATCGTCGCTATTATCTTTCTCTTTGAATTTGATAACATAGTTAATATTAATTATGATCATATATAGATGTAAAGGTTGTGCTGAAAAATTACATATTGTAAGCATGATATAACATATTGCAAGGGTTGAATGTGAAATATAAAAAAAAATTAAAAATAAAACACAATCATCATATTAGGCCCACAAAGCTGTATTTCTTTCACATTTAATATGATCTATTTAACATAAGGAAATAAACGAACTATTTTTCTTTTTGTTTCAAAGCATACATATCTTATAATTAAATTTAATTCATTTAAATCTTAAACGTATAATTAATTTTTTAACATTTCAAATAAATTGACCAAAATCTAATCTATTTAACGCACAAGAAAAATTGGAATCATTTTCGTTTTCATTTAAACCATACAAATTTAATAATCAAATTCTCTTCATAAAACACCTAAAATTACCATTTAAAATAAAATACCTCAAATCGCCATAACACTTCAAACTAAAAAATATTTCAACCCACAAATCTGAACTCAACCAATCTCTTGCAAGACAACATAAGGGCATGAGAAGTTTATATCAAAACCCATGAAACTATTCAGTTGACATGAAAACCAAACGTACAAAGTATGAATACTTAATTATATTAGCGCCCCCTAATGGGCCACTTTAAATAGCCAAAAAAGTTATGTATTAGCATAAATGTAATGTTCAAATTATTTTCATTGAAAGATAAATTTTATTTCTGTTACATGTGAAACTGAAATTAAACTGACTTCAAAATAGTTTCTACCTAAATTCACTAGACAGTTAGCCACTTCATAAATGTTTGTTCAACAACAAGAGGAGAAGGTGGATTTTTCATCATTGGCATCATAGATTAACTTATCATCACCCAATTTAGCGTGCTTTGTGACAAATTCACTATCTACTGTCTCCATCATACTTATATAGACTTTTGTCATAATCATATACTTTTTAATTATTAATCCAATTAGTTATGCACGAAGTTGCTGTATACTTAACTTTTTCATTGAATTTTTCTATTATCTTCTCTAAATTATAATATTAATCATGTCTACCATAACTATTTGTTTATTATTTTGATAACATATTTACAGAATGTCTATTTGAATATACTCCGTGCAAAGCACGGGTCCAAACTAGTGATAAGCAAATGAAAACACGATGGAGGAAACTACTTGTATATTGTATTCAAATAATCTTTTGTTTAGCATTCAGATATCTAACATTTATTGAATAGAGGTAAGCGTCATGGTAATTTATACATATTGATAAACATTTTTTTAATATATAAATAAACAATTTGGTCATTCATAAATTAGCATTTTGGTTGTCTAGAAATAAACGTTTCAAGTTATACTGCATAATCAGCGTCCATTTATCGTTAAGTATTTATTAGTATGTCGATAAGCATTTTATCATTTTGTCAATAAGCACCTTGGTCTGTAGATAGGAACAAAATAAAAGCAATTAAAAGATTGAGAGAAAAAATTAGGCAGCAAAAGAAGACGATAAAGGATAAGAAAAACGAAATACAAGGGGAAAATAAATATAGATGGTATCTAGATAATCATTTGTTCGATATTTAGTTTAACACCTATTTATGTTTGCATTTTCTTTGTTTCCATGTAACCATTTTGTTTTTTGTGTTTTAACATAGTATGAATAGTCACAATCTCAAAGAAAAGTAGATTGCGCATATGAAGTACCAAACAAATGCAAAATAACATTATAAAAAACTCCCAAAAAAATTAACAAGTGTTTAACTTGATTCCAGTTATTAGAGTCGGCAGGTCTAGTGCATCATCATCTTTTATAAACTCCACGTTATAATAAGAGTTTGCTTTACTATTGTAATAGCCCCGACCCTAACCCATCTTTAATTAAATCATCTTTATTTATTTCAGTAAGCATATTTATTCATTTACTTTATCATGTCTATTGACCAAAATACTCATGGTTATTTGTTTAACCAAATCATGTTTATTAAGTCAATTACACTCAATTTATATATTTATTGAATTACCTTATGTCATTTAAATTTCCCTCTTTCATTTATCATATTTAATCACTTCGGTTGAAGGATATTTCATTTGGGTTCCATTTTACAATTCACATTTCATTGATTGTAAATTCAAGTTTCGTTGATTAGTAAGTATCGGGTGAATCGATAGTAGGCCTCGAGAATCATAGTTTAAGAAATTATTCTGACTATCATTATTTATGATTTCTGGATTAAAGGATTCAATTATTATTATTATTATTATTTTTATTTATTTATTTTTTTTCATGACGCCATGAACATTTAATCTCGAGCTTCAAAAAAAAATAAAAAAAATGTCAAATGCACTCGGTTTAAGCTATTTTGCGAACCCGAGCCTGCTTAAGGCCAATTTTGGCCCACCAAGACTTTACCCCATTTGTTTATCTAATTACCTTCAATTTAGCCTAATTTAGACTTAATAAAAGTGGCTTTTTTTAAGGGGAATTCTCAGCCAAGTATTTTTGGTATGTATATATTCACCAAATATTTTTATACCAAGCACTCATCTTGTAAAAACACAAGACTTCTTCTCTCTATTCTCTCTCTCCTTTCTCTCTCTACATGGCTGCTCCTGAACTTTTTGCTGCTGTTTGGCTACCAAACCACCATAAAAACAGCCCTTTAGCCACCCTAGCCACCATCTACATCCTCACAAACATCAAACATCTCTTAGATCATCTTTTCTTCAATCCAAGTAAGTAAACCCCAGCTTGTTTTTGTTCATATGGATTGTATTTTGATTTTGATTCTATGATTGTTTTATTTATGGGCTATGCTTGGATGATCAAATTGATAGTTATTGTGCCATTTTTATTGAGCTTGCAGATGTTTGAAGTCATAGGTATTGGATCAAGAGCATGATTTTCATGATTTTGCATTTGTTTAAATGCCACTATCGAAAATTCTGGCAATGATGGGATTGTCCAAAAATTCTAAAATTTTTACTGTAGATTTTATATATTATTTGGGAGTTTCTGGAAACATTTCATGAATTTTGGAGGTGTAATAAGCGAGTTATGGAATTTTGAAGAAAAATGTCCTGTTTTGGATACGAATTTAGTAATTATGTATTAATGAAGTTGTTTAGAGTTGGGATATATACGTGAGGCCTTAAATGATCTTTTGTATCAGATTGTGATGATTTGAAATGATTTCAACTGAGTTTTATGTGAAAAAAGGAAGAGAAAGTGAAATCAGTGAGGGGCTAGAATTTCAGGAAATTAGGGCTGACTTTGGGATTAAAATGGTAATGAATGGTCCAGCCAAAAATTATGATTTTCGGTGGTTAGATAGCCCAGTGTGTTAGCTTTAAAATTCCTCTTGAATCTTCTCAATCCGAGGTCTGTGGAAAAAGTTATGATTGTTTCACCGAGACTATGCAGGATGGATCAAAAAACTGACACACTTGTGTTCAAGCTCCATTTTGGGAAACCTATTGTGGGAATCATGTTTTGTGCCCTTAATGAAAGTTTTATAAGACTTCTTAATCTTTACATATTGTGGTTTTAGGTCTTCATTTGAGGCCTAAGATGAAATTTATGAATTTTTTAAGTGCACTAACCTGCTTTGGTGCAATTGAACAGTTATTGTAATTTATGTGCAACGTATACTTGGAGGAAAATTATGAAAATTTTCTTGTAGATTTTTCATATTATTTTTGAATTTCTTATAAGATTTTATGAATTTTGGTTGAGTATTTGGAATTTGGAGCTTTTTGGAAGCATTTTGAATGAATGTGTAAAGAGCAATAATAATGATTGGGGGAGATTGATCATGCACTCATTTTGTGTATTTTGGGCCAAGCAAGATCATTTAAGGGGGACATGAATATTCATGGAGTTTGTAGCTAGATTAATGAGAAAGAAGAAGACAAATATACAAATTAGGAGTTTGTTTATGAGCTCTGAATCATTTATGGATTTTACAAAGAAAAATGCCAAGTTTAGTGAGTTTAATAGCTTTTATTGAGTTCAATGATGGATTTATGATTGAATTATGAGAAGTGGGAGAGTTATTGCAGTTTATGCTTTTTGAACAAAGATATATATCTCTCTTGGCCTCAAACCTTTATCATTTACTCAAGTCAGAATGTATCTAATATTCATATCAAGCCAAGCTAGTGTATTAACTGTTATCTTGAACCAAACTGTACCTCAGTGAGCCTTAAATCCGTATCAGCAACCTATGTTATCAAAGGCCACAACCACTCTCTCAATTGTCACTATCAAGGCTTTTCCCTTTGTAATCTCTTTGATCTCATTGTGAACAATCTCACTTTCATTTACTTTATATCGGATTTTATTACTTTTATGAATTTAGTTTTGAAGTTATATTGAAATACCCACGTTATGCATACCATTTAATTTCTCAATTTCTATTACACATACGTTTACTTACTCAATTATGTGAGCAGGGATCATTTACTGACTATACATACCTGCAATAACATTTGTGAAATAGAGTTGAGGCCTAGTTATCGTTTACCGTTATGCACAAGTGTTATCAAGTCAGAATATATTTATCAAGTCAAATGATATTTTTTTTTAAAGACTCAAGGTACGTCCATTGTCTGCTTCAAAAAGCAGAACATGCTTATTAAGTTACAAATCTTAATAAGTTTATCAATGAATCAATTTATTCAGTGATTTGCCATTTAACTTGTGACCCCGTCAGTTATCATCTATAAGGCGTCAACCCATCATCTACCCGCGCAGCTTCAGGCCAACTCTTGATCGGATTGGCAGGTGTACACCTATGTATAGATCATATCATTGCAAGGGGTTCACATCCAGATAATAATGAGCAACTCAATTTCATATTACCTTCATTTTCATTGTTATTGTCAACTAAATGAATTGCAAAGTCGGGTACGCATCAACAGTGCTTCTATGCTCATTTTACAATACAGGGATGTATGTACTGAGTTTTTGCTCATATTTTCGAATTGTTTTCATGCTTTCCATTTTAGGTGATGAAGTGTCCCATATTCCTCCTTTTAGCAAGCCATTTTGAAGTTCGTCAAATGCTCACAGTGGATTCAGCATAGCATGAGTATTGGAACCGACCTTAGGGTCAAGTACTTGTGTGGTATGGAATGTGAATTAGTACATGGTATGGTTGAACTATTATGGACTTCGGTGATTTTGTGATTGTAAGCAGCGACCTGCAAGATTGAATGGTTTCAGTGAGCCTTGTCCTTATCAGGACGACGGTATCGCCTTCGTTTACTGAGTCTTCCGCTGCAATTATCAATAATCATGTCATTAGTATTTTGGGGGCGTTACAACTATACTTTGTGAATGCATGCTCATCCACTAAAGGAGTGCTAAGCATCTTATAAGTGGAGTTCCATCTAGTGGGAACATCAAGAGACAAAGAAGTTTTGATCTCAATTTTTTCTACAACAACACATTAATCTTTACAACCTACTAGGAAATCGCCTAATAAACCTCATGGCAGTTCGAACACACTTAATTGACTTCCCAACAACCTTCAACCCATCCCATACAACCAAATTAAGTATGTAAGCAACACACCTAACATGTAATAATTCCTCACCAGAGAAAATGACCATGCCACTTAAACTCAACAATAAGGGTTGTACAAGTAGTGCTATTGCTCTCAGCATTATTATCAGTAATAGTATACAATTTAGATGCTAAACCCCAATCCTCTAAACTCTTTCCAAGAACAAGAGCAATATCATCACCTTTACGACTAGCAATGGCATAAAAAGTCAATATTTTCTTATGCAATTTTCAATTATTATCAATAAAGTCGGTTGTTATAACCATATATTTAATCCTTTGAAATGAAGTTCATGTGTCTGTTGTCACACACACCTTTTGACATGAATGTGTAAGATATTCTTTCAGTTTTACCCTTTCATCCACATATATGTGATCAATGTCTATTGCAATGGTAATGCATTAAGGCATATTAAGTGAACGCAACAAATAGATATTATTAGCCTAAATCCCACATTTGCAACCAACCTAAAGGACAACTCTTCAATTACGATCATTTTGATCTCTTTCGAAAACCACTGACCTTGTGTCTGTTTGTTTTGATTATTAAGGTTTTCATAGCGCTTTCGGAAATGGTTTTTCAAGTTCTTCGCTCCATTCTTAGTAGAGTCGGCTTTATATACTATATCACAATAGTTACACTTACCGAGCGCTCTTTTGCCACTCTCTTTGATCTCTTTGAAATGTTCCCAACTCTCAGCCCTTTGAGTAGACTTTCTAGCTACTTCTTTCCCCTTGCTCTTGCTTTTTGTTGCTCTTTGAGTTGGCTCTTCTTCCTCCCCCTCAATTTCAATAGGCGCATTCACTAGGTGCTCAATGGGAATATCAGTACCCATATCAATCAATTCTTCCACTTGCAAACTACTCTTTTTTTTGGATTTGGAGTTGAACATCTAGTATTGACAAGCTATTAAAAAAATAACTAAACACCACATGTATAGATTTTGTTAGTTGTTACATTAACTAATCAAATTATGAAATTTACATTTCGAGAACCAGCCATAAGGGACTCTGTAATTGCTAATCTAGTCGGAAATTGAGTTGAATATTGCACCTGAAAATAAAAAGGATTTTAAATTTAGGTCTCATTAAGTGTTCGTACTCAATCCTACCAAATAAGGCTATTCTCAACATCGACTTAAAATGATACAAACACTCTTGTTGTTTTAATAAGATTCCATTTTTTCCCTTCAACCATGTAAGCCATTTTAAAATTTGGGCCTAATAATTCACTCTGGTTAAAGTCCCTCCCTCTTTTTTTATCTCATAAAAGAAGTTAGCAATTAACTCAAATCCAATTCGAAGAGAATATCTCCCATTTGCAATTTAATTATCACTGGCAAAGACGCTCATCAACAGATCCAAATTATCAGCATGAGAAAGAGCAGAACATATATGTTGTTAATCTATATGTTGATCACTTCAAATTGGCCCAACTTTGATGACAATTCAACAAGGCAACAATGATCCCAAATTTCTGAAAAATCAGTAAGACCCATCTAATTTAGGTAGGGGGAAAATGGGACCAGTGCAAATTACTTTTCCAAATCAATCCAGCAAAATATGAGAAGAGTACAAATTAGCTGAATATTTTTTAGGCTTGTTCGAGAACTGTAGAAGATCGAGAGGTAGATAACAGATGTGAATTGAGACTCGAGAGGCAGACAACATGGGTTCAAAGAGGAACCACGTGACGAAGGAGCAAACTAATGAAGGGAGAGACTAGACGAAGATGATAACCCAATAGCCATCATGGCGGTCGGCGGATTCAGAGTCAGTGCCTAGATGAAGAACTCAGGGCTAAGCATTTGAAGGGGGGAGTAAGCTCCAGCAAGGGTGTTAGATTCAGAATCAAAGAGAAACGGAGATGAGAGGGAGGATGAGCACTTACAAATTTACCGTGAAGAACCGCCAATCGAAGGTCCAAAGCACTGTGAATTCTCAGTTTAGACACAAAGGGAGAGGACGAGGCAGCTGAGAGGGGCAGAATCGCGTGGCGTGGGGGCTGGGCAGTCAAATCGGAATGAGGTTCGCTAAATTGCTGGTCCTTGAGCGCTTCGCATAAAAACCAACACCCTAATGATGTAACCTCATCTTGGTCTCCGTCTGATTCTCTGTCCATCCAACGATCAATGGTTTTAGTTTCAATGATCACCAATGTCATACTTAGTGATCAACTTTGGATCAGAAACAGATGGCACTTCCACGCACTTATCATACCTATCTCATGAACCAACTCATCCTACTTTAATAGGCCACTAGATATAGACAAACATGCGCGCACATGTGTACTCACAAACATACATATATATATGTTTAGATATATACAAACAAATAAACACACACACACAAACATCCATACATAGGAAAACAACAAAACT
>JACYFF010003369.1:66360368-66389957 GCA_017589665.1 Selenicereus undatus
TGTGTGTATATATGTATGTATGTATGTATGTATGTATGTATGTATGTATGTATACATAAATACATATACATACGTAAAAATATATATATTTATATATATATACATAAATATATATATATATATATATATGTATAAATATATATATATTTATATATATACACACACACATATGTGTGTGTGTGTGTCTATATATATACATCGATAATGAATCACCGTATCCAATGCCCTTTGTGGGAGTAAATTTCACTGTTAGGTTTCCATTCTATAGGATGCTAAGCGAATATATATATATATACACACACACACACACACACACACACACACACACACACACACACGTGTGTGTGTGTGTGTCCATATATATACATCAATAATGAATCACCGTATCCGATGCCCTTTGTGGAAGTAAATTTCACTATTAGGTTTCCATTCTATAGGATGCTAAGCGAGCATGATGAGGGCCAAAGCACGACTATTTCAATTAAGAGTTGTGAGAGCTTCATTTCATCATGGATCGCGTGTGAAAGACCATTTTTGTCTATCATAAGCTTTTTCTATGTCAATTTTTAGTTGTCTTTTAAACCCTTCACCCCTTTTGTCTTCTTTGTATGGTGCATAAATTCCTGCGATAAAATGTCTCCATTCTATTGACCGGACACGAAGCTTGATTGTAAGAGTGAATTGATATAAAGTAAAATACATTTTAGTCGCTGCATTGTGCGATGGTTACCAACTGGTGTACGACGCATAATCCAATGGGCCGAAATTGAGTGATCATATGCGGATTACTCACTTTTAGGATCAAAGAGACGAAGGTACCATTCAACCCCTTAAGAATGGATTTTTCACTCAAGTTCCCAAGACGGTTTCAACACGGATCTACCCATGAGTGGCCTATAATTCTGGAAAAAAAATACGCATGAAATCTATCGGGCCTGGAGCCTTTTTTTTTTGGTTTAACCAAAGGCATCCACAGTCGATTGCAATGACTAATCCCCTTGCCCTGCGAGCTCCACTTAAGGGTAAAGGGCTAGTCAAGAATTGCTCTCCATTCCCAAAGGCCAATGATCGAACCTCTGACCAATTGGTTAAGGGACGAAGTGAGCTACCACTGGACCTGGAGCCTTTAGTGGAGCTATAAACCCATGAACGACAGTGTGGAATTTAGGGTTGAACGCATTGGTGCCAGAACTAGGACGAAAAGAAGCGAAGAGGCTAACCCATTGAACCGTTTAATCAAGAAAATGAAGTGAACACCCATGGAACCTTCATCCAAAATCAAAGCTATTGAGGATGTAGATGTGGAAGAAATCAATTTGGGCTCCCTAAGGGTGTCATAAACTCAACTTAATGGCAGTGTGGATTACCAATCGGCAGCTTATGCACGAGTATAGTTGTCGTATCGTGATATGCTGCAACAGACCATTCCCAACCTGCACTTTGGAATGAGAGATAATCCGGTGTGGTGCCATAGGGATTATGAATATGTCTCTGAAGATGACAAACCACTAGAGTCTGAGGACCTAACATGCCCCACAATTCTGCTGACAACGTAAGAGAAGCACATGCTGTGGGAACCCTCTTAGGAAGCGTTTATTGTGAAACTATTAGACAAAGGAGGCTACATGCAGTTGAAGAAACGGCTCAAAACTAAGTTGACATTGAAAGAGGTCTTCTCCCTCATAGATAACATTTGATTACTATGTCACTCGATTCACGAACAGAGAGGATTATGATCATGTACTCATCGATGGTCCTTAGATGATTGGTGATAACTACATGGTTATTCGAAAATTGGTTCCTAATTTTGTATTTGAGGAAGACAAGATCATGAAATTGATAATGTGGTTGAAAATTCCTAAGATGAAGGTTGAATATTTCAATAAGCATTTTCGGTTAAACAAGATTTGGCAAAAAACTACTAAGGTGATAAAATTGGACATTACAATTGTTGATGTTGAAAGAAGACAATTCACCGGATTGTGTATTGAGGTTGACCATAAGAAACCTCTTATCTCAAGGTTTAGGCTGAATGGAAGAATCTGAGGGATATAGTATGAGGGTTTGCAGATGATCTACTTCAATTGTGGCAAGCAGGGACAAAATGAGGGAAACTTCCTCCTAAAAATACCAACCCAGTGGAAAATATGACACAGGAACAACCAGGCTAACAGAACCAGGAAAGGGTAGTGGTGCTGGAAGAGCAGGCCGCTTATGGGAGTTGGTGATGGTTCAATTATCGAGGAGGACTACAAAGGCCAGAATGTGATTATAATGGCTGATAAGGGAATCAAGACTCAAAAGGTGATGTAAGGATTCGAATGGTTTTGCAACTTAGAACAAGGGTCAATCTTTGGGTGACTTAGGAAGAACAGAGAAAAATGCCGGCTCAAGATATAGGCGTTAGCTGAAGAGCATTCTTTGGACAATAATAATGTAGAGAAAGACATTTAGGGAGAACATGCCACTGAAATTCAAGGTATATAGGACCATACCTTGGAAGGTTGACAAGGAGGCTTGGAGAATAGAGGCTATACTCCTGGTGAAGTGTGATAAAGAGAACGTTACAGAAGAAAATTTAATATACAAAGGGCTATGTCATCCAGTGTGACACAGGAGCATTCCCAGGCCTTTTTCCGGCACGAACCAAGAAAAATCAAAGGTCAACAGGTAGAAAACGGGACGCAGGCTAGGTGCTCATGACAGCCGTGGCCGTGGCCTCGCCTGGTTCTGTCCATGGCGGCCGGTCGGCGCAACGACAAGTGATAAGGGCTAGAGAGGAAGAAAGAAGAAGGAGAAGTCTGGAGGTCTGGAATGGTGAGGCATTATTAAGACCCTCCAACGATTAAATGGCCTGCCCCTTCCCCACACCCGTGTCCTTTAAAAAACAAAATGGACTGGCCTCCCCTTTTGTTTTTTAAAATGAAAGGGGGGGGGGCCGGCCCCCTTTTTTTAAAAAAAAATTGGGGGGGGGGCCTCGTTTTTTTTACGAGGGTTTTAATTTTAAAATTTGGTTTTTTAAAAAAAATTAAAATCATGCTCAGCCTCGGAAATTATAATAATGTGTTTATTTTAATTTTATTTTCCTGGGCTAAAGCTGTTTGGTTGTCTAATTGTATCATTCTAAATATGCCTGTTTAATATTTTTTTTAACACATGAATGGGTTTCGTGTATGTAAGTTTGTAACGATAGTTTTGTGTGAACTTTTGGCATGTAGACTGATACGTATATATATATCGCTATGTGTTCGATTAATATATGAAAGATTAGTTCTTTCCCATTTAAACATAAATAAATGTGTTTTATGTTGTGTTCGTGCAAATATGCCTTGCATAAAATCTAAAACGTCTATGTGATGATAGATTATGGAATGTTAATGTGATTAAACATTGTATTCATGAGAATGTGTTTTTTGTGAAATATTAGTAATCAAAGTATCTCATTTTTGGATTCGTGGAATATGTGATGATTATGAGCTTAGCGAAATTTTCGAACGTATAACATGAGTTATAATTTTGAGTTTTCTTTGGTTACGTACAAGATGTGCCTAATGTCCATTTTTCTTAAAATTGTAGATATGGCTTCTAAGACTTCTATGATTGGTGAGTTGACCACCAATGAAAGTTGGATTGGTCCAACTATGACATATGGCGCCGGAAGATTCAGTTTCTTCTGGAAGAATGTGAGGTGTTAGAACACCTCACAACCACAATGTCAACACCCCTGACTAGAGACAAGGACGACAAGGATATTACTCATACTGATGAGTATAAAAGCAGCTTGGTTGCGTACCAAGATTGGTGTAAAAAGGATCGTAAGACACGTTATACTATGCTTTTCTGCATGCATAACGACCTTATAGGTGAGTTTGAAGTTTATCCTACTGCTAAGGAAATGTGGTATAATATCCACTTCAAGTATGGTCAAACTTCGGAAACGAGACTTTGTGCGTTGCATCTTAAGTGGATGACGTACACGATAGACTCGAACCGAAGTGTAACCGAGCATGTGCGAACTTTACAGGCCATGCTGCGGGACCTAAAAGCTGCTGGTGTGGACATTTCCGAACGCGAACAGCGGACGAATGTGCTTCGTGCACTTCTCGCTAGGGACGAAAAATGGAAACCGTTCATCACCATGTTGACTCACAACGAGAGCAAACTTTCGCCGACATCACCAAGCATCTTGAGCTAGAAGATGAGTGCTTGAAGGCCTGTGCTCCTCCCCCTGTAGCTTTAGTGGCCAGGGTGGACAGGCCTAAGGGCAACCAGTTCAGACGAGGGAAGAAGAAGAGTCTTCATCCCTCCAAGAAACTTGGCCCTAGAGGCGGTATTGCTGAGAAGCAATAAAAGGCCAAGGGCAAAGTGACGGATAAAATGGCACGAGTGACGTGCTATAACTGCAGGAAGAAGGGCCATTTTGCTCGGGAGTGTCCCGAGCCTGCTCAGGTACCTTCTTCATTTCCTACTGTTGAACTACTTGTATGTTCCCATACATTCGTTGCTAAATCCTTTCTTAATTGGATTGTAGATTCGGGAGCAAGCAAGCACGTAGTTCGAGATCGAGTTGGGTTTGTAGACTTTCACCCTTGTCCGGTGGGGTTGCAAACTGTGACTCTTGGAAATGGCACTGCAGAGGACGTTCTAGGAGTCGAAACGTATCGGCTTAAGTTGCGTGGAGGGAATTCGTTACTTCTTCACGACACTCTCTATGCGCCTGGAGTCCGATATTCCTTACTGTCTTATATCTCTTTGATGAAATTAGGTTTTTAGTTTGTTTCTTGTATTGACGGTTTAGATATTTTTTATAGTGGCAATTTGTTTGGCCATGCATCTTTGGTAGATGATTTCCTTGTTTTGGACTTGGATAATGAGTATTATAGTAATAATACATCTTCTGTTTTTGTGTCATCTGTTGATTCAGACCATGATTCTGTTGTTTCGCATGCTAGACTAGGCCATATTGGTCAAGAAAGAATGACTAGACTAGCTAAAGAAGGTCTATTAAGATCGCTTACTAAAGTTAGGCTACCTAAATGTGAACCTTGTTTAGCTGGCAAAGCAACCAAGAAACCTTTTGGTAAGGCTTCTAGGGCGCTTGGTACCTTAGATCTCATTCACTCCGACATTTGCGGACCTATGAATGTAAAGGCACGTAATGGTGCCATTTACTTCCTCACTCTAATTGACGATTACTCAAGATATGGATATGTTTATCTGTTATCACATCGTCATGAAGCTTTAGATGTGTTCAAACGCTTCGTATTAGAGGTAGAGACTAAGTTGGATCGAAGAGTTAAGACTCTTCGGACCGACCGTGGTCGAGAGTACCTCTCTGATATGTTTGTTGTGAATTCCCGCAAGCGTACGGTTTATCGTTGTAACGCTTCGGATGTCGATCCTCAGGGATGATGTATGAAATTGGATTGCTACTCAAGGGTTATTATCCTAATATTGGCCAAACAATATTCAACCTAAATGTCATTACTAGCTATGAATCTTCTCTTTTTTTTTTCTTCAAAGTTTTAATTTTATTTATACTAAATTAAACACTGTAAAAGCTAATTGCAGATTGAAGATTTAGATGACCATTGAAACCACTTATTAGTTCATTCCATTTATACTCAAATTGAACTTCATGAGAACAAGATGGAAATCATTCATGAAATCTATAATTAATCATCATTCGAACAAGGGAGAGAGTGTTAGAAGAATTCTATTACTTGAAGCTTTGAACTCATGGCATAGGATTGCAGAACAGGGAGAACATCATCAGTAGAGTCAAAGTGCCGCGGATCGAAATCAAAAGGACTTGAACTACTTGTTTAATTATGTCTCTTGTAACTGACAAAGAAAGCTTGGACCAAAAACAATTTTTGGAATCTAAACAACCCAATCTCCAGAACGAGAATGAGAACCCAATCTAAGGTTCAACGAACATGAGAACCAGAAACAAACGAAAAAACTAAAACCCCTTTTTCTATATCCCCAAAATGCCAACTAACTGAAGCCTAAACCAAACCTAAACTCCTCTTCCTTTTTTTTTTTGCTGCTCTGCTTCGACCTCCATTAAAGCCCCTTGAATAAGCCATTCGTTGCCCCCACATAATTGCCTCCATTACTGCTCCAAAACTGATGGATTGATGATATTGATGATAAAAATTGAATGAGGAGAGAGAGAGAGGGAGAAACGGCCTTGCGGTTATGGTGGAAGAAGATGAAGAGCCTGGCCCTGTTCTTTCGAGTCTGGGGTCGTGGTTGAGGGATGAGGAAAAAGAAGAAGAGAGGAGATGGAGGGGGGTGGATGTCACGTGAGTAGGGCGTGGGGTTTAAATGAAGAAGTGGGCTGCGCCGAGCTGGGCCAAAGGAAAGGAAAAGGGGAGGGGGATACGCAGCTGGGCCTCGGAAAAGAGAAAGAAAGGGACCAGCCCAGCACTGTCTGAAGAAGAGGGAGGCAGAGTCAGGTCACGTGCCTGGCATGTGATCACTTAAGTGAGATGGGGAGAAAGAGAGGGAGTCTGGGCCGGGAGAGGGAGAGAGCTGAAATGGGGAGGTTGGCCCGAAAAAGAGAAAGAAGAAGATGGGCCTCGGGTTCAAGAACGTCTGGGCCGCTTGCTTCCTTCTTTCTCAATTGCTATGATCCAATCCAATTCACTTTCTTCCTTTTTCTTCATGCAATTCATTTATTCTTCAAATGTGTCACATTCCTACAAAATACATAAAACTAATATTAAAATCATAAATTCATAAAATATTTTGGGCAAATATTAGATAATAAAAGGTATTAAAATGTCAAAATTTTAGGTTCAACATGTTCAAAAGTTTCTGTGAGGAAAAGGGTATAGTTAGACATCTTACGATTCCTTACACTCCACAACAAAATGGTGTTGCCGAGCATAGGAATCGTACATTACTTGACATGGTCAGGTCAATAATGGCTCAAGCTAATCTCCCAATTAGCTTTTGGGGTGATGCATTGCTTTCAGCAACTTACATCTTAAACAGAGTACCCAGTATGAGCGTTTCGACTACTCCATATGAGTTGTGGAACGGTCGGAAACCTCTTTTGGACCATTTACGACCATGGGGGTCGGCAGGCTATGTGCATAACCCGACTCATAGATATGGCAAACTTGGTCCAAGTGCCACTAAAATGGTCTTTATTAGATACCTTGAACATTCAAAAGGTTATGTGATGTACGGAGAACATCCTGGTGGCGGCATGAAGGAAATTGATTCCCGAAATGTCGACTTTCTTGAGGATGAGTTCCCAACTATTGGTGAAGTCAAACAGGACTTACAGTTGTATGAGTTACAACCAAACCTACCTCTCGGTGATGGGGAGGATATGTGTACTAACCGTATCACCGAGGATAGGGAATTTTTTCCTGATGCTGGAGATAGTGGGAGTATACCCATTCCTGCTGAAGGGAGCTTGTCTGCTCAGGATGCCCAACCCGAGAACGAGGAAGACCCTCAATCTCCCGTTAACAGAAATGAGGATAGTCCTCGTACTCACCAGCCCACACCCCAAGGGGTTAGTGGGAGTGGCACCACTCCTATTCGAGGTTCTGTGCCTCGAGGGGCTTCTCCTACTCAAGGTTTGGTACCTTGAAGAAAACGGGGGAGAGAAGAGTTGGAACCTGAACAGACAATGCAACCAGGTCCTAGCATAACCCGAAGGAGTGAGCGCGGAAGAGTTCCTCACCGATTTTTTCAAATCGAAGAGAACGTTTTCTTCTGCATGCCTTTGGAAATAGAAGAGCCAACCTCTTATGTAGAGGCTGTTGACTCACCAAATAAGGAAGAATAGATGGATGCCATGAGGGATGAGTTGGACTCAATGGCTAGGAATGAAGTTTGGGATCTAGTCAACCTTCCTCCTGGATGTAAAGCCATTGGAAACAAGTGGGTTTTCAAGGTAAAACGTCGGGCGGATGGGTTAATTGATAAGTTCAAAGCCCGGTTGGTGGCGAAAGGCTACACCCAAGTTGAGGGAGTAGACTATGAGGAAACCTTTTCTCCTGTGGTGAGATTAGCCTCTATTCGCCTACTTCTAGCACTAGTTGCCCATCTGGACTTAGAATTGTTCCAGATGGATGTGAAGACTGCTTTCCTAAATGGGTCCCTTGAGGAAGAGATATATATGGTACAACCTTTTGGTTTCGTATCAAAAGGGCGAGAAGACAAAGTTTGTCATCTTAGAAAATCCATATATGGCCTCAAACAGTCTTCAAGAGCATGGTACTTCAGATTCCATGAAGCCATTACTGCATTTGGCTTAACCATGGTCTCGGAAGACCACTGCGTATATGTCAAGAGGACAAAAGTAGGAATTATGTTTCTTACTTTGTATGTCGATGACATTCTACTAGCTGGGAGTGACTTGGAGATGATCAATGCCACCAAGCGGTGGCTGTCCTCTGTCTTTGAGATGAAGGACATAGGTGAAGCTAGGTATGTCCTAGGGGTGGAAATAATCAGAGATCGTTCTAGGAAACTTCTCGGTTTATGTCAAAAGGCATATATTGAGAAAGTCTTAGAACGGTTTCGGATGCATTATTCCAAACCTGTTGATACTCCGATCGACAAGGGCTTAACCTTGAGTCTAGAACAGTGTCCAACAACAGATGAGGAAAAACAGAAAATGAGTAGTGTCCCTTATGCTAGTGCAGTCGGAAGCCTAATGTATGCCATGTTATGTACACGGCCTGACATTTGCTTCGCGGTTGCTTTGGTAACGACGTTACCAAACCAACCCTGGGAATGCTCATTGGCAAGCCGTCAAGAGGATAATGCGTTATCTTCGAGGAACTACTGACTTGGTACTTTGCTACCAATGAGGAGACCTAAGATTGAGGGGGTACACTGATGCTGACTGGGGTGGAGACTTAGATGAGTCTAAGTCCACCTCTGGATATGTCTTCACCCTGGGCGGAGGAGCCATATCTTGGTGCAGTAAGAAGCAAGATTGCATAGCCCTATCGACTATGGAAGCAGAATATGTCCCTTGTTGCCTCGCCACTCAGGAGGCAGTTTGGCTGAGGAGTTTTCTTCAGGATCTTGATCTTACTCCACGAGTTAATGATCCTGTAGAAATTTGGTGCGACAATAATACTGCTATCCAATATGCTAAGGATCCTAAATTCCATAGGAAGGCCAAGCATATTAAAAGGCGTTATCATTTTGTAAGAGACGCCATAAAGTCGAAAGAAGTTACTGTAAAATACTTATCTACTATTAAGATGATAACGGATCCATTAACTAAACCTACTCCAAGAGATGTGTTCAAAACTCATATGATGAGTCTTGCTCTTTATAGAGTTTAGTTAATTAGGATATCCTGTTTTTGGGTTTAGACAAGTATATAATGAACATTTTATTTGTGTTTATAAGGTCATTATTTTACTCTGGTTGTTTTGATTAGGCATATCTAAATGTCACTAGGCTTTTTGATTATCTTGTCACACGGATAATCAATCCTAACGCTTAAGTTGCGGGTAGGGTAAGACCTGATCATATTGGCACTAGGTTTGCAATATTGATTATCATCCTACCTTGAGTGGTACGAGTGATGTAGAGAACTGGTCGTCTTAGTAAGTCTAAGATGAGATTTTGAGTGAATCGAATATAACACAACCTTATATCAAAGCCTGAAGTCGAATTTTGAGTGTCCAGGTTACGTTAAGTACGTTAACCGAGGAACTCGAGTCAATTCTGAGGAGGAACTGGACTTGTAATTCGCATGGTATAAATAGTGACAAACTCAGCTCAGTGGGAGTTATACCATGACACACATTTCATACTGTGTGTGCTTAAGTCGACCTAGTGGAGTGACAACTGATTCCCTTCCTTGTCACTGTGTGATCCCTGAAATATCAGTGTTTCATATAACGATTCCCTTGGACTTAGGGCTATGGCATGAATTCCTAATGAGATGCTGCTACTTTAATACGTACTCCAAGAGTTATAGATTTATGTAGCTCAGCGGAACGTATTAGGAAAGCAATCTTATTGAGATGTAATGTTATGAGTTGCTAAAGGAAAACCATTGCATATTCACCATATCAGCCCGGGCGGTTATATTTCGGAATATAACCATGATATATCAGCAGGCATAAAGGGACAGCGTGTGCCTCAGGTGATGTCTTGAATGGTTTAGGGAATTGTCTGCCTTGAAAGTGTTTTGTTAGACTGATGGTGTCTTAACAAAAATCACTACTTATTTATGGTCGCACGTCTCATTCCTGGTATGACACGTTTAGAAGAGAAAACAATGTTGTAGAAACATTGCTACGGCTTGAGTGGCCGAGTGGGAGATGTTAGTGGCAACGTCCACTAAGCAGAAAAATAGGAAAGCTGAGTTTTTTCTGGCTGCTATTTTTAGTAAATGGCCATGGCTATTTTTAGTAAATGCGCCATATAAAAACCCAGCTAGTTGACAGAAAATAAATAACACTGATTGAGCAATTTCTGTAAACTTATAATTCCCACTTCTCTTAATTCGAACGTGTGTGTGTCGAGTTTGGGTCGTGGTCACACATCTGGGACTGTAGTAGCCACCGGGTTCAGATCGTGTAGCAAAAGGCGTCAAAAGGATCAGCTCGCTTCCGCAGTTTAGGTACGTTCTAAAACCTTAATTCGTTTAACAAAACTCTTAGTGTGGAATGTTAGTGGTGCATGAAGCAGACACTTGTTGAACGAGCTAAAAGAGTATCTTCATTTATATTGACTCTATATCATAGCTCTTTTCAAGACTCATATTAGTGGCAAGAGAGCGCATGAGGTATACAAACATAATGGCTATAATAAGTGGCACCGTATGGAGGCTTAGGGCTTTCAAGGAGGCATCTGGCTGTAATGGAATTCGCATAAGACATTAATGGAGGTTATTTAGACTCGCCAGCAATTTGTAACCACTTGGGTCAATGGGGGATAGTTCGCTACCTTGGCTATTCAAAGTCATCTATGCCAGCCCACATCAGCTACAATCCGACGTCCTTGGTTAATTACGAGAGACTTCAATGACATAATTCTTAGAGATGATTAGGAGATGTGACAAGTTGAACAACTTTGAGAATAATAGTTTTATTGACTTAGGATTCTTGCGACCTAAATTCCCATAGGTGTG
Organism: Selenicereus undatus; assembly: GCA_017589665.1. Classification (NCBI taxonomy): domain Eukaryota; kingdom Viridiplantae; phylum Streptophyta; class Magnoliopsida; order Caryophyllales; family Cactaceae; genus Selenicereus; species Selenicereus undatus. The sequence goes on from JACYFF010003369.1 coordinate 66,371,500, forward strand.
GGGTAACAGTATTTAAACAAGGAAATGTGCTCACTTGGAACACTAGCTAAAGAACACATTTCAGGAACGAGCACTTCAACACCTATTGCGGAATTATTTGGATCATTTACCGTTATTGATAGTGACTTGAGGTTTCATGCCCACTCCGCGTGGATCTAAACCCTTTCGATTTCCAATTGCGTGGACTTTCCATGAAGGGTTTGACAAGGAGGTTTAAAGCATTGGCATGCTAACGTATCAGTTATGCCAATTCTTTATTCACTGGCATCAGGTCTCTACAAGTGGAATAAGGAAGTTTTCGGGATCTCTGGGCTCATCTCTGGAGGATTCACATCCATTCGAATGGTAGGGGTAGCAAACATGTCTCAAGATTTGACGCCCGACTGCAAAGGGAATTGAGAGATGTCCTTGATCAGATTTGATGTGCTGGATGCAAACAACTAGGGTTGAGGCAATTGGTGGCGGGGTTCACAATACTCACTATTTCCACACTAGTACAGTGATATGGAGAAGGTAGAACAAAATTGAAGCTTTGCAGAACCTGGATGGGGACTAGGTCACTGATATAGAGGTGATGAAAAACATGGCAATATTGTAGGACTCTTCACTAAGACACAACTAGAAGGTAATAGAAATTCTGTACCATGGGGACTCTTTCTCAACTAATAAGTACAGAACAGTTTCAAGTGAAATTTTTATATGTCTATTTCTAAATGGTTATATCGTGAATTTCAAAACTGGAACTATTTGCTATAGAACTATGGTCAAAGTATTCTTTCATTAACCAGCCAAAGTCAATAAAGGAATATAAACATAGGACAGATGGAGTGTTCCTTTTAAAAACCAAGTATATGAAAAGTTATGTAGGTGTACTATAATTATGTCTCAACTTAGTTTAAATTCTTAGCGCTTGCTCCCTCTTAAGTAAGGTCTTCAATTTAGATCTTGTGACTAAAACAAATTTTAATGAAAGAGTCATATTTCTTATAGGACCTTTAATAACGCAACTCTCATTGGAGCAAGTCAAACTTTACTGACATGACATTACTTAGGTCCAAGTTTGCGATTTAGAATTATGAGCAATTTTGGAGACCAAAGTCTCATAGTAAATGTTTAATTTGTGTTCTCGTTGTATGATGAGTGTAAAATTTAATACAAAACAAATAAAATAGGAAAGAAGAGTGTTAGATATGGAACATAAGATATGCAAAATTTCTAGCTTAAATTAGTATCCCAGAGAAACGGGACTAGTTGTCATCTTGCAACAAGTGAAAATAATTGGTTGCTCTTCTATCACGTTAGGTTAGCAGAATATATGCGCAACATGCTAATATCAATGTATGTTGATTCAAGTGATCTGATATTTATTCTTCTTAGATAATGTTAAGGATTTATATCTTGTGAATGATGAAAATGTATTATTTAAGAAAGCTCCCACAATCGTGCCTAGGATTAGTTGCAGGAGTAAAACCTGAGCAGAGACTCGGTCCAACAACCATTATAATTTGTCCAACACAATAGCTTGCCCTCGAGGAAGGGAGAAGATAGAATCAATCTCCTAGTAAAGAGTAAATATCTTGAAGAGTCACAGTAATTGTAAACTAACTCTACACTGCCAGTGAGAGAGTAAATTGTGACCATCATTTAGGGTGATTCTAAGTCTTTTAAGTCGGTTCTAAAGCCACTCTTTGCCTTTTATAACTTGAGTGTTGGAGGCTCTATAGCAGGAAAAACTTCTCCTTCACAGAGTTTTTTGGCAGCGCCTAGAGGTGGATGCGTCAGTTACATCCAGTAAAGCAGCCGAAGACTCTTGACCCCGAGTTGAAACGTACGTGTTGAAGTAGTTACATGTCTTATAAACTAATTATAGTTCAAGTTCGATTAAAAAAAAAAATCAAAGACTTAGAACATTGCTTTCCAAATACTTGCCTTATTAGCATCGAAATCTTATATAGTCTCTCAATTCAAACTTGAATCTAAGACAGATCTATTATACATTATACATAATTTTTTGTCTGTTTAAATACCCATTGGGAAAAAAGTTCTTAGACACTTTGACCACCACTTTATGGCAATTTCCCCCATTTATAAAAGCAAAAAGTTAAGTGGTTCTCACTATATGACAATCACCACAATTTAGAAAATCTAGAGCGCACATTTGTCATACATTGATCTTAATCGTTGATTTTTTTTTAAATAATAAAAAATATATTGCAAAAGTCACAAAATATATCTAAATATTGATAAAATTAATTTGTGTACGACATTGTTTAGCTGCTCCGCAATTAAATATTTCCCGCGCGACTAATTTCACGACCCTAAATTTTCCAGTGACCAATTTCAAGGTTTCGCATGGAAAATTAGTCTCTCTTCATTAGATTCCGACAAAAACTCTCTTGACGAATCGCTTTCTTCCATTGGATGTTCATGGTTTGGGCGTTCTGGTGAACCTCTACCATTGTTTCCGGGAGCCTCCACCATTGTTTCCGCCGACAAGCTTGCCGTGGTGCACGCCAACGTCCTCATTCCTTACACTACTAAAAAAGTTCATACTAACGACGGAACTCGGCGACGGAAAATATTAACGACAGATTTGGCGACGGAAATGATGACGGATAAATAGCTTCACAAAAAAGTCAGATTGGACGACAGACATGGCGACGGAAATTCAAATCCGTCGCCTAAATTGGCGTTAGGCGACGGAAATTCCGTCGCCAAAAACATTAATTTTTTTTTTAAAAACGTGGCGACGGATATTCCGTCGCCTAAAAATATTTTTTTTTAAAAAAAAAGAATATGGTGACGGAATTTCCGTCACCAATGAAAAAAAATATAAATTTTTTTTTTAAGAAAGGTGGCGACGGAAATTCCGTCGCCACTTAAAAAAATTCAAACGAGCGACAGAAATTCCGTCGCCATTCCGTCGCCACGTCATTTAAATGAAACCAGTTTCTGGTTTCATTTCACTGCAACTCGCGTCGAGGAGAGAGAGAGAGGGCGACCGAGAGATCGCCGCAAGCAGCGCCAACGCCACACCCCCCCGCCGTGCCTAGCCGCCGCCGCCGGCCGTCCGCCCCTTCTGCCGCTGCCGGTCACCTTCCCTTGCCGGCGGCCACCCCCCACCGCCGGCTTTTTGAAGCTAATTGAGGTATTTTTCTCACCTAAACAACTTGAAATTTCTACAAATTTTTGTATTACATTGTTAGAATTTTGTAGTTAGTTCATATTTATGTTGAAATGTGGTGTTTGTGTGAGATTATTGGTCTAATTTGGTTCAAGATTGAGGTAAATGCGATTTAGGGTTTAGGTTTGGTAGTTTGAAGTTAAAGTTTGATATATTGGTGGGATGAAATAGTTTTATTGATAATGTTGTTGAAATGTGCAATTTGTGTGAGGTTATTGGTCTAATTCGTTACAAGAATTTGTTAAATGCGATTTAGTGTTGAGGTTTGGTAGTTTGAAGTTGAAATTTCGTATATTGGTGGAATGAAATGTTTTAATTGATAATGTTGTTGAAATTTGGTTGAAGATTTTGCTCAATGCAATTTAGGGTTTAGGTTTGGTGATGTGAACTTGAAAGTTGATATGTTGGTGGATTGAGATGCTTTAGTTTATTATTTTGTTCAAATGCGATGTTTGTATGAAGTTGTAACTCATATTAGTTTTGTGATGTTCGTGAGAATGTAAGTGTATTTATCACCTAGTTGTAATTATTTTTTTTGGGTGCATGTGGAAATTTTGAAGTAAGCAAAAAAAAATATAATTGCGTAATTTATGTAGTTATTATAATTTTGATTAAAATTAATCCTTATCAAATACGTTATATGGTTATTGTTATTTGAGCAGAATATGAATGGTCCTCCACATCGTAGGTGGATGTATAATAGATTACTGCATGATCGTAGTGGTTATACGCAAGAATTTCTGGATGGAGTAAACGAATTCGATCAATTCGCACGTACACAGACATAGTTTTTGAATGGGGGAAAGTATAGATGTCCTTGTGCGAAATGCAGAAATAGGGTGTACTCGACACCTGATGAGGTCAACATGCACCTTATGTATAAGGGTTTTGTGCAAGGGTATTGGTTTTGGATAAGTCATGGGGAAATAGAACCTCAGGAATATGATTGTGGGTATCAAAATAGTGAAATTCCCGAAGTTGGAGGTTCAAGTCATGTTAATAATGACTATTCTGAATCCTACATAGATCGGATGGAGGACATGGTTGATAATGCTATAATAGCAAATCAAAATGTAAGGGAAGAGGGGTCAAGCACTTGCCGAGAACCATTTTATAATATGGTTCAAGCTGCTCAACAACCCTTATATGATGGTTGCTCCACCCACAGTGAGCTATCTGCGGCGGTGAGGCTGTTGAGTATTAAATCTGATTATAGTATGCCTCAAAACTGTTTTAATGAAGTTGTTCAATTAATGAAAGAGATGTGTCCTCCTAACAACCACGTGCCTAACAACTACGGGCAAACGAAGAAGGTTGTTAAAGATCTCGGCAACGATGTGGTCCAAATTGATTGTTGCCGGAAAGGTTGCATGCTATTTTATAAGGAGGACGCAAACTTGGATGCGTGCAAGTTTTGTGGGCATTCAAGATGGAAGAGGCAAAGGTCACATCAAAGGAATCAGAATCCATTGCCATACGCAAGGATGCATTACTTGCCGTTAAAACCTCGACTGCAGAGGTTGTACGCATCAAGAAGTACTGCAGAGCACATGAGATGGCATTATGAACATCGACGTGAGGACGGTGTTTTATGTCATCCATCAGATGGAGCAACATGGAAACATTTCGATTCCAAATACCCTCAATTTGCTGCAGAGCCTCGGAATGTGAGGCTTGGCTTATGTGCTGATGGATTTAATCCCTACACATTGTCTTCAAGATCATACTCCATTTGGCCGGTGGTCGTTACATCATATAACCTTCCCCCTGAAATGTGTATGACCACACCGTTTATGTTCTTGACTTGTGTAATCCCCGGGCCTAAAAATCCCAAGAACAACATAGATATATATTTACAACCTCTTGTCGATGAGTTGAAAGAGTTGTGGGATGTTGGAGTTGAGACTTACGATATTTCTACGGGGCGTACATTTCAGATGAAGGCTGCACTTATGTGGACGATTAATGATTTTCCCGCATACGGAATGTTATCTGGGTGGAGTACTAATGGCCAATTGGCATGCCCCGTATGTATGAAACAACAAAAGGCTTTGAGATTGCGAAGTGGAGGTAAATTCTCATGGTTTGACTGTCATCGGTGTTTTTTGCCAAGGAATCATGCGTTCAGAAGAAATAGAACTGCATTTAGGAAAGGGAAAGCTGTTACAGGGGGTCCGCCTCGCCGATTGAGCGGGGAAGAACTATATGTGGAGGTGGAAGATTACCCAATGGTAACCACAAATGGTGACTTTGTCATACCAGGATTTAAGGAGAATGAGCACAACTGGACGAAAAAGAGCATATTATGGGAGTTGCCTTATTGGCAACACCAACTGCTCCGCCATAATTTGGATGTGATGCACATTGAGAAGAACTTCTTCGAAAACATTATCAACACTGTGATGGATGTTAATGGGAAAACAAAGGACAATGCCAAATCAAGAATGGATGTTGCCGAAATATGTGATCGGCCGGAATTACATTTACATTCAGGCCCAAGTGGTAGGCCGGTTAAACCCAAAGCGAAGTTCGTACTTCCTATGGATAAACGAAGAGAGTTGTGTGAATGGGTGAAAGAGTTTCAAATGCCTGATGGATATTGCTCTAATTTGAGAAATATCGTGGACCCTAATGAGGCTAAGTTCAACAACATGAAAAGTCATGATTGTCATGTCTTCATGGAGACTCTTTTACCAATTGCATTTGGTGTGCTCCCAGATGATGTGTTGAAACCTCTTATTGAGATAAGCCAATTTTTCAAGAACCTATGCTCAACAACATTGCGGGAAGATATGCTTGAGGAACTGCATCGCAACATTATCATCACTTTGTGTAAGTTGGAGACCATTTTCCCTCCTGGCTTTTTCAATGTCATGGAGCACCTGCCAGTGCATTTGGCAGAAGAGGCTCAACTAGGTGGTCCAGTACAATACAGATGGATGTATCCATTTGAGAGGTAAATTATACTGTAACTGATGAAAACCTTCTATGAATTCTTATATGTGGAATCACTTAAAAGTGATTGCAATTGTGAATTTGGTAGGTTCTTTGGCCGATTGAAGAGAAAGATAAAGCAGCAGGCGTGTCCTGAAGGTTCAATCACAGAAGCATACCTAGAGGCGGAAAGGACATTATTCGTCTCGTATTACTTTGGCTCTAATGTGCCCTCCATGCGCAGTAGGCACAGGAGAAATGAAGACGACGATGAACATATAAATTATTTTCCAACTCTGTCCGTGTTTGAACCGCAAGGGACCACTATTGGTAGGGAAAGATCAAGGTATCTCACGGATGCCGAATATGTTGCTGCTCATCTTCACGTGCTGTTAAATTGTGACGAAGTGAAACCTTATATAGGGTGAGTTGTATTTTCACATCGAATTCAGTTTATCATTCATAACGCAAGTATGTTAATACGCTTCGTAAAATGTGATAGTATTTTCACGGACCAAGTGAGAACCGCACGTCCCAATGTCAGCGACGCAGATGTCGACACCATCATCGAAACTCATTTCGCAGATTGGTTTAGTGAGAATGTAAGTATTCGAACTCATTTATTTATAATTTGAACATAACAATTAATTAGATGCAGTGTATTAATTAAAACCACTTGTTATGTCACCTTAGGTGCATTATATTCAATTGTTCGAGACCGACAAACATTGCTACCTGAGTCAATTGGCTGTGAAGCCAAAACGGTGTGTGTCGACGTGGACGGCGTATAGAGTAAATGGATTCAAATTCCACACAGAAGCTCGTAGCGTCGGGAAGAGAACATATAATTGTGGTGTTGGTGTTTGTGGCACTGGGGAAGGCGATATTGAGAATGATTATTATGGTGTACTGGGGGACATTGTCCAAATTGAGTACGTAGGCGAACCACTTAAACGATGTGTGCTCTTCAGTTGTCAGTGGTTCGACCCCACATTGAATCGTGGGACACGATCTCATAAACTAAGCAACCTTATTGAGGTCCACCGTACAAGAAGATACCGAAAGTACGACCTATTTATCTTCCCAAACACCGCATCACAAGTATACTTTATGCCACATGCAGATCGCTCAAGGGATAGGGCGAATTGACTTGTTGTCATACCAACCAAACCAAGGGCGAGAGTGGATCAGCAATACACTCTACCATCTGCGTACCAACAAACGGACATGACGACTATCGTTGAACCTGCGAATGACGCCATCCCTGCCTCATTAGTGGATGAAAGTGCACCACCGGAAGAGGTTAACGATGAAATAGAGTTCTCATTCGTTCAGGGAAATGACGAGATAGATGAGGTACAAAATGATGAGGATGAAGAAGAGGGGGAGTGGGATGACGATAATGAAACAGATGAAGTTGAAGAAAATTTGCATTTGTATGATGATGATGACGATGACGATGACGATGCGGATGATTGAGTGGTTATGAATTCTTATGTGTATGAGTAGTTTTCATGTCAAACAATTGTTTGGGACTTTAATTATACTGTATGAATGAGTTTTGCAAAATTTGTGTCACCTACATACCTATTATGATGTATGATGTCAAACGATTTACATGTGCAATCATTATATATTTGCACTTGGCGTTGTTGTCACATATTTCAGGTATGGATTCAAGTTCTCGTCGAGCAAAGTCCTCCCCTCGAGGTAGAGGACGAGGGCGTCGGAGCTCTGCTGTTGATCCGACTGCAATAGACATTGATCCATCTTCTCCCCAGGTACCTCATACACCAGTTCAGCCAGGAGTGACAGTGGTTGCTTACATACCAGGTATTTCAGGACCCCTGCCTCCCCCATTTGGGACTTTCCATCAACAGACCTCATACATTCCCAACCAAAGCACGATGTACGACCAATTTGCGTACAACATTCCTCCAAACCCCCATGTTATTCACAATGTGCACCCCACTCCCCAATCCACTCACCCTAACACAAACCAGTCCCAAGAGAACATTGGAAGTGGTGAAAGTGAAGCACAATCCAGTCATGGGAGCACTCGAGCAAAGATTTGGATTGAGCCAGATGGTAACGGGTAAGTCTTCATTTGTTATATCTTACGAAGTACTACATGAATTTTGCATAACAAGTAATGAATTTTATGTGTAATGTTCAATTAGGTTTCTCCCCAATGATGGTGCTGTTGGTAGGATTTTGCTCATATTTCAAAGCAAGTTTGATGGAGCTTGGCCTACTTGGAGCAAAGTGCCCAAACCAGTACGAGATTTGTGGTTCGGAGAGTTCAAGGTAACTACAGTGACTTCGTATTAACAATTTCTGTCAACGTGCTATATTAGTATTGCATTGTTTGATGTGTTCTTTGTTTTCATAATTGCAGAAGTGGTTTACTTGGGATCTGATCCATGAGGATCGTATGAGAAGGAATTTTGAAAACCGAGGCAACGCACGCTTGAGAGACTTCTTTGGCAAAGCAAGGAAGCATAACAAGAAGCCTGTCTGGCTCGGTGATGCTCAATGGGAGGGACTCCAACAGCACTGGGCAAATGAACATTACAAGAAATTGCGTGAGACAGCCCAGAAGAACCGACTGGGGACTCCAGAAAGTGGTGGCCCATCTCTCCACACCTGTGGCTCGATCCCCATGCATGAGCATAGGCGGCGTCTGGTAAATGAATTAATGTTTGCTATGTTTTCGTTAAAGTTTAATACTGTATTTTGTATTGTACTTGACATCATTCTTTCTGGCACGTACATAGAGGGAACAACTTGGGACGGAGCCCACCATTGTCGAATTGTTCAGTCGCACTCACAAACTCCAAGGTAAAGAAGATGCCCCCTGGGTTGACAAGAAATCACAACAAACATATGTAAGCAACTAGCTATTCTCAATCTTCATTGGTAGTTCTACATGAACTCGTATACTTCATTTTAAGTTATTGTACTATGCATGATTTTGTGCGCATGTTGCGGTATTGTAGGAAACTTTTGAACGCGATTTTCAAAATGTTATCAATTCTCAAGGGAGCAGGGATGGATCTTCTGAAGATCCAAACCAGCCATTTCCCAACCCAAATGAGTTGTGGGTGAAGACGTTCAAGAACAAGAAGGGTCGGATTTACGGCATTGGTGACGAGGCTGTCAACATGAGGGAGTCCGGTTACTTCAGTCCCACTCAAAGATCCGGTATTGTTTTCATATTACAGTTCCAACAACCATGGTTATACATTTAATTTACTTAATGACAAAGCTAGTATAGTAATTTACTTAAATGTTTGTCAGCAGGTTCGGGTTCTACACCATCGCAACAAGAGCTCAATGAGTTAAGGGTTGTAGTAACCAACTTGGGGGGTGAGCTATCTTGACAAGCTGAAAGCTACCGGTTGGTTATGTAGAAATGTAAGCAACTGGAGGAATCCAACAGATTGCTCACACAAAGCAACCAACAACTGAGCCAACAAATGATGAGCATCGATCAGCGCCTCCAAGCTTTCTTTCAAATGCAACAGGCGTCTGGCTCGGGATCTCAGCCACCATTTACTCAACCCTCGCAACATCATGAGGAAGATGGTGAGGAAGAGGAAGAGGAAGAGGAAGGCGAAGAGGAAGAGGAAGACCTTGGTGATTGATGAGTTGGTTGCAGTTTTCCTTCAGCTGGTGGCTCTTCTGCTTGATTCTTCACGAAGTACATCATTTCTCTTGCTGCTTGCTTCCCTTCCCCTTCCTGCTAATTTCACTCCCCTCCCCCTACTGCCTATTTGACTTCCCTCCCATTTGGCGCTTACTTCACTCTCTTCTGCAAACATATATATCACTTTATTCTCAATTACTGGTAACTTGTGGTTGTTTTGTTTGGATTTGTGGTTTGTGATATGTACAGACTTCGTTTGGAGCTTGTAGTTTGTGATATGTAGAAGGTTTGTTTGGAACTTGTGGTTTGTGAATTGAAAACCCTTGGTTTTCAATTTGTGTGTTGTTGTGGATGTGAAATTCCACCTTTGTGTGGGTTGCAATTGTTGAGAACGCTTCGAATGAAGCCGTTGGATGTTGATTGAGTGCGGAAATCTTGTAAATTTCTTGCAGGGAATTATTTGTATGTACGGAATTGATCAAAAACAAGCAATTTTATTTAAAAAAAAACAGAAACATAGCGACGGAATGACGACGGATAAGATTTTTTTTTTTTTGTTTTTTGGGCAGGGTGGCGACGGAATTATAAATCCGTCGCAGTCAGCGACGGAATTTCCGTCTCTAATTCCGTCGCTGATGGCGACGGAATTTTTCACCTCCTGCCCCGCCACTTCCCCGCCAAAAAAAAGTACGTCGCAAATTCTGTCGCGGAATCCGTCGCTGATAGCGACGGATTTTTGAAATTCCGTCGCCGGCTACTCAGCGACGAGCGAAAATCCGACAGTCGTATTCCGTCGCCAATTCCGTTGCTGATATGAAATTTCCGTCGCCGATTAACAATATTCCGTCGTTAAATCCGTCTGTATTTTGCATTTTTCTTGTAGTGTTACCTGGCTCTCATATTTGTGCCAGCATTTCGCAACATTTCCGCGCTCCCATGTAGGTCGTCCCATCGGTACTAGCCAATGTTCCAGCCCTTATCATCAAATTGAGGACTTGGCGGCTGCATATGCTAGGTAGGTTTGCCATTTGTCTGTTTTTTTTTACTGACAAAGACGTATTTATACTAATCTTCACGATCACATAAGCACAACAATACCCACTCAGCTACAGACGCTTTTCATAATAAATTTGCCAATATTAGTATAAGTATAATTTTTCCTCACTCAAATTTTTTTTTTAAAAAAAAAGACAAACGGCAAACCCAGACGCAACCACCAAGCCCTCAATGCGACAATTAATGACCGGAACATTTGCCAGCAGCGGTAGGGACGACGTAGATGGGAGAGAAGATGCTAGAATATGGCCATATGCCGGCGCAAATATGAGAGCCAAGTGAGGAACGAGGACGTTGGCGTGCACCGCAACAAGCTTCTCACCGGAAACAATGGTGGAGGCTCACCGGAACCAATGGTAGAGGTTTGCCAGAACACCCAAACCTTGAACACCCAGTGGAAGAGAGCTGTTCAGTGGAAGAGAGCGATTCGTCAAGAGGATTGTTGCCAAAATCCAATGAAGCGAGACTAATTGTCCTGCGGAACCTTGAAATTAGTCGTCGAAAAATATGACGCTGTTAAATTAGTCATCGGAAAATTAGTCGCCGGAAAATATGTATTGGAGAGTAACCAAACAATGTCATACGCAAATTAATTTTATCAATATTTTGATATATTTTGTGATTTTTATAATAAAATAGTTTTTTTTTAAAACAAAACTAAAATCAACGGTTAAGAACAATTGACGACAAACGTACGCTCTAGATTTTCTAAATTATGGTGGTCAACATACAATGACAACAGCTGTAACTGTACTCTTTATAAAAATCCAACAAGCAACAAGTAAGGTCATTTCCATTTAATGGGAGTTATGAAAATCAATATAACTCCCTTAATATTAACCATACAGGTGTCATGATTTTATTTTTACATTCGATTTATTTAAATATAATTGGAATTATAATTATATTTTTTTAAATCTATAAAATATTAATCAATTGATTTAAAATATTTTTCTTAGGAGTTGTTTGGTTGTCAAATTTATTAAATGAGAATCAAGAATTAAAAACTCAAATGAAAAATAACTAGAAAAAATAAGACACAATTTCTGACCCTCGTTCCCAATTTCCGGTGACCCTCGTTCCCACGTGTTTCCGTACCCCCTCCTGCCATGGATTCCGGCCACCATGATAATTTGCAGCCACCAAAGCGTCCATGCCCCCCCCCCCAAGCCATGGATTCCAGGAACTATGATATTTTCCAGCAACCCACGCGTGATGCACCCTTCTTGTTTTAGTTTGGCCCCCTCCCCGGTTTAGCTTAAGGTATCTGCCCTTTTAAGTTATCGACAGTCGGGTTTTCGGCCAGGTTCCGACGCCTGATCTCCATGAAAGGACTCTTCATACACTCTACTGCCATCACCACCACGCAACATTGTTCTCGCCCTCCATTCGCTGCACCACTGCCACGACCTTCTCGCTCCTACATTTTCTCTCTCCGCCATCAACTCCGCCTCGTCGGCATCATGCAAATCGACTACCCATCGAAGGAACTTACCGACACCGGCAGTCCCAGGGCATTACTGGAGGACAACCTCCTTTCCTTTTAAATTTTCGGCGGCAAGGACGTCAAGGGAGGGCACCACCGTATCTCATCGGAAAATATGGAGACCTTGCCGGAAAATAGGGAGCTCACCGTAAATCGTCAGTAAGTTAGGGCCACGGCATAGAAAATTATATCCAAACACCAACTAAAAGGATAAGATTTTAAATCATTTATTACAATTTTATAAATTTAAGAAAATAGGTTTTTGACAAAATTAGAGATTGTAAAATTGCAGGGTTAAGATTGAATCATACCACTTGTACAGTTTATATTGAGGGAGTGATAGTAATTATCATTAAGTGGAAATCACTATACCCGCACTGTTATAAAGATGATAGGTGGTTTCAAACACTACTCGAAATCTCAGTCAAGTCAAATCCACGCCCCATCAAAATGTAAAAGGTCTTATAATTTAGTTAATATTGAGCTCTTCATACTTCAACCTAAGAAAAGAAAAGAAACGAGAAAAAGAAGAAACAATGGGGTCTAGTACGAATTGCCTATCGTTAGCTACCTTGTACCTTGTTCTTGCCTTCATGCTTCCGACCTAATACAAGCACCTTAAATCTTCTTTTTGATTCTACTAAGATGGCTTTTAAAATGCTCAAATTAGGATGGTAACAATGATATTATTGTTTAATTTTTAATGATGCAAGCCTAATGAGAATAAGAAAAGTATTTAATATTCCCGCTGTGGAATAGGACGGCTTATTGAACTGAATAGATCATCTGATCGGGTTTGAATTAACCTAAATTTAATTGGCTTCCATGTAAATTTCTTCCTAATAGATTTCGAGACATACCTCTTAATGTTTAAGGTGGGTTGGATGGGCCTTGGATTCAAATTCGTCTCAAAACTTGGTATTATTGTATAGATAGGAAATAAGGAAAACACAAGTCATTTTTGGGGGATTATTCGTGTATGTTATAATTTTTCATTTCTTCTTCTTTTCGTTCTCTTTGGTGCAACACCACCTAGAAAGATTGATATAGATGAGACTTAAATCGAACCATGATTAAAATTTTCAATAAGATTGTCACTGAATGTACTAACTGACATCTAAATGTTTTCAATTCCGTTAATGTAAGTTCAAAAGATACAATGATACAATGAAAATTTATATATTGACTTCACAGCATATTTCCATTCTCTCCTCTTAAAAAGCAAATTTCATTGAAGGATTAAATGATTGTGAGTAAACCAAGAAACAGTTGTCTCATACATTGGAAATGTTCGTTTCGACTTCTGATAAATGATTGTTTATATTTATTGCTGAAATATGCAGAAATATATTAAATCATGCTAAAAGATGTTGAAACATACTAAATCAAGCTTAAACATGATGAAACATACTGAATGGTGTTGGACGAGTTTATACAATTAGGGACTGATTGTAACTAAGCATGGAAATATATTCACATAATTGTGCAAGTATTGTATATACCCAAATTGAACACTTGTAAATGCATATTTATTTATGTTGTGGTAGAACATGGTAATTTTTTAACGAGTTGTATTTCTATGGTTTTTGTAAATTAAATATTAAACAACTTTGTTTGAATGATATATATAATATACAAATAATTTGCGAATATACGTTTAGTTTTAGTTTTTATTATTAATACAATATTTCCTCTATCCACAACAATGGATTGTAAAATTAATTCAATTTTAAAAATAGTTATAACTAAAAATACCTACAGCGCACATTTTTGGGTAGTTGTTAGTTAGTTAGAGATAAATATTACCAGTAGATATTATCGTAAATGTTAGGGATTGGATTCTCTGCAATTAAATAAATTTCATTTATCAGTGGGTTGTTGGGAAAAGAATGCAATAGGATAATTTTTTGTAACCAAGAGATAGTGGAAACTTAGGTATATGAATATATCAGATATAAGGGGTGGTAGCAAAATTATTAATTTATGATTAGTAATATTCTTTAAGAAATTTATCTTTCAATAATTACATTCTGAAAATAAGTATGCAATTTTTCCATAACTTATGATAAATCTATGCATTTATATAATTTAATGATTCATCAAATAATATGTACTTTACAAATAGAATAATATTAATTCTTTATATTATACTTAAAAGTGCCAAAAACTTTATTTTGTTACATATTGTAACAATTTTTTCAATTTTGAATGCATTTTACAATAAAAATAACAAACCTATGCATATTATCAATAAAATAAGTCCAATTATTGTTAAAGAATAGGTGATTTGAATTTAATCATAATCTAATCAATTAAGTCCTTTTGCAGGTGCCAAATTGTGTTGATTTATACTAAATTGTGCTAGATTGTGTTGAATGATGTTGAATTGGCTTAGCTATTCTGATTGTGCTAAAATGTGTGGAATTCTTATTATAAGTACTTACCATAAGTTGAAAAGAACGTGCTTATTATTGAAGCTCGCTTGGAAGTGTAAGTCCTACTCTCGTGGATTCAAATCTAGGTCTCAACCAACATTGTTGGAGGTCTAGTTACCTTGCAAGCCAGGTCTCCAGTGGACCTAGTTCAATTAATCCATATGTCCCCATCCCTTAATCCATTAGCCAATCCATTATAAGTTAGCCAACATTGCTTGGCTATTTGTGTTCATTTACTTTAAAGGAAGTGCAAGACAACTAGTCCAACTGATAATGTTTTAGGAGTTATTGCTAGAAACTTGAATTCAAACCCTAGTTACTTCGAATTTGAAATACCAATCATTTGAATTATATTAGCATACTCATTACTACCTTAGTTAGGGCTTAGGTGGACCTCCTTTGATTTTTGTTTCACACACGTGAGAAAGATGCAATTGTTCCAGTGGAGTAATCCATTTGCTAAGCTAGGGAAAGTATTTTATATTAATAAAGAGATCCTAAAAAAGGACGGATTTCCTTGATAGTTATTATATGGGAACGAAGTTGGAAAAGAAAATGTATTATTGTTCAATTTATGAATAGATGCGATAATTATATAACGTATCTCTAAAAGAACCCATATATGTAATGAATAACCATTATTTTGAAGAGGGATAAATTAAAGAAAAATAAAAAAATCAAATAAAATATTCAAATTGAGTGGGCGGATTCGGGTGTGGGTCGGGTTTCACCTGCTGATTTGTAGGTTTTTAGGTTCGGTTATTTAGGTTCATGTTGAAAAAATCGTGTTCAAAATCTGAAATTTTCAAGTGGGTTCAGGTCAGGTTTTCGGATCGGGTTAGTTTTTGTCAAATCTAGCAAAGACACAAAACCTAGGCTCCTAACTTCGATGTTATCTCTCATTCTCAATTTGTGGTGATGCATGAGGTTAAGCAAAACTCAAGCAATATACTTCGCAATCAGGGCAGTGACCTTGAATTGAGAGCAACAATGGCGTCACAGTAGAAACAGGGGATAGAGGCTCAGCCACCACTAGACTAAATAAGCACTCTACCCTCCAAACTCTATCAACAATGCCACCAAGTTCCAATTAATGGAAACCACTCAAATTAGCAATCAAAACAGATTTATCAATTGAGATTTAAGGGGTTGTGTTTGAAACACGAAGCTAAGCTTTTCAGTCATGAAAGTCTAATTAGAATAAGCAGCCAAGGAGGCATGTATACATGTCCTTCCTTGCAGCCAAAGTAATAAAGTAGGTTCCTTACTGGTTAGAAAAACCTCTAGTCAAGCTTCAACGAATCATAGTATAAGGCAAGTTTAACTAATCTAAGTATAAATACGAGTCTAGTAAATGCTTGTTCATTTAAGCTAAACTCAAGCTTGACGATATTAATTAGCTTCCAATCAGGCTAGTTGCACATGGAAGAGAGAGAAATAGTAGGGTGCTGCAGATTGCTTTATTGCGATCTAATCATATTGCAAGTGGATCTCTTCCTTCCTTTTAATTGGCCAAGTTGCATTCCAAAGCTGCAAAAAGTTTCATGATGATGTTCTTAGTAATCCAAGGAACCAAGGAGGAAAGTAGGTAGGTCACAAAACTATCCCCATTAATGAATGATCTTTGCAAAGTCAAAACAGTTTACTTAGGCCTAACTAACCCCATTTAATAGTGATTTTGATCAAGGTGGTTCTCCAACCTATACTTGATTTAGAACTTATTTTAATGTGTGGATGAGTTCCTTACAATGTCAATAAATAGCCAAATAGAAAAATTGGTCCTAAATCAGGTTTAAGAAGGAGAATTAGCCAGAAGCTCAAAAAGGGTTAGAGAAGGCCCCAAATTGCAATGGTCAATTGAATGTAGTTGAACTCCCATGAAAAACTTGACTTAGCCTTGATTTTTCTACAAGGTATGGTGCCCTAGGATGTTAAGTAAAATCCCGAGGAAAAAAAAAAAACTCTAAATCAGGTCTTGCTTTGAGAACCAAGCTAATTTTCAAAACTGGTCAGAACAGAGCCCAATATGCAAAAGTCAAATTTGGTCAACTGAGTTTCTATCCAGAGCTTCACTTAGCCTTGAATTTTTTCCCTGGTTTCGCACCTTAGGATGTTGGCTAATATGCTAACCAAAAATATTGTCCTTAGATATGGTTTTAGGTGGTGAACCAACCTAAACCACACAACCGGGCAAAATTGCGTCAATTCTACGCAGGTTGATCTTTTGGGCTGTTTGAGCAAAATACCTTGTATCTAGGCCAAAAATGAATTATCCAAGTAAAATAAACATCTTAGGAGTCCAACAAAATAGGACTCACACATAGGACGTCCTGAGCACACCAAGGAAAACATTGTCCAAAAGCATGCTTGGTTCTAGACTTGAAAAGGATAACAAAGTTTGGATTTGAGTAACTAATGCTTGAGTACCTTTGAGTCTCCTTGGCTTGAGTGGTGCCTTGGTCATGATTTGGATTATAGGAACTCTCTATGGTACCTTGTCTAGTATCACGTGGCAAAGACACAAACTTATAGTGAGTTTTGTATGAGACCAATTCACATAAAGCATATCATAAGACGGATATTTTTATAGTGACATGTTAATAATAAATGAAGTAACTAATCATGCATTCATGGATGATTGTAACAAAAGCTAACATTAGATGAATTATCAGTCATCCCTAAGTTAATAATCACTTCAAAACATATTATCAGTTGTCGCAAAATCTTAAAGAAGTCAATTATGAAGGAGTACGTATCACGATCACTCTCATGTGATATGACCTCACCTAAGAATTGATGCAAAATCCAATCTCTAAATTGCCGTAGACAGTAAAACAATGGTATTGAAAATAATTTGTGTAAAGGTATAAAATTATTTTATTTTTATATTTTGAAGTAATTAAAAATTTTAAACTAATTTTCAACTTAAGTAATACTTGAAAATTTTATTTCCAATTTAGCAGATTTTAAAATCGGTTTTAAATAGGGGCATGGGATAATTATTGGAACCTTTTAGATAACTCTATTCCCTCAAAGGCCTATATATCTGCAACCTTAAATCGTCCTTTGAAACTTTTATCAAGATCTAAAGAAATTTTAGCATTGATTAAGAGGTATGCAATTTCTAGGAAGATAGCAACTGGCAAGCAAGACTGTACAGTGTAAACCAGCCAAATGAGTACAATCTAATTTGCGGTGCCGTACTTATGGCTGACAAGTAGTACTTAGGGCTTGTTTCTTTTTGTGGGTAAATTGGGTGGGTCAAAAGAATGAAGTGGATTGAAGTTGGTTGAAGTGAGTTAACATAGGTTGAAGTTGGTATTTTTTTTTTTAGGTGGGTTGAAATGGGTTGAAATAGGATGAAGTAGGTTGAAGTCGGTTGATGTTGGTTGAAATTGGTTGAAGTTGATATATTTTTTATGTGGTGGGATAAAACGGGTTAAAATAATGAGAATGTAATTAATGTGTGATAAGTTATAAAGTTATTGAAATTTTGTGAAATTTTTGTTTGTTATTTTTTATTTTTTATTTTTTTGATTTTTAATTTTTAATTTTTAGTTTTTTATTTTTCATTTTTCATTTTATATTTTTTATATTTTATATTTTATATTTTGGTTTTTTATTTTTTTTATTTTCTATTTTTCTATTTTTTTATTTTTTTATTTTCTATTTTCTATTTTCTTTATTTTTTTTATTTCTTTATTTTTTTATATT
>JACYFF010003369.1:66394957-66416522 GCA_017589665.1 Selenicereus undatus
AATAGATAAATAAAAAATAAAAAAAACTAAAAAATAAGAAATTAAAACAATAAAAAATGAAAAATGAAAAATACAAAATAAAAATAACAAATTAAAAAATAACAAATTAAAAAAATAAAAAAAAATAAAAAAATGAAAATAAAAATGAAAATAAAAAATAAAAATAAAAAATAAAAAATAAAAAAATAAAAAAATAGAAAATAAAGAAGAAAAAATGAAAAATGAAGAAAATGAAAAATGAAAATTGAAAAATGAGAAACTAAAAATTAAAAAAAATAAAAAAAATAAACAAGAATTTCACAAAACTTCGTTAACTTCATAAATTATCACACATTAATTACATTCTCATTATTTTAACCCACCTCAACCCACCACATAAACAATATACCAACTTCAACTCTCTTCAACCAACATCAACCCACTTCAACCTATTTCAACTTACTTCCAAAAAAAAATACCAACTTTAACCTACCTCAACCCACCTCAACCTACTTCAACCTACTTCATCCTTTTACCCACCCAATTTACCCACGAAAACAATAGGCCCTAAATCTCACATGATACTTTACAAATTATTAAAATTATGAAGAGGTGGGTTGAAGTTGGTTGAAGTGAGTTGAAGTAGGTTGAGATAGATTGAAGTGGGTTGAAGTTGGTATTTTTTTTTTCAAGTAGGTTGAAGTAGGTTGAAATAGGTTGAAGTAGGTTGAAGTGAGTAAAAGTGGATTGACCCACGAAAAGAACAGGCCCTTAATCATCATCCTCATTTATACCGCTCAGGAGGGGGGGGGGGGAAGAATGAGAAAAAGCCAACAGTTTTCTAGGGAGGGAAAAAAACATTAGTATTTACAATGGTGATTTATAATTTTGGATTATAAGTAGAAGCTTATATTCTTCACATCATCTCATAAGTTAACTTTTTCTCTTTTATCTATATTTTATGAAACACCAAATAAAATAATATTTTATAGACTCTACTACTAGTATATTATTGGGTTTTAGACTTTTAAAGGCTTAGTTGGTAAAAAAAAGAGAAAGAAAATGTGTGGATGGCGGATCACGACCATGAGTTGGATCGTGGGGCGAGCGAATTGGATCATTGATGCATGATATTACTTAGATCAAATTTTTATCTCGCGAGCCAAATTTTTATCTCGCGACCCTTACATTGCAGATGCTCTTAATTTTGGCAAACTATGAACCCCCTCGTAATTTGTTATTAACAATGCACAATAATTAGTAGTATAATTCCCCCCTTTTTTGGATCAAAAAAAAATATTAGTAGTATAATTGTAGAAGATGCTGTACCATCTGTGGGTTAACCCCTAATTATAAATTCAAGAACATTTTATATTATTCTAATCCACCCTAACCACGCAAGCGAGAAAATCCACCCCGACCCGTTCTAATGGCGAAAGTGTTATTAGCAAATGAATGGCATCATTGGGTTTTTTTTGGGGGGGGGGGGTTGGTAAAAGTGGGGTTGATAAAAATATGTCTGATCCGATTATTTAGATTCATCCGATATGAAAAAAGTCTGTTACGATCACAAAATTTATGTCAGAATTTAAAATTCAAACAATTTATCATGTCCGAATTTAAATTCGGGCCGGGTTCAGGTTTGGCCATTTGGGTTTTGGTTGTCATGAATTTTGAACTATTTCAGCTTTGGATAAATTCGGACAATCGAACAGGCAGATTTGGACATTAGACAACTACGTTTATGTGTAATTATAATACAAATTATGTGGAAAATTCACAATAAAAAATTCGGACAATCGGGTTCGAACATTGAAAAATCTAGTTATGTCCGGTCACACAAAATTTTGGTCGGAATGTCCTAAAATCATATCATAAATTTGGATATTCGGACAACAGGATCCAAACATCGGACATTCGAGTCTGGGTCCAGATCTGGCCAGAGTGTTCGATATATAATTAGAATATGGTCCAAGTATCAAGTTTTTGTACAAATATCCGATTTCTCCTACTTACAATTGACTTCGACCTGAATTTTTTTCAGCCCTACGTAAAAGATGTCACTGGTTTTGTAGTACATACATGCGCTTATAGTATTAATATTAATAAGTACTTAATAATTAATAATGGTAATTGTAATTATCCAATGGGAACCTTAGATTGGGTGACTCCATTAAATTTTATATTTCACATACTAAGGCCCTATTCTTTTCAGTGAGAAATGATGAGTGTAGGATGGATGAGTGTGGAAAAGTAGGGAAGGAGTGGGTGAGAGTTGGTAAGAGTGGTATTTTTTTTAAGTGTGAGAAAGGGAGGAAGGAGTAGGTGAAAGTGGGTAGGAGTTGAAAGAAGTTGAATGAAGTTGGGAGTTGGTTTAAGTTATATATTTTTGTATTTTAATGTAGTTTTTTTATTTATGATAGTAAGTCACGATCTTAAAATTAAATTTTGAATAGAAATTTTTTTTATGAGTTTAGCCGGTTACAAAATATTGTTTGATGTTCGTTGTTGCCTCTCAAAAAAATTTAAATTTTCATAAATGAGTTGAATTAGTTGCGGATGTTAATTTTTATTGTATGTTTCTGGAATTTGTTAATTTTCTCCGAAATTTAAAGTTAAAAGTCATACTGTACGTTGCGCAAATATGGTTTACTTTGGTTGGGTTACGATTAATCGATTGTTGAACTGAAAATTACATAGACAATTTTCATTTTTTGTGTGCAAATTAATTATTCACATTTTGCGACATTTTTGCACGGTCTGACTGAAATTGGACGTTACTATTCCTCAATTCTTAATTACGTTAACAATACCGATGAAATTAGTTTAAAATTCAAAATCAGATATCACCAAAAATATTATCCGAACACAATCTTATTATATCCAACTGTAATATACAAATCCAATAAGAACATGACATGTGTCATGTATCTGTACGCTCAGCTCTCCTCTCTCTCTACACTCTCAACTCTCCTCTCTCTCTCTCTAAACTCTCAGCTCTCATCACATCTCTCGCACACCCCTCTCTGCCGTTTAAAGTCTCTGGCGTGCCCATGCCAACCAACCGGTTGCTGGTTGTTCCTCGTCATTAGTAGCATGCCGACAGCCACCTCCAAACAACCCAGCCAGCCTGCGAACACCCCACCCCAGCCCCCTCGATCTACCCAGCCCAGAACCGTGCGAACTCCCCTGGCTGCCTCCGACCTCGTCGGTCGTCTCCCAGGTCGCCGGCCACCTCCCCAGCTCGCCAGCGATAGTCAACAAAAAACAATTTCTAACCATCTGTTCCATATACAAATTAAACTGAAAATATCTACCACTCACAAATAACTAACATTTGCTTATCAACGCAAAAATTATAAAAATACAAAAATTACCATTTCTTTAATATGTACAACATAAATAATTTCATGTACAATTTATGGTGCAACTTAGAAATATTCCACTAAAATCTGAAAAATAAATAAAACTCTTCATAATTGGTATCAGACTATTCAGACGTACAATTATATCAATTATAAGAATTTTCAAACTATGCAAATAGTAATTATAGGTAAAAGTGGGTGAGAGTGAGAAGGAGTATTATTTTTATTTAAGTGTGAGAAAGAGTGGGAAGACCGGGGAGGAAAGAGTGGGTGGATGTGGAAAGAAGTGGGTTGGGTTCAATAAACCACGAAAAGAACAGGGCCTAAGTGGTAGCTCCTTTCTTTACATTTCCATTGAATCAAACTTCTGATCTGAATATTGCACTATTACAATCTGAAAACTCTTCATCTTAGTTATGTTCAAGTTCTACAATAATGTCATAATACGATTATATGATTCTACGTATTGGTCCACAATTGTTAGGTGAATTTCTTAATGTTCTCATACAAAATTATGTTCAAGAATCCATGACAACACTATGGATTTTGTATCACTTGATACTTGATAGTTTACACAATATAGTTAATTTAATTTCTATTTTCTAATGAATGTTTACTCAAATTTGTATTCCGTACAAGTTAATTCACTCTTTTCGACAAATGACAGAGTCTTAGAATCCTCAATTTGATTCTAAAGCCTCTAATCGATTCTAACTAGGATTTTGATTCTAATAACATGAAGTTTTAGATTGGGTCAATAGCTTGAAAATGTTCTTATAAAATAGCTGATATTTAATATTCTTGTCAATTTAATAGTAATTTAGCAATTCAAAAAAGTTACATTTTAACGAAATTATGTTTTAAAAACAAATCTATTGGTATTAGTTTCATTTTGTAAGTCAATGTATATTTTGATACATTGATAGTTAAATTAAGCAAATGTTGAGCTCTAACGTCAAATATTAATTATCTTTTTAGAATGGGGGAAGTAATGTATCATTAAATTATAGTTTCACCAATAAAAACCATAATAATATATTCTCAAAAGTGAATCTTTAACAAAATTTTGGGTTCTAGAATAATAAAAATAGATATTTTTGATAAATTGATATTTTGTTGATAGCTGATTGGTGATGTTTTAAGCTAGCCTCATCATGAGGTTAGGATCCAAAAAAGAAATCCAGGAAGAGAGTTATTACCATAAGATAACAATGTGTTTAAAGCAATGATAACAAGTAATATATATACACCTAAAAAGGTAGAAATACGTCCCAGAACTACCATATAAGATTCTTAAGTACTAATGGAAAAAACTACTTGTGTATAAAATTGTAATATACTCACGCTCTTTGCAAGAAATGAAAATAAAAAGGGTGAGAGAGTTTATCAAAAAAAAAAAAAAAGTGACAGAGAAAGAGATGGCCTAAGAAGTTCGGAAGTTATTGTCGAATTTATTGACTAGGAAGAGCGGCAAATAATGATTGTATTTGCCTAATTCGAATTGATTTTAATTAAAAAAAGGGAGCCAACAAGTTAATAAATTGGGAAAAAAACTCACTGAATTTATCACCAGTGTCATTTTTTTTTTAAAGACCTCCTTTTTTTTCTTTTTCATTTTTCCCCTAATATATTGGGGATAAAAACACACTATTCAAATCGCTCTTAATAGAAAATTTTAATGTATCTAATGCACTGTTGTAATTAATTGTTCCAAAAAGTTTAGTTCCGTATCAAAGTAATGAAAGCTCCAGCCTTAATTCCTCAATCTTGCAATTTATTTAAAGGTCAATGAATTCATTTATAAAATAAATCTCATGATTAAAATATCATTGTCCAATGATTTATTATATTTGTAAAATGTATGTCATATTTTTCATGTCCTCTTACTAAAAAAAAGAAGATATAAGAACATTGAATCAAGCATTTATCATACATTTGATACTTCAAAGTTACATGCACAATCATCATATGTACACCATTTGATACATTCACAATTTCTCCCTTTTTCTTTCATATATTATCCACTATAATCATTGTTCTCTTGTCATGAAAAAAACAATATACGACTTCAAACATAGCACCGACAAAGCAATGCACCATTGTGTATATATATACATCCAAACTCTATGTCTAAAGAAAATATTTTATATGCATATTTTTTAGTATCGATTGCTTATAACACAATAGTAATACTAACTAATGATTGTGCCACAACTCCCATTTGGAAAAAAAAAGGCCATAAAATTTCAACACAAGTCTTTGTAAAATATGGGATGCACATTGAATCTAAGCTTAACTATTAATCTTTAAGAATCACAAATTTTGACATAGTTTTTTTTTACATTTTCTAGACTATTACTTTGAGTGAAATAATAGTTGACGACTGAGGTTTAAAGAATAGAAATATACAACAGTGCTTAAGTCTTATCAAGGACTTGATTGTCAATGACCATATATTTTATAAATTTTAAAAGCATTTTATTAGTTCTAAATATGCATGTTTTATTAAATGACATATACAATTATGAATTTGATGAAATAATAGATAATTGAGGATGGAAGGAGTAATGATTTCTTTTTGTACTATTAGATACTTTGTCGCATAAATGTGTACCACTTCTTGGTGATTTTGACTCCCCTAATAAATCATATTTTAACTTAATACTTCATCATCGTTTTTTAAATGCAAAATTCATTTTAAAATAAATGTTGCAAAAGATTTAAAATGTCACTAAGTAAATTTGTAACACCATATAAATTTTGAATATGATATTCTCATTGAAAGAAATGTTGCATGTATAGTCTTAAATTCTTTGGAAACATATTACATATGCAACACAATATTACATATGCAACACATTATATGTTAATTGGTAATGATATAAATTCAAGTGTTGCGAATGATTCATAAAGAGTTCAAGCTCTCTAGTACAATTTTTCTTCCTTCACTAGTTTCGAACATCAAATCTCTTTTTGAAAAAAAAAAATGAAATCATCTTAACTACATCTGATATAAATCTTTTTTGCGAATGATTCTTTGGAAACATATTACACATATATCTTTTTCGTATTTATTATTGCAAGACAAGTAATGTTGTATGTATTTTCAAACTACATATGTAATTAGACCTGACAACTTAGGTGCGCCAGGTAAAATACTGATCAGTCGTATTTTGCGTGCAAGTTTTGAATTGCTAAACCTTACCCTAAGGTTTCGGCTTCAGATCTATCCAAATTTCATTTTTTCCTCCATCTATATACATACAAACATTATAGGATTTTGTAAGCAAAAAAAATTTTCATCTACAAAATGCCATACGCTAATATTTAAAGCTCTAAGATTCAATCGATAAAACCTAGGATTTGTTTACATTTTGGACCATATTTTTCAAAAATTTTAAAAACAAAAACTAACTCTGGGGATATCTATTTGTTACAAATACCAAATTTGCAATGAAATTTAAAATACTTATGATGTGGCTAGTTCCGAAAAATTTACTTTTTGGTCCGCTGATATTTGGTATAATAATTTCCGTGACCTACTTTTTTAGATAAATATTTTTGCGACTACATGGGTTTGGGTAATTATTATTTGAGGTACAACTGTTTGTGTTATAATACTTTTGGGAGATAAATATTTATTTTTTTGACCCACAACTTTCTCAAATTGCGAATTGGCCCCAATTATGCAAATATGATTATCCTTAGTGTTTTTGCTTCTTATAATGGCTTTACATGATACTAGTTATCGTAGTGTACTACTGATAGTATAAATATGATATTTTCTGGGATTAGAGGTCCACATGCTTAGCAAAATAATTGAAGCTTAATTAGAGAGTTTTGACAATTACCTGAACTTAGGTAGCGCTGGATCATGCTATTCCTCTAACTTCCAGTTTATAGATATTGCTAATGTCAATCACACCTTCCTTAGCTTAGACACAACACATTCCTTAGCTTAGACAATACACATATATGTTTCGTTTTCTACCTCAGATCGTAGTTGCTAATCAAGTTTTCAACATTTTGTAAGGATAGCGAGACTTTAATCAAGAAATCATAATATTTAAGGCATAAGGTTCAATTGAATAACGTTTTCTACGAGAAAACTTTTTTTATTGAAAGCTTGGAAGTGAAAATGTCATAATGGAAAGACTTGAGAGAGACTTAAACTCGTAAGATCATCAGAGATGTTTGCTCATAGAGAAATGGAGATACCCGACTACTTTTTTACTGAAGTATGCTCAAATGGTCATGTCCTTCTCATCACTCAGGCTCTCCTTTTATAGAGCAGATGGACTATATAGGATGCCCTAATGGTTACAATATTCACTGATATTTTCATATGACTACAGATATCCTCACAAGACTACAATAGACAACATTATTTTAATGAATTAACACTTGACAAAATAGAATAATAATGGATCAACAACTCTTCAGAGCCTTCAATGTTGACAAGACTAGTTAGCCATATTGAGATCCAGTATACCTTCATCTCTAATAATATCTTCCAGTCCATCATTATCCAGATAATCATCAAAATTTTTATCAAGTTGAAGATGCTCTGAATCTCATATTTCAAATCATTCATGAAGATATTTTCTTTTTCTGATAAGAAATTTTCACCTCCAACATCAAATAGATAATCAAAGACATCCTTCGTAAAACTCCTTATACCTTCATATATTTGCCAGGATCATTATCATAAATGAAAGTAGTGTTCCTCTAATGCATTAGTGGTCTTCCTTTTTTAATTAATACCCACATTTTGATGATAAATATTGTAAAAATCAATGGCTCTTGCTAAAGTAGAATCACTAACTATTTCTTGTCATTTTGAAAACCGTTCTTGCCATTGACCTTCGGGATCATTCAAATCAACAAACTGAACAAAATAATGGGTTGTTTTGGCTTTTCCATTTTTACATTCGATTATTGCATGATTTACCTCGACATACAAGCTTATAGTGTATGAAAGTTTTGCTGGACCATCAAGAGATCTGAGGATCTAATGAGTCTTTTCAAACATACACGGTTGAAACTTTGTTAGTCTTGAGAAAAATAGGTACTTTGGATGTGAGATTTTCATGAGCTAAGATACCATTTAATATTTACAGGCTTTTATGATAGGGCAATCTTGGAAGGTTGAATTCGTTGGGAATATAACACCACTAACTTCAGATATATTAGAAAAGAAGATTGCAGTACTCCATGACTCCTAAATATCATAAGAGTAATTATGATAGTAGTTGATGCAGGTTTCATATCATTCATAATTCTAAAAGGCTGAATCTTAAACATGGGAACTTCTTTTTTCTTGAATATCATAAGGACACCTAAGGTAATTCATTTTTTATTCTAAAAGGCTAAATTTTTGTGCTATTAGGTAGGCAAAAGATAGCAAACTAAAGCGTGATCTGCTTTTTGTATGAAATTCCAAAATATCCATGATACTTCTACTAGAAGAAGAAACATGTTCTAGTAGCAATAGCATTTCATATTAGATTTCCTCCTTTTTCGGCAAGAGTTCGACTTTGATGATCATCATTGGCGAGTTCTCAAGTTAAATTATCTGTTTGAGAATTCTTCGATCCCTATATATGTTCAATGAAAAAGGAAAACTGGTTAAACCATAATTGTCAATGTAGAAGTCGCCCTTGTGCATGCATATTTGATAATTTTTTTTTCACAAAATCAAGTATTCTTTTGCATTCAGTTCAAATAAGAAAAGGTTTTGGAGTTAAAACGATTAAGAATTTTTGAATTCTCCTTATGACTGCAAGGCTTTCTTTTTTCATCGTGGGATAGTTACATTCTATTGTATTAAAACTTCTACTGTAATATTTTGCACAATGTTTTTCCTTTGATTTTGAGTACTTCAATCTAGTGTCATTACTAGCATCTGTCTCAAAAATTAAATCATCTACTTTATTAGGAAAATTAAGAATAAGAGAATTTTTACACATCTTTTTGAAGTGTTGAACAATCTTTAAATCACTACACTACTGGAAATTAGCTTTTTAACGACCACATTTTAACGACCAAAGTCAAAAATTGTTGTTGTACAGTGTTTTTAATGATTCAATTAATTTTTGGTCGTATAATTTCAATACAAGATCACCATTTGATGATGATAAGAAAAAAGTTACAATTTCGTCGTTAGTGATACCAGAAGGAACACTGAGATAAATTCGGAAAGGAACTAAAAATTTAAATGTGGCATTTAATTACAATTTCACTCCCCAACTAAAATAATTAGCCTTTAAAAAAAATTAAAACAATTAGAAAGAAAAAAACAAGCATAATACTAGAACTCCTTATTCACTTTCGTCACAAGCCACAAAGGGACGAACAGAACCCTAGCCCCTAAGCGAATGTGGCTGCTCCTTTCCCTAATTCCCTTACGGAGGTCTATGTCTTGCCGCCTTCTCACTCATATCTCTCACTTTGTACTGATAAAAAAATGTCATATCTTATTTATTTTTCTGATTGATACTTGTCTTCTTTTCACCCACACTATTTTTGGTCTGAATTTGGTTCGGAAGAGTTTTGGATCTTGATCTGAGCTGCTTCTTCTTCTTCGTATCGCATATTTGCTTGATTCACTAGTAATCAGTCCAATTGGTGAGTTTTCTGAAACATTGGTACGCATTACTATTGTATTCACGGACTCCAGCTTCGCATAGATTGTAGGTAGACTTTCTAGCTTTGTGAAGCATTCTGGGTTTTTCTTAAACACTCTCTATTCGGATTGATACTGATTCATTTATTGAATTTTGGCAAAACAAAGCAATTTGGCTATTTATGTCAACACATCTACCGTTAAGGTTTGGGATATGATGAGTTTGTTCAATTGGACAATGGATGCTCGACAAAATGCCAATCGAATATGGAAGTGTATATATTGGTTTTCCTTGTTTCAAATTATATTGTTCAAGTACAATAATTATCATCTTCTAGTTTGTGGAGGTGTTGTTCATAATGTAAAAATTTTCTTCATGGAGATTTTGCCCCAAAGGTCGATTGAAGGGGCTTATCTTGTAATTATAATCTTATAATGAGTTCACTCGGCTTGATTCTAGGTCTCATCTCGACACTATGGGTCTTTTGAAGGTAGTTGACATTTTAATTTGAGAAAGCTTTGCTCTGCCTTTTGGTGCTGTGCTTATGTATATATGTGTAAGTGTGGAAAAAAGAAAATTCCTCTGCTAATGATTTTCACCTCTGTAGCTTATGCCTACTGTGTGCCTGATTGAAAACTCAATACTGCATTCTTGATCATCTAGCACTTCAACTTTTATGTATGAGATCATTCACTGGCACATCAGAGGCCAATTGTCTATCTTCTTTCACTAGGATGTTTAAGGTATCCCCTTTTCTTTTTCCTTATTGCCGTTTTTAAGCTTTTCATTATGATATATATTTGTCTTTCTTAACAACGGCTAGAGTACTTGAAACAGTGAGTTTGAAGATAGTAGATTACTTTGCCTATCCTTGACGTTCTTTAAAATTTATCAAAAGATCCTAGTGAACTTGTGATTTCCCAATTGATTGTTGCTGCTGAAAACAATGGGCTTGTTTAAGAGAGGGGATTAGGTGTATAGCCAAGCATGGATCCTTCTTTCTTCACCTTTGGGACCATATTAGCACTTAATTAATCATTAGTACTAATCTTAGCTCATTTGTGCACCCAAATGAACATAATACAGCCTTTAGTCTTTTCCCCGTGCATCATCAACATTGATATTCATCCTTTTGAGTCACAAAATTACTTACTTAGTCCTTGACACCATTTCTAATCCATTGATTTTTATTACCTAAATGGACTAAAAGTTCGACGTTGACAATTAACTTGATCACCTTACACTACCATCCAAATTTACATACTTAATTTCCTTCTAATTCCTCAATAAAGTCTAAAATTCCTGTAAGAATATTTTTATTTCAAAATTTTTCAAAAGTCACATTTCCCTCCATCCTTTTCGTCAACTTCAAGAAACATAATACCCTTAATCTCTATCATTTGTCAAATGCTTCACTAAATACCATTCCATCCTCCTAAGTTAAGGCACAGCTTCATACTAATCTGATTAATTTCCAAAACCCGTAAAATTGACCTATTTCCCTGTTTCTCCCATCTTCAACCTCAAGGTACCCAACCCCTTTTCGTGGGAATAACACACAACTCACACTCCATACCCCACTAATTTGATTCAGTTACAGCTAAAATTTCTCAAACTACACAAAATCAAATGGAAAACACACAACCTCACTTCCAACCTTCAAACCCCCAATTCCACCATAACACCCATAAACTGCTATAGAACTCAAATACTCAAGCTCATCACCAAAACTGAAAATAACCATAAAATAGCATCTATGTAATCAAAACAATAATTTACCACCAAAATTTTCAACAAAATAGTGAAGTTGATTCAAAGGGGATTTGAAACTTCACCTTCATAATACCAAGTGCAGCAAGCAAGAAGGACTAGGAGGATGTGGTGAAGGTTGGGCGGCCACAACAATTATTGACGGCAGCAGGGCGGCGCTCGGTGGCCGCTTGTTGGGTTGGTGCCGAACAGAGGGGGGTGGGGTGTTAGGTACGTGGAGAGTAGGGAACAAGGGGGGTTGAGCATGCAAAATAAAAAGGGGTGGGGGGAGGTGTGTGGTTTTTGTTTGCTTAAATTCGATTTAAATCTTGCTTATTCTAGAAATTTCTTTTTTTTATTATTCTCTTTTCTTTTTTTTTCTCCTTGTTGAAAAAAAACTTTCCCTTTTAGCAAATACTTGAGCTAAAAGTTGGGCTAATATTTGGGTTATTATTAGTATTTTCATAGTTGATTTTGACAAATTATGAACTTTACCAACATTGATTTATTTGATCATTTCGTTTATTTTGACTTTGCTAATTGTCGTTATAGTTTCATTTGTTTATGCATTTATTTATAACTTCTGAATGATTTACTACAATGTACGATTAAATTTGCTTTTGAGGCCATTTCATCACCTTAACCTGCAATTGCATAAATTATACGAATGCTGAATTTAAATGCGGTGCTCAACTTCATTTATTTTAAATGGAAATTAACCAAAATAATTGACATGGTTTAGATTCGGGTTATTATAGGTTCCCTCATTAAAATAAGTTTTGTTCTTGAAACTTGCAAATTTGCAAGAAATCTTATATGTATGTCAGACAAGCATGAGCACTCGTTTCTCATATCCCTTTTGATCTTAGAAACCGTACAATGGCATGGTTTGAGTTGATAGCATACTTTTTGAGTTGTGAGACATGAAAAACACTATGCATATGATCAATTTCTACTGGTAAAACCAATCTATAAGCAACTGGATTTAACCTTTCAATGATTTCTTAGGACCCAATGTACCTAGCCTTAGTTTTTCCCTAGCATTAAACTTCCTAGGGTCCATGATTGGAGGTACTTTCAAGGTTACCTTATCTCCCCCTTGAAACTCTAATGGTCTCTTCTTGTTATTGGCATGGATCTTTTGTTGGCTTTGATAAGCCTTAATGTGCTCTTGAGTGCTCCTTACTTTCTTAGTAGTTGTTCAGGTTAACTTCGCCCCTATAATCAATGTTTCAATTGACTCTCATTTCAACTAGGCGTTGTTTGAAAATTTGCCATTCTTAAAATGTCCTCTTTTTGTGTTTTGAGGGAGTTATGGGTTATGCCCAGAGCTTTGATGTCATCCTACAACCTAAGTCGATAGTCCCTTAGCTGACATTGGTGTGGATAATTTGTATTCTGCTTTGCAACTCTAAGGGTGTGTTTGGTAGAGGGTAAAATTATTTTCCCGAAAAATGATTTTCCTATTTTACCCTGTTTGGTAAAAAACGGAAGGTAAAATCATTTTCAGGGAAAAATGAGTTTACCCCATATGGGAGAAAATATTTTCCCTCAGGAAATTGCCGTAAATTGATTTTCCTGCTCATTCAGCTCCTCCTCTCACTCCATCTTTCTCTCTCTCTCTTTCTGTTCGAAGCTACCCACTCCCCAGAACATGTCTCATCTTCTGTGAAATCTCAGAGCATGACCTAGGGTTTGAAGTCTCGGTCTCTCTCTCTTGGAAATCTCCTTGATCTCTCTTCTCCATTGTTGAAGCATTCACCTCTGCGCTTTCTTGCACCATTGTTGAAGGACAATCGCCTTTACCCACTCAATCGCCATTGTTGGAACCCGGACAATCGCCATTGTTGGAACCCAGAAGGAGGAATTCTTTCTCTCTTCTGCTCATTGTTGTTCAGGTATCTCTCAAAAGTTCTACTTGTGTTTGTTATGGCTTCTTCAGATCTGTTATACCCACTCAATTGTTGATGGGTTTGTTGTCCCTGGTATTGTCTTTGTCTTCGAAATTGGTAGTGCAATCCTGTTAAAATTTCTTGTTTGTTGTGGCTTCGAAATTTGTAGTACACTCAATTGTTGATGGAGCTCGGAAAATGTTATGTTCTGCTGAGTTGGGATTACAGAAGGATGTCTCTAAGTCAAGCAATTACTAGGCGGCTGGAATGATTAGGTTTCCTAAATTGGTGGCTAATATTTGTGATTAGCTTTCAGGTGCAACTTTGTAACATGCAAATTAACCACCATGAACACAAATACTTCTCAGAATACGAATTTCAGAGCACCTAGAACAGAATTTCAAGGACCCAGTTAGCTTAAAAGAGAGGTAGATAGCCAAACTACAAGTCTACAACACTAAAATCAAATCTTTGACAAATATTTGGAGAATTAGAGTAATTCTTCAGTTGACAGAACACCCAGAAGTTCAGATTCAAATGGGCAGCCTAGAAAATGAAATTATTGACCTTTGCTAAAATGGGTTAGACTTGGTGCTTGTCAAAGCTGATTATAAACCCTAGATTGAAATGCCCCCAGTATATGTCTAAAGTTTTTTATAACTTGCTATCAAAGTGTTTGTGTTATATAGCACCATTAATTTAAACTTTTTATGTTTTGACAAGCATGGCATTTTTGTCTTCTTTAATTTAATCAGTTGAGTATTGGTTTATACTATGACTTCCTACTCATGCGTCTCTATTACATCTTTGATATATCCCTTTTTCGTGTTGCCTAGATGGCCAATGATTTAAATGAGGAAGAAGCTGTGGTCATTGGCGCTACCGCTTCCCTTTTAGGAGCTACAGCGGTCTTGCTTAGGAACCATAATAATAGAGACATCGATAATGAAACTAGGATTCCTCAAATCCTGCATCAGCCTTTTGTCAATAGAGATGTCGATCGGGAGAATTATATCAATAGTGTTTTGTATTGTGGGGATATTCATTGCCTTAATCAGATTCAAATGAGGCCTGGTCCTTTTTTTGAATTGTGTGAGATGCTTGAAAGGAGGGCATTTGTCATGAACACGAAGCATATGACTGTGAGAGAGCAAGTTCTAATGTTTTTTCACTTAATAGGTCACAATGTGAGGTTTAGGGTGATTGGAAGAAGGTTTTTTCGCTCTACTTCGACCATTCATAACTATTTTCACATAGTGCTAGGAGCCATCTTAAAA
This sequence comes from Selenicereus undatus, assembly GCA_017589665.1. Classification (NCBI taxonomy): domain Eukaryota; kingdom Viridiplantae; phylum Streptophyta; class Magnoliopsida; order Caryophyllales; family Cactaceae; genus Selenicereus; species Selenicereus undatus. The sequence continues at coordinate 66,409,846 of JACYFF010003369.1, forward strand.
TTATATCCTAATTTTGTGCACCCACCTAGCTCTTCAACCCCTTCCAAAATCTTGAACAACTCTAGATTTTATCCATGGTTTGAGAATTGCATTGGAGCTTTAGACGGGACTCATGTGAGGGCATCTATTCCAATTGAAGATCAAGATAGGTATAGGAATAGATAAGGTACTTTATCCCAAAATGTCTTGGCCGCCATATCCTTCGACGATCTCAAGTTCACATATGTGTTAGCCGGTTGGGAAGGATCAGCACATGATTCTAGAGTTCTAAATGATGCATTTTCAAGAGGATTTCGTGCTCCGAAAGGTATGGTTTAGAAATTCGTTGTTTCATGGAGTTTTCCCTTATTTGATTATAGTGCATAGGATCTTAATGAAACTTTTGAATTTTTTTAGGAAAGTATTTTTTGCTAGATTCTGGCTATGCTCTTCGAAAAGGCTTCTTCCCCCCATATAAGAAAGTTCGTTATCATCTCAAAGAGTTCGATGAGAGCTCTCCACCAACGAATGCCAAGGAATTGTTCAATTTACCACATTCTTCCTTGAGAATTGGCATAAAAAGAGCATTCGGGGTGCTAAAAAAGCGATTTCGTGTGTTGGATGCAGAGCCATTTTGGGAATTCGATATTCAAGTAAAGGTTGTGCTTGTATGTTGTGTGTTACACAACTTTCTTAGAGGCATTGACCCAAGTGACCATATCATGAGAGAGGTGGATCGCGAGTTCTCACATGATATTCAGAGACCACGACTCTCGCGAAGAGAAGAGCGAGAAGAAAATCTAGCATGGAAAACAAAGAGAGATGCTATAGCAAATGCTATGTGGTAAGATTATGAAGCTCAGAGGGCTTTGTACTGAGTTTGCTATGAGTTTGTGCTTAGGTTGCTGTGAACAAGTCAGTTTCTTCTACTATTTTTTTCCCTTTGTATTCTATTGAGCACCAGTTGCATTCATAGCTCTGCTGGATTAGCCCAAGATAGAGAGGCATTAGTTTAGGTGCTGTGAACATGCTAGTAGCTAAAGACAGAGATGTATTCTGCTCAGTTTTTGTATTATGTACCAAAAGTGGCTGTTTTTGTTTTATGCTCAGTTTAAAAGCTTGTATTCTGCTCAGTTGCTATTTGCTTAGAAATAGACACTGTAACACATCTGGCTGTATAATATATTGTACCATTACGACATACATTCTTAACAAATTTTAGACACAATCCCAAAATGAGATGGTAAAAACCAGTCAAAGAGTTCTGCAGAGTACCTCTTTCTTGGATCTGTCATCAGGGGCAAGAAATCTGTTGCCTTGACTATTGATGGGCTTGTTGCTATTTGCACAACATTTTAAAAACCTTGTATTCTACTCAGTTTTCTTATTACAGCATGGACAAAGGGAAAATGAAAGAGGTTACTGACGATAAGAAAACTCAATTCCGTTGGTCCAAGCCAATATCGAAGGAACTACTCAAGTTTTTGGCCGATGAGGTTAAAAAGGAAAATCGACCGAATAACGCTTTCAAGTCTAGTCCTTTTGTTGCAGTAGCGGATATGATATCAAAGAAGTTCAATGTTAAATGCCTATCGGATCACGTTGACAATCATCTAAGAACCGTGAAAACTGCTTGGGGTATCATAGCAAAACTTCGAAGCCAATCTGGCTGTAGGTGGGATGAGAATATGAGGATGATTCGCATGTCTCCCGATGTGTACAACACTTATGTTGAGGTATGGCTGCCTATTTTATGATTTTTAATGTGCCTGTTTTCTGTTATATTATGCAAAATTGGGTAATGGTCTGCTCACTTGCATCTCTGATTTTTTTTTATTTTTTTTTGAGAGAGTTATCTTTTCAATGAGTGCCCAAATGAAACTCTTGTATTTCCATTGCATATTTTATTGGTTATGTTTTATATGTCAATATATTTTCATTTCTAATTGACTATTCACATTTCTCCTACTTGTTTGTTTGCCCTGCATCCTGTTTACCCAATCAACTTAGCCATCATATCGGATTTTCACATGAGTTTACCATGATCATCCTAGCATTGTTTTCTTGTGTCACCTGTACATATCTCTCTGTAAAATTCCGAACTTGTCACATTGATATATTCAGTACTCCTACTTCCCTCTGCAGTTTCTTTGCTGACAATTTGTGTAACTGTAGCCAGCTGCTGCTATTCAAAAAAATTTGGATTGGTTTTTTTTTTTGGGGGGGGGGGGAGGGAAGCTTTTATTGCATCATGTCTACTTTGCCCCTTGAGTATTACTTAGGCTCATGATTTGAGGGGTGGAAGGTATCCACCTTTCTGTCTACTTTGCTAGTTGTGGGAATTGGCTTGACTGTAATGGGCTTACATTAGCCTACATGATTTTCTAGAGGGAATGGCTGAATGGTTGTCTTTATTTGTTTAAATTTGCTTGCTCAATGTCAGTTGTTGTTTCTTTTAACATGTGAATCCAACTCATGAGAAGTATCTTAACAAGAAAATTGATATGTATGATGAAATGGCCATTGTGGTTGGAAAGGATGTCGCTCGAGGAAGTGGTGCAAAGTCATTTGAAGATGTTGAGATACAGTCACTCGGAGTTACGATTCTGGAAGAAAAAGGTGACGGTGATGATGATTTAATGAAAGAAAATGATAAACAATCGACTTCAAGTGTGCCATTGGAATCAAGAAAAAGTCGAAAGAGAGTCTGTGACAATGATTTGGAACTTCAAAATATCTCCACCCAAATGGCAGAAGTCGCTATGGCTCTACAAAAGATATTTAAATCCAAGCTCGACGTCGATCTTCTTTATTAAGAAGTGATGAAAGCCGAAGGGTTTGAAGAAGACTTTTTGGGTAGCGCTTTTGATCATCTCGTAGAGCGTGAAAATCTTGCAAAGGGCTTTCTAGTGAAGAGCGACAAACTTAGAAGGATTTGGCTTGAAAACTTCAAGGAGAATAATTGAATGAAGTGATGTTTCTCTCTCTCTCTTTTTTTTGTCTCCCCTTTTTTTGCTAAGGAGAACAAACAGTTGAGAATTATGACTTTGTAAGCACTCTTGATGACTAAATTGACTGTTTATCTATTAGCTTAGTCTATAAGTATCAAACAGTTGAGAATTATGGTATTGAAAAGTAGTTTTTCATTCTACCAAACATCAGAAAATGATTTTTCGGGAAAATCATTTTTCATTTTACCAAACAGCAGAAAATGTAGGCTGAAAATTATTTTCCTTGGTAAATCATTTTCCATGGAAAATGATTTTCTGGAAAAATGATTTTACCATCTACCAAACACACCCTAAGTTGCTTATTTACGTACCTTCCCTCAATCGACTAGTCAAAAGTTTGCTCTAGGTTTAGATTTGCCATTAAGGAAGAGCGTGTCCTGGGACAAAAATGATCGAACATAACTAAGTGGGCTCTTATTCAAAAAAGAGTTAATAGCGACATAAGAAATGATTGACAAGGAGGTATTGTCATGGAATGGCTATAATGAAGGTAGCGATAAGTTCATCAATAATTTATAAATACACGTCTACAAATATCATGGTTTGTAAGTATGGACCACAAGAGTAACTAACATACTGTCAACACCTCTTGAATCTTGTCAATGATAACGATAAATACCCTATCGCATCTAACTCAGGATGGGTATTTAGAAGATTCAGTTGTAAATCAAATTATGGTGTTTATAGAATGTAAAAAAATTTAAGCTTATGGAATAAGAAGATAATATTATTGGCTTAGTCAATGCTATTTTTAACAAGAATTTTCTAGCTTAAACAAGAGGCCTGGACCACCGCACGAATGGGAGCAAATTTAGGTCTTTTGAGCCCCACGAGGATTGAGGGGGTGAATTGCTCCTGAAATTGTCACACCAAGGGATGGGTAAATGTCGAAAGAATATAATTCTTTTGTTATAAGGAATTGAAAATGTTATATGGAATTAAACAATCTTAGCGTCCAACATGGAGCAGTAAGTGATGACCAAAAGGAGATTTGAAGGGATCAGTTCGAACCATTTCATAAGAGGATGATATTTCACTTACACTTGAGTTTAGCAATTGAATTTCAAACACATTAGTAGCAACTGAGTTCCCCTATGGTGGCCTACTAGCCACAATTAGTACGATAAGTGCAATAAATAGATTTGGACAGCAAGTTGTAGAACATCTGGGATTTATTATAAAATGAAGTCGTAGCGATTTAGCCTTGCTCACATGAAACAAGTTCAAGTAAAGAAACAAGAGTGAATAGAGAAGGGTCAAGTTCATTTTTGAGAGTGGAAGCTAAAAGCAAGAAGAATGGTGGGATACAACAATCAACCTTCACCCACCCTTGTGAGAGCCAAGTTCCATCATTATTTTAAGACAAGCTACATGGGCTTATTACTATGGGGCAACGGGTGTAGGACATCTATGTAAATGCATTCTTGGCGGAGCAAAGACGATGATGGCAGTTAAAAATATTTAAAAACAAGAGGCATGGTACATCATGGTAGAAAGAAGGTATGAACAGCCATGAGGATTCACAAAACTCTAGGAGTTGCAATAAAAAGGGAAATTAAATAACATTGGAAGGAAGCAAATATCTTAAAGACGAGGCACAACAAACAAAGCAAGAGCTGCCAGAACCAATAGCATTAATACAAATGATAAACCAATCGGCAATGCGAGATGTCAGTTAGGATCTTTTAAGCAAATGTCCGGGATCAAGAAGGGGTGCAATAGCAAAGCAATGATGCCAATAAATAAACCAAGATAACTAAGAGAGAAGTAATCTAATGACTGAAAGTAATGAAAACATTGTTGATGTAAGATTTTGATGAAAAGAACAGATGACAAATTATGATGTGGTCGGTAAAGGAGATAGTACTATGAGCCAGATAGAATGAAAATAACTGCAAGCGTAAACAATTCAAGAGTGGGGACAATAATGTCAAATACTTCCAAACAGTAGTTGAACAAGAGCCAGAACATTTGATATAAATTTAAAAGCCAGACTAACAATGAAATAGATGATTTATGTGGTGATAAATTGTTTAAAGGAGATCGAAAGTTGTGAGGTACCAATGAGGAATAAGTTAGGAAAATCCTTCGATGTCTTCCCAAAAACAAATGGGATCCCAAGGTCACCGCAATTGAAGAAGCTCAAGACCTCAAGACTATAGCCTTGGATGATCTATTTAGGACAAACTAATTTAATTTCATGATATTGGCATTACAATTAAACAGTCATTATATTAGATTAATAAGATAATAATAGTCATGATTGCTTCCATAAACATGGGAAGACAAGTAAACGATGTCTAATATTCTGACAAAGCTTAATTTAATCAATTACTAACCATTCACTATTTTATGCGTGTAATTTGTAATCATGCTAATTGATTAACTAAATGGAATAATAGTTGTAATTTCTTTGGTTTATCAACAATGGACGAAGAAGAGTCTAAAAAGTTCAAAGAAACAACATCATTGAAACATTCTGTATATAATGGGAAGATGAATTGCTTACAAATAAATATGGGGTAGAATCACATTTAGGGTATGACTTACAACTCCCTACCCAAAATAATATTGTAAAATAATCAACGTATGTCCATACTTCTAAATCAATGAATGTCAACGGCACGACAAGTGTTTGAATTTCTAAAGGAACACAGACATATGACTCATGATGATCCTTTACTATCCGTCAATTTTCTTGGGAAATTCTTTGATACTACTTTTCCCCTTGTCTCATCCTTTACTATGTGTAGAGACAACCTCAACCTTAAGAACAGTTTTAGAGTTGATATGAGGACTAAGCCGTGAGTAGGATCCAGTATAAATCCTCTTATTTTTAGCATGTTTCTCCACCTTCATTGCCAATTTGCAAAAATCTCTAGTCATGCATTTTTCCGTCAGGACTTCGGACTCCCATGACTTAAAATATTTTTCCGCCATCGTGGCTTACAATATTTTCCATAGGACATGACACCACCGTGGCTGAGAACATTTTCCTCGTGACTTGGCACTTCCATCATGAATTAGAGTACTCTTACACCATCTCTACCCTGGTTGTAAACCTCCTGGGAACGGGGGGAGTTGAGTTGAGGAGCCTCGGGAAGGGGAGGGATGAATGGAGGCAATATATGGCTATTTTGCAGTTAGTTTAATTAGTTGCAAAGTTAGTTAAGGTGGTTGTTAGAATATATGTATGTTGTATGCGTGATCTGGCTCACAGATATGTCAAAATAAGCTTACTCGGTCAGTAAGTTTTGAATTGACTCATTAATTAAGATGGTATCATTCTTCCGTCTAATCTAAAGTGAGTTATTCAGATTTTGGGGGGGGGGGGGTTATTTTCTTATAATTAAGCTTTCTTATCACTCTTATCCACTATAGGGGATGGTTGAAGAAAAAAAGGCCATATAAGACAATTTTATAGAGCCATTGGCACTATTCTTTATTTCATAAAGTCCGATGGGAATGCTAGCATTAGGAGTAAATCCCCATGCCCTGGATCCAAGATTATATGTGTGTATATGCACATACATACATACTCTCTTCTTTATCTAGCACTCCCATACATATATGTGTACCACTTCTACAGAGTCTTATATAGGTCTTCGATGTATTACTCATATATATATATGTATGTATGTATGTATGTATATATATATATATATATATATATATATATATATATAT
>JACYFF010003369.1:66416922-66438990 GCA_017589665.1 Selenicereus undatus
TATATGTATATATATATATGAATATATATGTAAGCGAGAACTGTCTTCCTACAAGACGCTTCACTATTTTGACTAACAAATCATATTATTATACTTTTAATTGGAATAAAAATGGTGAGATCGAATTGTACAAGCATATTACAACTTGTAAATTGTGTAAAATCAACCTTTTATACATAATTTATCATATTTCTAAAATATGAATATCATATGTACTCACGGATGAGGTTAATGCGATTAGGGTATAATTTAATACATTGTCGGCATAGCCAATGAATATTTAAGGTTAGTGATTCATAAATAAGTATGATCATTGAAAAATTTGTAGTTTTAAATCATAAAAAAATCTTAGTTTATGATGAGGCAAGACAATAAGCGTTCCTTGTGACAAAATATATATCGTAAAAATATGTATATATATATATATATATATATATATATATATATATATATATATATACATACATACATATATATGTACATATATATAGGGGTGGGCAACGGACTGGGCCGGGCTAGATTGGGCCATCCCATTAATTAAGCGGGCCAAGTTGGGCCCAGCACATTTGTCAATGGGCCGAGCCAGGTTATGGGCCAAATAAGCCCCGACTCGTCCATTATCACCTAATGAGTGTTTTTGGTTAGTTAATTTACCAACCAATGTCCTTGTTATTTTTCAACCAAGCTAAACTAGTCCCACGGATCCCACGGATAAACATAAAACATTCCACTAAAATATCCTACTATGTCAAGCACAGAAATGAAAAACATGTTCTTCAATGATCCCGTGGATCCATGAGTTTCTAAATCATAAATCTATGCAAGCAAATTTTAGAAGCCCGTCATTCTTAAGCCACTTATTTTGTAATGAGTACCAAAATTGAACCAATTGAACTTGCAGAACAGAGGATACACACACACACAGACGCACAGAATATATATCCCTAATGGGAAATTTAAATGACCAGGAGCTCTACAACTTTGAAACACGGCACTCTTTGAAATTTATACAAGCATACACGTCTGCATACTAGCATAACAAGTACATCGGTGCTTTCTATAAGACTAACATATGTGTTGCAGAGCTTTGGGAAAACTATATATTGCTATGTTTTGATATCCTCATGCCATCTTCCTTCACTAACATAACCGTGATCGCCCTAAAAGCAATCCCTTCTGCTTCCAAGGTAAAATTCAAATTCCCAATTAGCAATCCCAATCTAGCAGTCCCACTTCCCAATTTCACGTTTTCTCTCTCTGACATAATTTCCCTATAAACAATCACATTAGTTTTTCATTTGGCCTTTGGAGGTGTTTGAGTTTAAGGTGGCTTTGGTATGTTGGTTTGTTGAGAGATTGATGATATTGAGCATTTGGTTTCATTCCCCTCTTGTTCGAGTTATACATATATGATTCAGGTTATGAGTTGATAGTTAGTGATCCTATGCCTATCATTAATTAATATTTTCATTTCATTTAAAAAAGATGTCTCGGGTTGAACAAGTTTTGGCCGCATTGTCTGCTAGAAAAAGGGATTTCTATACTATGTATATATATATACATACATACATACATACATACACACGTACGTGGTTTCTAAGATATACTGATGTGACTCTTTTTTTATTTCAATATAAATTAATGACTGGTCTTGCTACCCATCCACCAATATTCCAAAATATATATAGTAGAAAATAGACCAGAAATTCAAGAAAGCAAGCAAGAAACTATGAACTTAGTGAGTGCAGAGAAATATTGGCATTGTCAAGTTTGCAATGAAACACATGATGAAGCCGGAATTGCAGCTCGTAGGAAGTGCAGCTAGCAGATTCACTATCGCAGAAAAATGGTGGCGTCATAGTTGCTTCCAGGGCAGGGGAAGCTGCCAAAGGAGAGATTGCCAAATACATTAGTTATGCAGAAGAGGATGTCGATGAGGAATGATTACCTTAATGGCAATGCTATAGAACATTCAAGGCATATGAGAAATGATTACCTCGATGGCAATGCTATAAAGCATTCGGGGCATCAATGTATCCGATCCCCCACCCCCCTTTTTAGATATGCTGGTGAAAGTAAGAAATATTTAAGTAATGAGAACCAGTGGTGGGATTCTAGTGGAAGTAGTAACAGTAAGATTGTTGGTGAAATTTGCACTGCAATGATCCTAAGTTCAATCACTAAGCAATTTAATGGAAATATGCGAATCATTAGAGACATAGCTTGAAGCAAACTTGCCCATTCTCCAAGAAGCCAAGAAATGAACTAATGTTTTCATCATTGGACAAATGGCTTGGCTAACTTTGGATGTGATCAACCCTCCACCGTTTTTACAGCAATATCCATTTATTCCAGGGGCACTTCCATCCTCTTGGTTTGAGGCATCTTGCACTACAAAATCTTATTATTCATAGGTATGGGGATTGGGATCCTGACTTTTAGAATCTTCATTCTTAAGGGGAACAACACTTTTTCCTTTATCACTATCCTTTGGTGGTATCTTACATAACTCTAGGTTCCCTCGGATAGCATCTGATGTTTCAGCATAGTGTCATGTTTCTAAGCTTCCTTGAGAACCTTAAGGTGCTCATGCCACCAACCAAGGGCCACCTACCAAAAAAAAAAAAGAAATCTCTCAAAGAGCGGATTCTCTACTTCAAGAGCCCCTAATGCTCAAGAAAGGAAGAGCTTTAGAGGAAATTAAGTACCGTGTAGCTTATAAAAGTCTACCTAACTTACATTAGATTTCAATAATGGCTTGTTTGTATAGGATTTTAGCACAATTCTCTTAGAAGAATTTTATAAGGATTCCATATCTTTTTCTGACTAGCGATTCATGTCAAGGTTCGATCATATTCCTCTGCAGGATTACAAAAAGTTTGTTTATGCTTAATTTGTTTTATTTTGAATCGATGAGCAGCTTAAATGGACCCAAAGTCGCAACCACAAGTAGATATTAAAGATTTGATGCATTCATGTTGTTTTTGCAGTAAGATGTCGATCTCTGTGTTCATTGAAGTGGGAGGATCATTGTTTGCATATGCTAGCTTGAAAAGAAATGTGGGAAGAACTCTATTGCTTAAACAGTCAAGTAACTCCATAATAAACTGGACCCACAACTCGGGCAGCCCAAAAAAGCATAGCGAGATCTCCAAGAAATTCCACTCCATGAAATTATAGCCTTACTCATATCCACTTTGAAAGATGTAAGATGAGATCTTGAGCATTCCTCTTTAATAGATTCCATAGTCTCAAGCAATCAAATAGTTATCACCTATGGACTGTCTTGGCATATAAATTGTCATTAATGACCTTTTACAATGATTTTTAGCCTACACTATGGGCTATTATAAAAGGCCTTGTCATAGATCATATCACATCCTTTTACAATGGTGATTTATTTCCATTGCAAAAATTGTGTATCTTTTATAGTGTTCAATGCTAATATTTCATCTTTTATGCCCTTATTTATCTAGTTTTTGTCTTGTGAGATAATATAATTTTTATATCTTGTATTGGTTTTATTTACTTTTGCAGGTAATAAGTTGAATCCACTCCGAATTAGGAAATTCTATACAATTTGTGACACGTCCGCAAATGCACAGGTGTCGTAGTACAAATTAAAAGATCATCCTTAGGGACTAAAGTAATTATGGAGTCAATGACCTATTGAAATTGCTAAGCAATCAATCTTTTCAATGAGTCAATTTAAGTAAACTAATTATGTATTTTGAAATTCAATCAAAGTAAAGCATTTACGAATTTGATTCACCAAGTAAAGAGTTGGATCATAGAATTAAACATGCACTTTTCACAGATTGAATGACTCAGGAAATTGCAATCGAGTTAAATTTAATCATCTCTTTCGAAATAACTTAAATTGCATAAATAAATTCAATTAATGCTTTCTCAAGTGTCTTTGATTTAGTCTAGGTTGAAGATCTATGAATACTAAGTGTTCTTTTAACAAGTAATTCTCTCTTGAGTTTCATTAAATCAAGTTCTATAAAGGTGATCGAGTAGTGAGTTTCACCTTTTAGTACCTCACTCAACTACCTAACATAAGCAAGCAAAATTTGCCAAACTTTACTCACAACATTTCAATTTTAAGATGGCCATGAATAATTGCAATCATAAAACAAGCAGAAGATTCCAAAGATAAAGGATCCAATTAAATACTACGGCTAACAAATTCCTAGATTAAATAAAACTACTAACTCATATTTCAAATTCAGCTAAAATAAGAGTTCAAGAATAAGTTCAAAGGAAGGAAAACTTTACAACAATGGCAACCTTCAATTCTAAGCCTTGGAACACACCTTTTTAAGCAATAAACAGAACATCCTTAGCAGCACCACGAAGGAAGATGAAGAGACTAGTAGTTATAGGCTCACCATGATCCATGGCAGCAACCACGGTTGGACCGTGGTCTTAGCTAGAACCGAATTCCTCTGCTCTTCTCTTACTCCATGGGCATGGGAACTCAAGAGCATCTGTGGGGGTCAACATACACTCAAATGAGGGTTAAATGCTGGGTCAAATGGTCTGACATCCTTCAATAGTCATCAAAGAGCTATACCTAAGCATAAAACAAGAGCAGGAGTATAAATTATGACATTAAGCTCATATATTCTCGGAAAGTGCTACAAAATGTCCTAAAAATGAAGTATATAAAAGCACATATCAAACTCCCCCATGTTTGAATCGTTGCTTGTCCCTAAGCAACACTAAGACCAAAAATTATTCACAACCTCCTCAGGAGAGACATAGGTAGCATCTCAATGGAAAAGCTGATTCACAGTTAGCCCAAAAAGTGCAAAAAATCATTCAACAAACCAGATAGGAAATGAATTTTTTGAAATCATTTGATAGACCATAATGTCAAGTTTGAGTCAACCCCGCCAAATCATCAAATACAATCACATCAACATATGAAACAAATGGAATTAGTAATGCCGGTAGAATCTCACTATAGTCAAGCGGCACTCATCACATATGTTGTAAATGTATAAAGGTTCCCTTAATTCTCATTCCATAATAAGACTCTTTAATTTGCCATCACTAGTATGCAATACACATTACACAGTCATGAGAACTTAATGAGATTGTAATGGGACCATGGGTAAAGGTAAAAGAGGGAACAAATATTTTGGACATGTGGAGCCAGAAGCTATAGACTAAGAGCTAAATGCTTCCAATGCGCTTATACAATACTCTCCTTGAACCAATACCCTTTCATAACCAAATACATCCCCTTTCATAACCAAATGAAGAGAGACGAAGTTGAAAGTCGAACATGCTTTTTTCAATCCAACAAGGCCAACACTTCTTCTTTCTTTCTTCCTCTCTTTTCCTTTATGTTTTCTTTTTTTGGTTTGTTTTTGTTTCTTGTTCTTATTTTTTTTTTCTTTCTTTCTTAAAAAAAAGTTGGCCAAGGAAATCTATATCGAACTTGAATTTTAACTCTTCTCTAGTCTTTGTACAATGACACAAGGGATTTTCTATACAAACACAAGAACACAAATCCCTTCACCAATTGACCAACTAGATCCACCAAAGAGATCTCCATGCACCTTGCTAACTCCCACTCAAACTTGATTTACGAGGATGAAATGCTCCTCTAGTCTTGGCTTAAGGGTTAGATAAAGGTTTGGCCAAAGGCTATGTTCAGAGGTTCAAATCAATGAAAATGGATATAAGCTCAACGGGGCTAGTAAGGGGTATCTTATGCATAACAAGGATAGCTATTTGGTCTTTTGGGTTAACGAGACAAAGAATGCCTCAATCATATTGCCTAAATACATATGCGAACTGTGATCTCAAATGAAAGTTAAGACAAGTTCTAGAGAAAAGGTGTCAAGGAAGAGTTGCTCATGAATTGATAAGAGGGCTAAATTGATAAATTAGAGTTTAAAAAGCTCAAAGCCTCATGGGACATCTACCAAGGTCATACCTAGCTCATTAGTAGACATATGCCAACATTCATGTAAAGAGTCATGGGGTAATCAATTCTCACTCAACATATGGTTAAAACATGAAGCTCATTTTTGCAAACTCATTCTCAAATATTTTTATACACAATTGGGCAAATCAAAGAATCAATCTAAACCAAAGAAGTCTATCTAATGTACAAAGATCATCATCAGAGGATTTTTTTCGCTTTCGTTCTCATTTTTTACATTTCATTTTTACGATTTTTTGTTTTACTCTTTTTTGCTCGAAAAAAAATGCATGCTCCTAATAATAAAACCAAGAAAATACCAAAAACTACAAAAAGGAACTGAAGGTGAAAAGAAGCCTAAATGTACCTCTAACATGCTTCTAACTACATAAAATTAAAACTTACAATGCAACTCTAAATGCAAGAATGAATAATATATACAATGCCTACACAAGCACACACCAAACCAAGTAAGGCATCAGACACCATCAATTAATTGACGAACTCTCCCATGGTTGAACCAAAAATTGTCCTCAATGTGAGCATAGAGTAGAAAAGGGAAGGGGGAGCAGCAACAAGCAAGCAGAAGGGAGGTGGGGAACAAGGGTAGGGAGGTTGATCATAAGAGATATGCTAATCTCGCAAGGTCTCAAGAAAAACCTTATAGTCCTGAAAATATTGGGTCTGGGTAGCAAGCATCCCATGGAGCTCATCATACCGCTCTTTAACAAAGTCAAGAAGAGCGACATTCTCTGAAGCAACACAGGCTCGAAGGGACACTTGCTCCTTCTAAATGGACCTAAGGTTGGCTTGGACTTTGGAATAGTCAGTGGTGATGGTTGGGACGAAGAACTAGGGTCGGCTTAACTAGTAAATGGGGGTGGAGGAGCTGCAGGTTGAACAACCTCAACATCGCCAGGTACCCAGTGAAGGTTAGCCTGGTGAAGTCAGGTGGTCTGATCAACATTGGGAAGCGACAGAAGCCAATCACCGGGATAAATCTAGCATAAACGTCCAACCTCTACTTTACAAAAGTTCATTAGCTCAAAAGCGACTTGATCAAGCGGTTAAGACCTAGAAACGCGATCCTCAGTGTTGAATTCGACACCCAAAAATCTAGTAATGGTGGTGATTACACCCCCAATGACTATCCCACACTTAGTGCTAACAGCAGCAACATACAATTGTCGGGCCAAGAATGACCTAGGATCAGTTTGGACAACATCTAGCATACAAGATATGATGTATAACTAAGACAATCTCAGGACATTTACACTATCATCCTGAGCAAAGCAACAACAAGCTAGAATATGCTGAGCTACCAGAATGCAAGGGTTCCTTATATGGATGCACTTGGAATAACTAGTACTGTACCTAACACTCCCCGAAAGCTCGCCCTAAAATGCATTCGGGTTGAAGTCATGGGGGACTTGACGGTTTGGTAAGTCCATGATAAGTGGCAAACCAAATATGTTATTGAAAGTACCTAAGTTCAACTCATAAAATTGCCTTTGCAAATAAAAGGAAATATACCCTGCTTGACGTTGAGACCCTCAAGTGACTTGATCATGCAAAGTACTCAGAAATTCTCAAGTGAGGTCCCGATATGTATGCTTTTTCATCTCAATATAATGTCCCATATCCCCTTGTGCAAACAACCACTGTATATCATCTAACAATCCTAAACGTCCAACAATTTCTCATCATAATAATGAGTTGCTACAACAATTCATTCATTCAAGCAATTATATCTAGCAACATGTTTGGGGTTCAATTAAACCAAGGAGATAAGGAGCGTTACCTTGGGCCCGTGCAGCAGTGGAAGTGCAAGAGGTTTGTTAAGGCCGATATGGTGCTTGGCTAGATGTTCTTGCCTCCTTGATGCTCCTTTACCTCTTGGTGGGTTCCATGGTTGAAAACTGCAAGAAAATTGAAACAAAAACCTAAAAAATAAGATATGAGAAAGAAAAATGAAGAATTTAAGTGAAAAATGTGGAAGAATTAGAAGGAGGAGAAGCTAGTTATGGACGATGGGTGAAGATGAGATAAGCTTGGAAAAGAAATGGTGGAAAGAGATGAAATTTGTTGTAGAAAGGGAAATATTAAGAGAAAAAGGGAAGATTTTGACTGAATAGAATCAAAATGGGAAGAAATGAGGGAGAAATAGAGGGTTTGACAGTGGAAGTTTTAGAGAGAGATAAACAGGGAGGTAGAGAGAGAGTATATCGAGGTTGAAGATGATTGTGGGGCAAAAGGGAATGGTCACTTCGATCAAAATCCTTGACCGCTGCTCGTAGCAGTCCACCATGAATCATAGGAGACACCGTGGTCGTATTGTTGTGGCTACTGGATGGTTGGTTTTTGGGTGGGAACACTATGGGTCTTATTGGGTAATGTGGACCGTCTATGCCCATCATCTTTAATCTTTTTTTCATGGTATTCTTTTTTCTCTTTTTTTCTTTCTGGTGTTCTTCCTCTTCTTCCCCCCCCCCCTCTTTTATTCATGAAAAACTATCTAAAAATGGAAATCAAAGCTATAAAAGGGCTTGGTTTGCCTCCCAAGAAGCATTCTTTTAAGGTCAAGAGCTTGACCGTGCTTCTATGTGTGCTCAGGATCAGTAAGCGTATGGACGATGACTTTGTCAATGGGGTAGCCCACACCAGTGGATTCATTCCATGCATCTACTGCACCATGGAGATAAACCTTGATGACTTGAAAAGGTCCCGACCAGCGAGATCTCAACTTGTCCATAAATAATTTCAGCTTAGAATTGAAGAAAGGACCATGTGACCTTTTTCAAATCTCTTCTTCAAAATGTGCTTATCATGCCACTTCTTGGTTGTTTCCTTGTAAATGCGGGAGCTCTCGTAAGCCTCTAATCTTAGCTCATCAAGCTCACATAATTGCAAAGCCCGCTTCTTACCGACCGTCTTAAGATCAAAATTGAGCATTTTAATTGCCCAATAAGCTTTGTGTTCCAACTCGACTGGCAAATGACAAGACTTCGCAAACACTAAGTGGTATGAAGTAATGCCTAAAGGAGTCTTGTAAGCGGTTTGGTAAGCCTAAAGAGCATCGTCGAGTTTCAAAGACTAATCTTTTTGGTATCTATCCACCGTCTTTTCCAAAATACTTTTTAATTCCTGGTTAGATAGCTCAACTTGGGCACTCGTTTAGGGATGATAAGGTGTAGCGGCTTTATGAAAGACCTTGTATTTTTCTCAAAAGTGACTCAAGTGGCATGTTAGAAAAGTGAGTCCCATTGTCACTTAAAAGAGCTCTTAGTGTGGTAAATCTGGCAAGAATATTTTTTCGGAGGAGCTTCATGACAACTTTCGAATCATTGGTTGGGGTGACAATGATTTTCAAGAACTTAGAGACATAGTCAACCGCAACGAGCATGTAGAGATTGTTATGGGACGGAGGAAAGGGTCCCATGAAGTAAATCCGCTATATATCAAACAACTCCACCTCAAGAATGCTGCTTTGAGGCATCTCATGTCGCTTGGAAATGTTCCTCGTTCTTTTGCATCTATCACAAGTCATGAAAAATTTCTTTGCATCTTTGGAGAGAGTGGGCCAATAGAAACCCTCTTGGAGTACCTTTGTAATAATCTTGTCCGGGCAAAAGTGTCCACCATAAGTCGAAGCATGACAATGGTGTAGGACATTATGAACTTCATCCTCTGGCAAGCATCTTCTATATATCCCATCTCCACATAGTTTATAGAGGAGAGGTTCATCCCATACATAATACTTGGCATCAGAAAGGAATTTCTTCCTTTGTTGATAAGATAAGCCAGGAGGTAGCACCCTACACACCTTAAAATTCACCAAATCAGCATACATGGGGTGGCTTGGTGAGAAATGGCAAGTAGTTGATCATCCAGTAAAGTATCATCAATTGGGAGCTTTTCACTGGAAGTGACCTCAGGGCCTAGGTGGGGCAAGTGATCTCCCACCACATTGTTCATTCCAGACTTATCTTTGATCTCTAAATCGAACTCTTGGAGGAGAACAACCCATCAGATGAGGTGCAATTTTGAGTCGGTCTTCTACACTAGGTGCTTTAGAAATAATAACCTTGGAGTTTATCAAGTAAGACCAGAGTTTTTTCAAGGTAAATACAACCGCTAGGAACTCCTTCTCTGTCGTGGCATAACTGGTTTGAGCCTCATCAAGAGTTTGGCTTGCATAGTAAATAGCAAATGGCTTGTTGTCCTTCCTCCATCCTAGAATTGCCAACAACCATAATCGCTCGCATCACACATCACCTCAAAAGGGAGCCCTAATCCAGGGCTTGCATCACTGGAGCTGTAATCAGTGCCTCTTTTAACCTGAGGATAACACTCAAGCATTCTTCATGAAAATCAAAAGGCACATCCTTGACAAGCAAATGGGTGAATGCTTTTGCAAGTTTTAAAAAATCTTTTATGAACCGCCAATAAAAATCGACATGTCCAAGAAAACTTCTCAGACCCTTTACAAAAGTTGGTGGGGGTAATTTTTCAATCACCTCCATATTTTCTTTGTCAACTTCAATGCCCTTAATAGAGATAATATGACTTAAGACAACTCCCTCTTGTACCATAAAATGACACTTCCCCAATTCATAACCAACTTTGTATCTTCACACTTTTGCAAGACCTTGGCCAAATTATTCAACCAATGGTCAAATGTTGTACCATACACCAAAAAATCATCCATAAAGACTTTAATTATGCCCTCAATAAAATTAGATAAAATACCATCATACAACGTTGAAAAGTAGCGGGGACATGACATAGCCCAAATGGCATTCTCCTATAACCAAATGTACCATATGGACAAGTAAATGTGGTCTTTTCTTGGTCACTAGGATGAAAAGGGATTCGAAAGAAACCCAAATGCCCATTAAGTAACAAAAATATAAATTTGTGGTCAATCTTTCAAGCATTTGGTCTATAAAGGGAAGGGAAAAATGGTCCTTCCGGGTGGTCTTATTTAGCTTTCGATAGTCAATACACATACGTAATCCCGTGACAGTTCTACTAGGAATTAGCTCATTGCTCTCATTTTTTATGACTGTCATTGCCCATTTCTTAGGTACTACATGGACTGAGCTTACCTACTTACTATCAGAGATAAGATAGATAATGCCGGCTTTAAGTACTTTCAAAACCTCTTTCATATTAGGACTGAACCTTCTTTGGTGCTCAATTGAGGGCTTATGGTCATCTTCCATCAAAATATAATGTATGGACACAGACGGGTGAATTCCTTTTAGATCATCAAGAGTGTATCCGATGGCCTTACGATGCATTCTAAGTATTCTAAGCAAAGAGTCAATTTGAGACACACTTAGACTCGCATTAACAATCACGGGATAAGTGGAATTAGGCCTAAGAAACTCATACCTCAAAGAGGAAGGAAGAAGTTTTAATTCTACCTAGGGAGTGCGCTCCTCATCAGATGAGGATTTTGCATCACTTACCAAGGTTTTCGCTTTAGCCAACATAGGTGGAATTTGTGGAGAGACTTCCAAGAAGTAAGCACACATTGCTACTTCAGAATTTACATCCTTAGTAGAAGTATCATTTAGCATCCAATGCTCAAAAGGGTCATCAGATTCATGGTTGCAAATGGTTTCCCATACTAAAGTATCAACCACATCAACCATATGGCATTCATAAAAAATGGAAGGAAATTTAGAAGACTTAAACAATTTGACTCCACATAATCATCGCCCACATCAAAAGACAACTTACCATTTTTGACATCAATACGACACCCAACAGTGGCCAAGAAAGGCCTTCCAAGAATGATGGGGGTGTGCGTATCCCCCTCCATCTCAAGTATCACAAAGTATACTAGAACATATAAATCTCCCACCTTAATAGGTACATCCTCTAAAATACCCACTGAGTATTTCACATAACGATCCACTAATTATAGGGAAATGGTGGTGGGTCTCACTTCTTCTAAATCCAGCTTTCCACACAAAGAAAGGGACATCAAACTCACACTGGATCCCAAATCACAGAAAGCACGTTCAATAGACACTACACGTTCAACAGACAAGGAATTGAGAAACTACTAGGATCCTTAAGCTTAGTGGGAAGCTTGTTTTGGATCGCGACACTACACTTTTCAGTCAAGGCAACAGTCTCATGCTCTTCTAGCTTTCTTTTATTAGACAAAATCTCTTTCAAAAACTTTGCATAAGAGGGCATTTGAGACAAGGCATCTGTAAAAAGGATATTAATGTATAGTTTCTTTAAGACCCCTAAGAACTTCCCAAACTACAAATCAAGCTTAGGCTTAGCCATTCTTTGAAAAAATGGTAAAGGTAGAGTATCAGGTTTAGGGGGAGTTTGCTTAGTCTCTTTAGGAACCACATTAGCATCTTTCATAACATCACCTTTTTGCAAATCAGTGGAGGGATAGGCACCTCTTTCTCAATAATCTCAACATTATCATCATGCTTATAATGCAAAGACTCATCATTGCTTACCCCCTTAGGTCCCTCAAGTTATTTACCCCCTCTTAGGATCATAGTGTTGTATTGCTCCCTAGGATTTCGCTCTGGCATGCTTGGGAATCTACAGTAGGGTATAGATGAAAAGCTTGCTTGTTGTGCAGTTGGGGTTCTAACATATTGTTACAAGGAGTAAGCACATCAACTTTAGAGGGTAATTGCTCTATATACTCATCTTGCTTTTGTTGCGCCAAAATCATACTCTCCATCATGCCCTCTAGGTTGGACTTTTGTTGAAGAAAGGGAGGTCTTTGAAATCCGAGGGTTGCCTAGCATTCATTTGTGTCATTGTGGAAGGGTTAGGCCTATAAGAGAAATTTGGATGGTTCCTCTAACCTAGATTGTAAGTGTTGAAATAAGGATCATTGGTTGGTCTTGGGTTAAAATTATTGACATAATTGACTTGGTCGCTAGTGTTTTGGGTAAAAGGACTGTGAACTTGACAATTGTTAGTCAAATGGTCAATGGAACAACATATTTAACATGATGAGGGAAGGGGCACTAGAACTCATAACATTTACATTCAATCGTTCCAACTTTTGATTCATAGCATCTACCTTAGAATTAAGTAAAGCAAGTGCATTAACTTTAATCTTACCCCCAACCCACTTGGGTTGGCCTCGTTCGTTGGACCACTAAAAATTATTGAGCGCCATCTCCTTAGTCAAATTATAGGCTCCATCCTCAGTCTTATTCATCAAGGTTGCTCCTGCCGCCGCATCAATAGTGGATCTTACTGGTTGGGTCACTCCATTATAGAAAGCTTGAACACTCATCCATCGTTAAAGGCCATCATGAGGGCACAACCGTAACAAGTCCTTGAACCGCTCCCAAGCCTCATAGAGTGTCTCATTATCTCTTTGGGTAAAGTTAGTGATTTGATTCCTCATACTTGCCATTTTGCTTGGTTGGAAGAATTTGGCAAGGAAGGCTCTAGTAAGCTCATCCCATGTTGTGATGGATCCCGGATGCAAAGAATGCAGCCATGCTCGCCTTGTCCCCAAGTGAGAAGGAAAATAGCCGCAGTCGAATGGCATCGATGGAGACTCTGTTGAGTTTCAATGTGTCACACACCTCTAAAAAGACCAAGAGGTGTAAGTTGGGGTCTTCCAACAGCGTGGCCCCAAATTAAGATTATTGCACCATGAAAATAAGAGTCAGCTTGAGCTTAAAATTGTTTGCCTTAGTGTTAGGATGAGCGATGCTTGAGGCGATGCCTTGGACTCCTAGGGTAATAAAATCCCTAAGTGTCCTTCTTTGCTCACCTCCTTCTCCCGCTATAATTGATGAGGTCCCTTTAGCCTTGCGTCTTTGTTCCTCAGGCCTTTGATTCTTCCTCCTTAAACAGAAAGTCCTCTTAATCTCAGGATCAGGTTCGTATAGAAATAAACTTTGTACAAACGTTGGAAAATTCCTACAAGCATAATTACCAACACTACCAATGCAATCAAAAGGAAAATAAAAATAAAGCAAAACACTTAGTTAATTTCATAAGATTAACTCAATCGTTAACAATTTGGTCCCGGGCAATGGCGCCAACAACTTGACACGTCCCCAACGCACGGGTGTCGTAGTACAGATTAAAAGATCGTCCTCAGGGATCAAAGTAATCTATCGAGTCAATGACTTATTGAAATTGCTAAGCGATCAATCTTTTCAATGGGTCGATTTAAGTAAACTAATTATCTATTTGAAAATTCAATCAAAGTAAAACATCTAGGAATTTGAGTCGCCAAGTAAAGAGTTGGATCATAGAATTAACCATGCACTCTTCACGGATAGAACAATTTAAGAAATTGTAATCGACTTAAATTTAATCCTTTCTTTCGAAATAAATTGCATTGCCCAAACAAATTCAACTAACACTCTCTCAAGTGTCTTTGATTTAGTCTAGCTTATGATCTATGAATGGTAAATCTTCTCTTAACAGGCAATTGTCTCTTGAGTTTCGCTAAATCAAGTTCTATCCAGGTGATCAAGTAGTGAGTTTCACCTTTTAGTACCTCACTCAATTACCTAACATAAGCAAGCAAAATTGACCAAACTTCACTCACAACATTTCAATTTTAACATAGACATGAATTATTCCAATCATGAAAAAAGCACAAGATTGCAAAGATAAAGGAGTCAACTACAATACTATGGCTAACAAATCCCTAGATTAGATAAAACTACTAAGTAATATTTCAAATTCAACTAAACCAAGCGTTCAAGAATAAGTTAAAAGGAAGGAAAACTTTAGAACAAGGGCAGCCTTCAATTGTGCAACAATCTTCGAGCCTCCAGGAGCAAAGCTTCTTCCTTCAAATCCACCTTTTGCTCTAAAAAAAAACTAAACTAAACTCTAACTAAAAGAGAGAGAGATGTGAAAGAAGGTTATGGTTATGAAAATCCTCTCTTCTAAGCCTTGGAACACACCATTTAAAGCAACAAACAGAGCATCCTCAGCTGCACAATGAAGGAAGATGAAGAGACTAGAAGTTACAAGCTCACCACGATCCGTGGCAGCCACCACAGTTGGACCGTGGTCTTGGCTAGAATTGAATTCTTCTGCTCTTCTCTTACTCCATGGGTATGGCAACTCAAGGGCATCCATGGGGAGTGAACATACACTCAAGTGATGGTCAAATACTGAGTCAAATGGTCTAGAATCCTGCAATAGTCATCAAAGAACCATACCCAAGCATAAAACAGGAATAGGAGTATAAATTATGACATTAAGCTTATATATTCCCGAAAAAGTGCTACAAAATGTCCTAAAATGTAGTTTATAAAAGCACTTATCAATTTGGCAAGTAAAAAGCAGTGGCTTGGAAAAGAAGGAAGCACGAAACTTGGAAAGCAAGATGGTGGATTCCAATTTGGAAAGTGGGGTGGCCTGGAAAATAAGAAATTGTGTAATTTAGAAAGTTGATGGGACTTGCTCTAATATAAATAGAGGTGTTAGACTTCCTCATCAAATCCTCAATTCCTTCCCTCTTTTATATTATGTAATTGATTCGATTAAGGACAAAGGGGGAGGTTGACCAACTTTCAATGAGGTTATATTAGGCTATGAATTGTATCTAAAAATTTTTCAACTGTATACCTTGAAATTTGACTAGTATATTGAACATGTTTACCTATAAAATTTACACAATTTTTTTAAAAAAAATAATAAAAAAGGCTATGAACTTAGCCTACTATAAACCTGGAAATTCGACTAGTATTTTTAACATGGCAACATATTACCTACTTCAATAAGGATTTTTAATTGTAGTTCTTGGGATTAGGGACTCAAATTTGAACTTTTCACCCTCATTTGTGTCTCCTTGTGAACTTACAAAAACTAATGAGAAATTGAGTACTGTATCAATATTGTTATGAATTGATCATAAAATGAACAAATTTAAATTGATTAACTTGATTGAACAATAAAAGAAAACAAGGAAAATCGAGCTTAAAAAAATTATTTTCTTGAATTAGTAGACTCAGAAGGTATTCCATAAACTAAAATAAACTTGAGAATCGAAAGATTAATGGCAATGTCAAGGTTCACCCCCCGATAAATATTCACTAACTTCACTTCAACCAATATCGTAGACCAATAAATTGTAACCAATGCTAATCATATGGAATTAAGCTCCATTAAGATTCTTTGTGCATTCAAAAGTTTCAAATATATATAGAATAATTCGCACGAGATCGAAACCTGAGTAGTTGTAGGTAACGTGTCATGTAAGAAAGGGTGAGAATTTTCTCTCCTCGAAAATCTAAAGCTATTGATGAATATCGATAAAACATGTAAATCTACTGTCTATATACTAGATGGATATGCTAAAGTTAACTAGACAACTATGAAAAAATTGAGGAGAGAAAATGCCATTGAGTAATTTGTTTACAGAGATTATATTGGATCAAAATTTGAGCAAGTGCCATCTTTGTACATATGGTTTGATACATGAAAATTCACGTAGCAATTATATGGTTAGTGTACATGATTATTTTCTAAGAAATTATCTATAAACTCAACAAATTCTCAATTTGTTTTATGTGTAGGATTAGGTGAACTTTTGTCAGATGCTGCCTGGAAGTATCTCAAGGCCTCATAAAAGCCTCCCTTGACCTTTGCCTATTTCTAATATTCACATAATGTCTCAGCTCACTGTAACACCGAAAATGATCTTGTCTCTTTGGGAGTCAATGGCATGATAACAATGCCTTTTTAACATATATATAGCTTCATGCTTCTCGCTAGCTTTGTATTCAATCCTCATGAAGTGAGTTAAATGACCTAATCTTCACTGAATTTATTACTTAACTTATCATTCATGTCAATAATGTCACTAAATGACCTAGGAACTAGTTACAATAGGTAAACACACATTTAATATGAATACATTTTTCCAGAGCTTCATGTCTTAACTCATGAAAATTTGAACTAAAAAAAGAGAGAGTGGTAATTATGAATATTAAACGAAGAATAAGAAGGCATAGGGATTTTTTATTTCTCATTTTCATTTTCCATTTCTTTTTTGTTCAAATATATTTTTTTTGCAAATATTCACAAGGTAGTTCCCAAGTCACTCAATAGCATTGTGGAGATCGATAATAAGTTGAGTTGCCTAAGTGATAAAAATTAAGAATTGTGTGGCACGTAGCTAATTTAACTTAGAAGTATTTAAATGAAAGCCGACAATGCAAATTAATAAGTTGATTTTTTTCAACTTATGTTTC
Organism: Selenicereus undatus; assembly: GCA_017589665.1. Lineage (NCBI taxonomy): Eukaryota > Viridiplantae > Streptophyta > Magnoliopsida > Caryophyllales > Cactaceae > Selenicereus > Selenicereus undatus. The sequence continues at coordinate 66,434,098 of JACYFF010003369.1, forward strand.
AATGTCATTTCAAATATACCTACCCTGTTTGGTCCCAAATTGATTTCATATGTGATTTCATTATAGCAGGTAACAAAAGTTTATTTCTTTAGCTGTACTTTACTAATTGAAATGATTTGCTCTCAATTCGATGATTTTGAACTTGATAATTTTCGAATTTAATGTTATCAAACGGTTCCACTGTAGAGAATTCAAGAATCACGCTACATCTATTTTTTCATTCCACGTTCTATGTTTCCATATTATGCATTATTATGCTCGATGTCCCAAATATTATAATATGTTTTGTAGTAATATTTTGGCTCTAATGATATATATATTTCTTTGAAAGTAGTACGTAGTTTTGGCACATATGACTATTCAATTATTTGGCAAACATGCCAAAGAAAACACACTTTATATATTTCATTTAATAAGTAATGATCTTTTAAGGTTCACTGAACAAACCTAACTTTTAATTTACACAAAAATATCTTCGAGGACTTGTGGAGTGGAAACATTTAGAATATTATCCACACTTTCCTCCTCAAAAAACTCCCTATCCTCGCTACATGCCACTCACGATTTCTATGTAGAATTAGCTCACCATTTTTGACACCCTCATCCATATTATCCCTTGGCTTAGGTCTAAATTCACAGGACCAAGATACTCAAGAATCCTTCCAAGCATTAATGGGAGTCACATCCCCCACATGACAACTAATCCCTTTACATAAGACTTCGACACAATTCTCAATTTTCCCACATATCTAGGAGAACTGCAAGTGGCTAGTCTACCTTAAGCCTGATGGCTTGACAAGCATACTTGTTGTAGGACTTAGGGCATGATACACTTATAAAAGGCGCGAGCCCAATAAGCATAATATGTTGACGGCTTAAGCCACCTTAGAAAGCCTAGTTCCTCGACTGTCCATTTAATATGAAAAGGTGACCAGTCTAAGAGGAAACATATAAGAGAACCATTGAGGGTTCTCTAAAGTGAGTTCTCTCCACAAAACCCTAAGGTTGTGATATCTTGAAGGTTCTTCGTACAGTGAGTTCCTTTCCCGACTAGTGATTCAAGTCAAGGTTCAATTGTCTTCGACTGCGGGATTAAAGTAGATTCATCTACGCTTAATTCATTTTATTAATTTCTTCATTGGTATCAGTGTCAATCAGCATATTTCCTAGTTGGATCTTTTATCGTAGTGCGTGCTCTAAACATGTTAATGGTTGTATGCTTATTTTTGTTCTTTGTGTCGTTGCTTAAGAAACTTGAAACTTCATGCTATTATTTCATAAGCAATTTCTTCATAATTTTTCATGAAATTCTGGATTCTAGTAAAGCAAGAAGATAACTTTAAGTTGATATATTATACGCATATTTTGCCTGAGTATTTTGCGCATAATTACAAATTGAAATTCTAGAGCTCTTTGCTTAGGAAACCCTAAAATTGATTCTTGAATTGCTGATTTCTTTCAAATTTTCATGCAAATTGATGCGTGGACTAGCTTACCCATTCGCTTTTGATGACCTTCAACTTATTGGTTTGAATTGATCAAAAAATTGCCCAAATTTTGGCAAAGAAGGTGTTGCGAATTTTAGGGTTTATTTCAGTTGATGAACCTGAATTTCTGATTTGTTTGGGTAGTTCCTTTTCCAAGTTGATTTGTGCTTTCCATTGTTCAAATGTTTGCGAGTGAAATCCCTCAAAATATAATCCATTCGATCAATAATGGGCCTTTAATTTTGTAAAAAAGTCACGATTGGAAAGTAGGGTTTGGGTAGAACATATGCAAATCGATTTTGATCATTCTTTGGACATTGTTTCTGCAATTGGTTTGTGGTTTTTGTAGCCAATAAAATTCTGAGTGAAAGCCCTCCGTCCATTAAGAGCATGCACCAAAAATTTGGCTGGAATTTAATAAAACATAGTCGGTAAGTTTGACGGTAAAGGGTTTGTGTTTTTCAAAATTTTTTTATCAATTTTGATCAATGTTGGCCATTAATTCAAGCAATTCATTTGTCAAAAAGGTTTTGGACATCATTTGGAGCAAAAGCGCGAAAATAATTTTACAATATGTACCGAAATTTGGCCAGCAAATGTGATGCTTATCCAGCAAAATTTAGGGTTAGGGTATGCGTGTTTGAAGTCGGTTTTGATCTATTTTGGTCATTGTTTCTCAGAATTGATTTGTTCCTTTTTTCACCCATGAAGTATTGAGCAAAATCCATCTAAAATCTGCAACCTCTTTGCTAGAATTGGATCGGAATTGTGTGCAAATTTCACGCGGCGATACTACACTATTTGGGAGCAATAAAACTCAATTTGGGTGTCAATTTTGGCTCATATTTCACAATTTATTGTGTGAATTGGTCCTAGAATATGTTTAGGATGGATCTTGACAGGTAACTTGTATGAATTTGAGTTGAAAACTGATATTTTGGCATTTGGTTGGCCGACGGGTCACCATGACCCATTTTGCACATGACCCATCGTTTCCCTTTTTTTCTTGTTAATAAAAAAAAATGTGGATCAAAAAGGTCTGATTTTGACTATAGTTGACAAGAAGAGTTGGCCACTTGACTAGAAGGGTGGACTACGCATAAAGTTTTTGAGAAAGTATGCGGCTTATGAATTTATATAATTTGATTGAAATTTCTTATGAGATTTCTCAAATGTTCTCTTTTTCTGTGAGTACATATTTGTGATGTTTGATACTTTTTTAGAATGAAATGTTACGTGATTCTCAAAGAATCTTTTGTTTTGAGCATATTTCATTCTTAATGAATTTCATGAGAGATATGAGCACTTTTGTTTGATATCATGAGATCAATTTAAGTGAAATATTATGTGAAATCTCTATGATATTTTTGGCTCATTTGATATATAATAAGTGTATATGTTTGATTGAAATTCATGAAATGTATGCTGTATACTATGAAAATATGCTTCATATGATGTAGCCTGCAAATTGCATATGAAATTTATATATGTACGCGCCTAAATAAGTTAGGTAAGCAAATTGAAATTTCTCAAAATTTTTTTTTTGAGAATTTTATCAAATATGTAAATTATGCCTAAAATGGTTAAATTCATTTTCATACATTTATGGAATTATGTTGAACTTTCTTGAAATATTCTTGAGGTTCACATATCCTCTTTGATTAGAAATTTGAGAATTTCTTTCAGAATAACTCAATTTGAGATGAGTGTTCTGGTAATTTGGAATGAAATGACAAAGTTAATTACACTAAACAATTCATTCCTATGACAATGATTGGGAACTATATGTGAACTTTCGACTCGAGCATCTATGTTTGTGTATACTAACTTTGTCAGTTATTGCCAAATTACATGGATAAGTGTATGCTAAAATATTAGATGAATGTGTGCTTTTGTATTGATTGTAAAACTTTTGTGGTTTACAAGCATCATGTCAACAGCTGCAATTGATAGACTTAGCTATCGCACAATCAGGTTTGAAAATTATAAGAAGAGCCCATATGTCTTCGTGGGGGAGAACTTGAGGCACATGCCAAACATGTTTAGGGAATTGCCTAAATGGGTTATGAATTGACCGGTGAGAAACAAGTTCATGCCGTAATCCATTCCTTGCCTAATGATTTTGGCAATATTAAGATGGTCCTGTTCCGTACTAAGTGTGTCATTACTTTCGATGACATTAGGTGACGACTTGAGTTAATTGAAGAGAGACAATAGGTCACTGAAATGACAGGTGCAAAAGTCCACATGTCAACCTCTAATTCAAGGAATGGTTCTAAAAGAAAGGACCAAGGGACCTAAGATTAACAAGGCTTAGTCAAATGAGGAAACTGAGCATTCCAACAAGGCAAAAAAAATGTGCAAGGAAAGAGGATTTAATGCAAGCTAAGGGCCTCAACTGTGGCCAAATGGGTCACCATGCTCGTGATTATGCTAAGCCCAAGAAGGTACTTAGCAATATCTCCTGGTGACTTTTGTGTTGGTTGTATTCTTCTTTCTGACACTAATCCTATGTGGACTGTAGGTTCAGGAATCCGAACCAAAGAGTTAGGAACCAGGAAGCTTTACTAGGGTTGCAACGGGTTCTTACATGGTCTAATGAGGACACATGTGGAGACAACCACTATGTGGTTGTTGGAGGAATCAGAACATGCAAGCTAGTCCTGCATAACAGTCAAACCCTATCCTATGTGAAAACCTATTTGCGCCTAAGTTTTATTGGAATAATGCTGCTACATTGGTTTTATCTGACTACGTTGATAACACTGAAGCCTAGTTAGTTTTCTTTCAAGGACACCTTTAGTTTTGGTTCTGCTTTATTAGAAATGGCTTGCTTGTAATGGATTGCATATTTGTTCCATTAATCCAAGTATTTATTTTTCCATATTCACATAATTATGATGATGTGAAATGTTATTTTGTCATGCTAGACCAGGCCATATGTGTAATGGCCCAAACCTAAAATCATGCTAATTATCTTACATTATATTAATCACAAATTAATCAAGTTGGGCGTTGCATTTCGATTTAGTACTTTATATATGTGTGTCTATTTATACAATTATAGGTTGAAACGACAGGGTGGCCTTAAAATGAGTTTGATTTCTCTCCAAAATAACTCATTTGAATATTAATAAAGATTTGAGTGATGACTAAATAAAAATTAGCCTAATTATTAAATGGGTAATTTTAGGAAAAACATATATATACATACATAGCAATAAAATATTTAAAAATAAGCAAAACTACTATAGAATAATAATAAGTTAAGTAATATATATATACATATATATATATTTTTAAAAAAAGAGAGTACAAGCAGTAATAATTTAAAATGATAATTTTCTTTTTCAAATTTTGTACCAAATGTGGTAAATTTTAATTAATTGATTTAGCCAAGATTATT
>JACYFF010003369.1:66439390-66508548 GCA_017589665.1 Selenicereus undatus
ATATATATATATATATATATATATATATATATATAGATACATATATCAATTTAAAAAATCAAATAAAATAAAAATAAAATAAATAAGGGAGTAGAAGATAAGGATCAACTTAGCAAAAAAATCTAGATTTTATTACATTTGTAAAGTACAAAAAAAGGAAAACATAAAAAAATTAACATAATCAACAAAAAAGAAAATACCCCAAATCAACCCCCATTACTCTGCCTTCACCCACCCCCACCCTACCCAGTCGTTCCACGTCCGTTAGCTAAGGTACTAGCGACCGTTCGTTCACTGCCGCCGGCCACCTTCGTCGCCGGCTGTTCATCACCACCTCCATCCCCTCTTCATCCCTCCTTGTGACTTTGAGTGGGTGTGAAGGTGAGACCCTAAACCATCTCTCTAATGGGTTTTGATTATTTATGATTGAATTTTGATAATACTGATGTATTTAGCTTTAGTGAATGCTAATTTGTAGTCTTATTGAATTTCGGTTGTCAAATCAAATGGGTGAAGTGAGGCCGAAGATGAATATGGTAGTAAGGGTTTGGTGTTTGGGTGTAGAGATTAAGCTTGTTTATACTATCTTGATGGTATTGAGATTAGTTTTTACGTATGTTTGAATGAATTTAATGGATTATACATGTGTTAGAGGTATATGTATCATCATGGATATGGTGGCTTAGGGTTTGGATGCTTCGATGAAACTCAAACTTGGTTGTATTGATTTAATGATTTTTAGATAAATTCTAGGGAATATTGATTGAAAATAGTGAGTCAAATACATGTATAATATAATTATGTTCATGTATGCCATGAGCTCGATTTTCAAGAGAGGAGGGTAGAGGAGTGAATGAAGGTAAAATTTAACAATTGTGAATTATTGAAAATCATGAACTGAGGGGGAAGTGAATTGTTTCAGGACTAATTCTGCAATTTTTTTAATAGTGTAAATTTGAGGATTAACTCGACGATTAATGCTTATGTGAACTTGGAAATTAAATTGGAGACTTAGGGGAAAATTTTAGTGTGATTTAAGTAATGAAAAAGTTTAACTTACATTCCTAAATTAGTCAATAAATCTAATGATGGTGGAGTGGCTAACTATTAACCACCTGTTTAGAGCTAGCAAAAAGGAAGCGAAGTGTATATCTCTCGATTTGGACCCAAAACCAAGCACATGACGTCGCTAGTTTGAGTGGTGAGTGACTTATCTAAATCATGGCAATGGCTAATAATGACATGCCATTAAAAAAAAGCCAATAATGATTAAGATAATACTAATAATGATAAAAGTAACCACAATTCAAATAATAACAATAACACTAAAATTAACGATCTCGACAACAATAATTATAACGATAATAATAGTAATAATATTGATGCTCATACTAGTGAGCGAGACAAAAAGGATGATATTAATAAGCTTATAGTAATAATAATAACAATTCGAGTGTTGGCGATAATGTTGATATTAATAACAACAAAGTGAGTTAAATTATTACGCTAGTATAACGCTGACAAAGGAAGCGTTAGCGTTATCCAAAGAGGGGACATAAACAAAGAGAAATAGAATCAAGTTAAGTAATTAACGAGGGATACATTGATAATTAAAAGAAAGAATGAAAGAATTTTGAATTATTTACTAAACTAGAAATTTAATAAAGTTACCTAAATTTACACTAACTGTAAAAATTACATATTTGAAGCAGAAGCATGGCCACCTCTGTCACTTCAAGCTGCCAATAAATAATTTTCTTTTAAAATGAGAGAGACTTTCAAGGACCAGGTACGTACATTACATGTGCTCTTCGAAAACTCACATGTTTCTCAAACTATACAAAATCAATATTATGTTCATACAATGAATCATTTGACACAATATTTTTTCACCTAAGTGGCACCTATCAATTACCAATCTTCAGGGCTTATGCCCATCAATTTACCAGTGTGGCTGCAACTTGGGCTTCTCGAACTACCTAGGAGGTGTGCACCTATCTTAAGATCGCTTTGGATGTCAATTGGGCCGACTTGCATACAATAACTACAAATCAACTTTACTTGCATACTCTCTCTTTTATCTGCAAAATAAAATGTTTGAAATGCCTGCGCGTAACTAATTAAATACAAAGCTTATTTTACTACATAGGGATGTATGTGCTGAGCTTTTGCTCATTATTTGAATGTTTTATGTTTTTTGTTTTAGGTAAGGGATCAGTGAACAGTTCCCCTCCTAACAAACTAGAAGGTAGTAAGAAATGTGTGAGAGCTACAGTTTGCTAAACGTTAGGTAGCCAAGTGTTCATAGTGATTTATAGGCTAGCACCCTGAGGGCTTGCGGAATATATATTCTTTTGGACTTTTGCATTTCTAGTGCTTGGTAAATATTTGTATGCTAAGTTATCAAGTGTACCTTGAGTTAAACAAGTTGTCGAATGTATGTTTAATTCTAATTTTTACTGACTTAGGTGATATGATGTGGGCAGCATAGTGTTACAGGTAATTTCAAGTAGCATTGTTCCATCACGGAATGGCGGTAATGCCTCCAATCAAAAGACTTCCATTACAAATCAATAGTAAATAAGTGATTATATTAGAGTAATCAGGCATCAGGATTGGGGGTGTTACAGTTGTGGTATCAGAGCCAGGTTAACTAATCACTATGAGCAGTAGGATGTTCAGGAGTCAGGTTGTGAAGATTCAGATATAAAGATGACTGATGCTAGCAGCAACATGAGTGAGGAGCACAACGATTTCTCTTATCCTAATTACGATCAATCTTAGGATCGTTAGAGTTGAGCTTGCCTATTTTTGTTTTACTATCTTTGCTAATATATGCCGCACGGCTAGTGTAGGGTGGTTTTCTTTTTGTCATTGCTTGCATATATGATGCATATAGGTAGGCTCACTTAACTAGTTGCGACGATGTAATCCACCTTTTTTTGCTTGGGTTTGGGGCGAATTTGACTGGGTTGGTGACTCAAGTTAGTCAGTGCAGATGGGACTAGGTTAGAAATCCCATCTAAGATATAGGAGATGACAACGTGATGTATTGTAACATTCTTTTGTTAGGCTTTACATATATATATGTGTATGCAATAAAAGTGGTGGTCAAGTTAATTGTGCTTTGATTTTGATTGATTACTACTTTATCATAAGTTCATACAAATTTAGGCAATGAACCTTGTTTATGTGATTTAGTAGGTTAGAGTCTCTAAACAACAACTGGAATAGCAATGAAGGTAAAACTCAGGATTTAGGCAATCAAGCAAGCGAGAACCCCTAGCAAACCCTAGTGGAGGTGCAATGGTAGCTCTGGAGGTGTCTAGTAATGTGGAAGATCCAGATTATTGGAAAACGTTGGTAGTTGAGTTGATGAAGATGATTCCCCCTTGGCCCCCCGTACCTCCATAAAGCCCCGCAAAATTTGATAAACTAGTTGATAGGATAGCCTGACGCAACCCTAAAGATTTACAATGGGAAGCTTGATCCTGTAGAAATGGAAGACTGGATTAGGGGATGCAGAAAATATTTGCAGCGATTGAGGTGCCTAAAGAGACAAAGGTGAATATATGGACTTTTTACCTAGCTGGTGAAGCGAATATTTGGTGGAGCACTGTAAATGATAAGTTACGAGGCCCTGAGCTTACCTAGGCTAAGTTTCTTGAGGATCTTAATGCTAAATTTTATAGAATCACAGTTCAATGGCAGAAGGAGAAGGAATTCGTGGAGCTGAAGATGAGCGGTAACATAATGGTGATGCAATATGTTAGTAAGTTCAATGAGTTATCAAGATTCACTCCAGACTTTGTGGCATCTGAAAGCTAAAAATGAGAAGGTTTGCGGAAGGTTTAGCTTTTTATATTTAAAACTAGTTGGTTATTTAACCAATTCTAACCCACCAAGAGTTGTACGAAAGAGCAGCCGAAGTGAAGCGAGTGAAGAGTGAACTAAGGGGTTTGAACCCGGGAAACCAGAAGAGAAAGTAGAAGGTCATGGGACATCAAGCGAGCGCGTAGTTTAAAAGAAACCTGATGCTAACCCTAGCAAGAGTCATCCAGTGGCTTCAACATAACCTTGCACCAAGTGTGGAGGAACGAACCGTACTATAGCTGAGTGTTGTGTTGGTACTAACAAGTACATGTGGTGTGGAAGCCCTCTAAACCCCCAACGGCAGGACAAGCTTACATGATGAGTAAGAAGGAAGCCGCAATTTCTGGCCCGATTGTCAGTGGAACCCTCTTTTTAAATTCAAAATCATTTTGTACTTTGTTTGATTCGGGTGCTACTCATTTCTTTGTATCTAGTCTAATAGCATTGCAATTGAATTTGGAAAAAAATAAAGAGTGAGCGAGCTATAAAATTAGGTTACCAAATGGGCAAGTTGTAAAATGTCATGTTCTTTATAAAACACTTCCTATTGTGATTGACGAGCATGGGTTCCCTCAAAATTTGATCTAGTTAGATATTTCAGAATTCGATATAACCTTGGGAATGGATTGGTTCACTATAAATGGGGCAAACATAGATTACAAAGATCTTAAGGTCACTCTAAAGAACTAAGAGGGTTGAGACATATGTTTTTACAATGAAAGACTTAGGAAAGAGTAATCCATAATTTCAATTATGAAGGCAAGTAAGTTGTTAAGGTAAGGGTGCATAGGGTATTTGTGCTATGCTACTCAAGTTAAGGATGCGGAGCTGAAAATAGAAAATATCCATGTAGTTTGTAAATTTCATAATGTTTTTCCTAAGGTGTTGCTAGGTCTACCTCTGCAAAGGAGGATTGATTTTGAGATTGAGTTAATTCCTGCTGCGCAATCTATTTTAAAGCTCTATATAGGATGGCCCTAATCGAACTCAAGGAATTAAAAACCTAGTTGGATGAGTTATTGAAAAAGTTTATCAGGCCAAATGTTTCACCCTAAGACGCCCCAATTTTTTTTGTAAAGAAAAAGGATGAAACTTTAAGATTGTGTATAGATTATAGGGGGTAAACAAAATCACCAATAAGAACAAGTATCCTTTGCCCCGAATAAAAGATCTGTTTGATCAATTACAAGGAGTTGGGGTGCTTTCAAAGATTAATCTGAGATCAGGTTATCATCAGCTTAGGATTCAGCTAGAAGAGATTCCCAAAACTGCCTTCAGAACTAGATATGCTCATTATGAGTTTGCTGTAATGTGTTTTGAGCTTACCAATGTCCTTGTTGCATTTATGGATCTTATGAATAGAGTTTTCAGACCTTATCTGCACAAATTTGTGGTGGTTTTCATAGACGACTTTTTAGTATACTTCAAGGACAAGGTAGAGCATGCCAATCATTTGAGGACTATGTTATAAACCTTGAGGGAAAATCAGTTAGATAACATCAGTTATATACTAAGCTGAAAAAGTGTGAGTTTTGGTTAACTAAAGTGACATTTTTGGGACATACAGTTTCCAAGGAAGGAATCAAAGTTGACCATCAAAAGATTTAGGCGATCACTGAATGGCCCAGGCCCACCAATGTGATAGAAGTAAGGAGCTTTCTGGTTTAATATGATACTATAGAAGATTCGTGAAAGATTTCTCAAAAATAACATCCCCACTGATAAAACTACTAAAGAAAATGACTAAATTTGAGTGGTTAGACAAGTGCGAGGAGGAATTTTAAGAACTAAAGAGAAGCTTAACAACAGCACCTATCGTTACCTTGCCCGTAGAAGGAAAAGAGTATACTATTTACATTGATGCTTCTAAGAACGGTTAAGTTGTGTACTGATGCAAGATGATAAGGTAATAGCCTATACTTCTAGGCAACTTAAACCTTATAAAAAGAACTACCCAACTCATGACTTAGAGTTAGTTGCGGTAGTTTTTGCATTAAAACTCTGACAACACTACCTGTATAGGGTGTCATGTAAGAGTTACACCAGCCACTAGAACTTGAAGTACATCTTTACTCAAAAGGAGATTAATCTAAGGGCAATAACAATGGTTGGAATTACTTAAGGATTATGATTTACAAATTCAATATCATCCTGGAAAGGTGAATGTGGTAGTGGATACACTTAGTAGGAAAACCCAACAGGGTTTAAACACAATGATAAATATCACCTGACATTCTAAGGGGCCTTGAAAACATGGGGTCGAATTGGTGTTACCAGGGTACATAAATAGGATGTTATCATCATTAGAGGCGCAACCTTCTATAATAGAAGAAATTATTTCAAGTCAGAAAGATGATACCAAGTTAGACAGGCTCGGACGAAATGTCACCCAAGGAAAATCCCCTGGTTCCGTAATACATGAAGATGGAACATTGAGGTTTTAAAATAGACTGTGTGTACCTAATAAAGAGGAGTTTAAGAGAAACATCTTGGAGGAAGCCCATAATAATCGCTATTGAGTGCACCTAGGAGGAACAAAAATGTACAAGGATTTGAGGCAATTCTTCTGGTGGGATAACATAAAGAGAGGGATTACGGAGTATGTGTATAAATATTTGACGTGTCAAAGTGTGAAAGTTGAACATCAACGTCCAGTAGGTGAATTGAGGCCTTTAGAGATTCCTACATGGAAGTGGGCTTTAATTTCAATGGATTTTGCTATGGGATTTTTGATTTCTGCTTCCAAGAAGAATACTGCTTGGGTTATTATGTACAGACTCACCAAATTTGCCCATTTTACACTAATTCATGACACTTGGGGCATAGAGAGACTAACATAGTTGTATGTCAAAGAAATAGTTCGATTACATGGCATACCAAAGGACATATTGTCTAACAGAGATTAAAGGTTTCAAGCTCGATTTTTGGAAATCTTTGCAAAAAGCTTTTTGGACCAAGTTAAATTTTAGTAGCTCATATCACCCTCAGACTGATGGGCAGACTGAAAGATTGAATCAAATCCTAGAGGATATGTTGAGAGCTTATGTGCTTGACTTCCAAGAAAAGTGCAAAGATTATTTACCATTGGTGGAATTCTCCTATGACAATAGCTATCAATCAGCCATTAGGAGGCTCCCTTTTGAAGCACTATATGGGAGAAAGTGCAAAACACCACTGCGTAGAAGTTACCTCGATGAAACATTAACCATAGGGCCCGGGTCGATTCAAAAGACTACTAAAATGATAAGGAAAATTCAAGAACATACCAAAATGGCTCAAAGCCGATAGAAAAGCTACGTGGATAAAAGGAGAAGACCGTTAGAGTTTCTAGTAGGAGATAAAGTGTTTTAAATGTGTCTCCGGTCAAAGGAGTAAGACAATTCAATATCAAAGGCAAACTCAGCCTTAGATATATCGACCCTTATGAAATTATTGAAAGGTTAGTGCTATGGCTTATAGGGTGGATTTAACAATGGAACTTGAGCATGTGCACAACATTTTTCAGATTTCATAGCTCAGAAAATATGTTCCATATCCAAATCATGTGATCATGATAGAACCAATAGACGTCACTAAGAATCTAATATACAAGGAGCAACCTGTACAGATATTAGACTCCAGAGTTAGACAACTCCGGAACAAAAACATTCCTCTCATTAAAGTCCTGTGCACCAACCATACTTCACCTGAGACTACAGGGGAGATCGAGGAAGACATGAGAAACAAACGCCCATACGATGAAGTACAGTCAAGGCTCCTTTTAAATATGCAAGTTTCGAGGATGAAACATATTTTAAGGAGGCATGGCCGTAATGGCCGAAACATAAAATCATGCTAATTACCTTGTATTATATTAATCACAATTAATCAAGTTGGGTGCCGCATTTCGATTTAGTGCTTTATATATGTGTATCTATTTATGCAATTACAGGTTGAAATGATAGGGTGGCCTTAAAATGAGCTTGATTTCACTCCTAAATAACTCATTCGAATGTTAATAAAGATTTGAGTGATGACTAAATAAAAATTAGTCTAATTATTAAACGGGTAATTTTAGGAAAGACATATATTTACATATATAATAATAAAATATATATAAATAAGCAAAGCAATAATAGAATAATAATAAGTTAAGAGACATATATATATATATATATATATATATATATATATATATTAAAAAAAGGAGAGTACAAGGAGTAATAATTGAAAATGACAATTTTCTTTTTCAAATTTTGTCCGAAATGTGGTAAAATTTAATTGATTGATTTAGCCAAGATTATTAACTAATATATATACATACATACATATATGCATTTGAAAAATAAAATAAAATAAAAATAAAATAAATAAGGGAGTAGAAGATAAGGATCAACTTACAAACAAATCTAGATTTTATTAGATTTGTAAAGTAGAAAAAAAAAAGGAAAACAAAAAAAATTAACATAAACCAACCAAAGAGAAAAAACCCCAAGTCAACCCCCTTACTCTGCCTTCCCCCACCCTTATGACACAAACCCTCCACCCCTGTTTTGAGCAGAGCCCCCACCCCACCCAGTCGCTCTCCATCCCCCAGCTCAGCCATTGGCAGTCGTTCGTTCGCTGCTGCTAGCTGCCTCCGTCACTGGCCATTCATCACCACCTCCCCCCCTTCATCCCTCCTTGTGACTTTGAAGGGGTCTGAATGTGAGACCCTAAACCCTCTCCCTAAATTGGGTTTTGATTATTTATGATTGAATTTTGATAATAGTTAATGTACTTAGCTTTAGTGAATGCTAATTTGTAGTCTTATTGAATTGGTTCTCAAGTCAAATGGCTGAAGTGAGGTTGAAGATGAATATGGTAGTGAGGGTTTGTTGTTTAGGCATAGATATTAAACTTGTTTATGCTATGTTGATCATGTTGAGATTAATTTTCATGCATATTTGAATGAATTTAATAGATTATTCATGTGTTAGGGGTATCTGTATTATCATGGATATGGTGACTTAGGGTTTGGATGCGTCGATGAAACTCAAACTTTGTTATGTTGCTTTAGTGAATTTAAGATGAATTCTATTGAATATTGAATAAAAATAGTGAGTCAAATACATGTATAATATTATTATGTTCATGTATGCCATGAGCTTGATTTTCAAGAGAGGAGGGTAGAGGAGTGAATGAAGGGAGAATTTAACAATTGTGAATTATTGAAAATCGTGAGCTTTGGGGGGAAGTGAATTGTTTTGGGACTAAATCTACAATTTTTTTTATAGCTTAAATTTGAGGATTAACTCAATGAGTAACACTTATGTGAACTTGGAAATTAAATTAGAGACTTGAGAGGCAATTTTAGATTTTTAGTGTGATTTAAGTAATGGCAAAGTTTAAGTTACATTCCTAAATTAGTCGATAAATCTAATGATGGTGGAGTGGCTAAATATTAACCACCTATACGGAGCTAGCAAAAAGGAAGCGAAGTGTATATCTCTTGATTTGGACCCGAAACCAAGCGCATGATGTCACCAGATTGACTAGTGAGTGACTTATCTAAATCATGGCAACGGCTAATAGTGACATGCCCTTTAAAAAAGCCAATAAGGATTAAGATAACAATAATCATGATAAAAATATCCACAATTCAAATAATAACAATACTACAAGTAATGATCGCGACAACAATAACTATAACGATAATAATAGAACAATATTGACACTCACATTACTGAGCGAGACGAAAAGGATGATATTAATAAGCTTATGATAATAATAATAATTCGAGTGTTGGCGATAATGTCGATATTAATAAAAACAAAGCGAGTTAAATTATTATGCTAGTATAATGTTGATAAAGCAAGCATTAGCGTTATCCAAAGAGGGGACATAAATAAAGAGAAATAGAATCAAGTTAAGTAATTAATGAGGGATACGTTGACCATTAAAAGGAAGAGTGAAAGAATTTTGAATTATTTACTGAACTAGAAAATTTAATAATGTTACCTGAATTTACACTAACTGTAAAAATTACATATTTGAAGCAAAAGCACGGCCACCTCTGTCACTTCAAGCTGCCAGCAAACAATGTTCATTTAAAAGGAGAGAGACTTTTAAAGACTAGGTATGTACATTGCATGTGCTTTTCGAAAACTCACATGTTTCTTAAACTATACAAAATCAATATTATGTTCATACAATGAATCATTTGACGGAATGTTTTGCCACCTATGAAAGTGGCCCCATCAATTATCAATCATTAG
Organism: Selenicereus undatus; assembly: GCA_017589665.1. NCBI lineage: Eukaryota > Viridiplantae > Streptophyta > Magnoliopsida > Caryophyllales > Cactaceae > Selenicereus > Selenicereus undatus. Next base: position 66,449,500 of record JACYFF010003369.1, read on the forward strand.
GGCTTACACCCATCAATTTACCTGCGTGGTTGTAACTAAGGCTTCTAGATCGGCCTGGGTGATGTGCACCGATCTCAAGATTGCTTGAGATGTCAATTTGGGTCCATTTCCATATAATAACTAGTAAATCAACTTTACTTGCACACTCTCTCTCTTGTTCGCAAAATAAAATGTTTGGAATACTGGTGCCCAACTAATTAAATACAAAGCTTATTTTACTACATAGGGATGTACGTACTGAGCTTCAGCTCATTATTTGAATGCTTTTATGTTTTTTGTTTTAGGTAAGAGATCAATGAACAGTCATCCTCCTAGCAAACCAAAAGGTAGCAAGAAATGTGCGAGAGCTGTTGTTTGTTGAACATTAGCTAGCTAAGTGCTCATAGTGATTTATAGGCTAGCACCCTGAAGGCTTGCGAAATGAATATTCTTTTGGACTTTGGGATTTCTAGTGCTTGGTATTTGTATGTTGAGTTATCAAGTGTACCATGAGTTAAACAAGTTGTTAAATGTATGTTTAATTCCATCGTTTGGTGACTTAGGTGATGATGTGGGTCGCATAGTGTTACAGTAATTTCAAGTAGCCTTGTTCCGTCACAAAACAGTGGTAATGCCTCCAATCAAAAAACTTCTGCTACAAATCAATATTAAACAAGTGATTATGTTAGAGTAATCAAGAATCAGGGATTGGGGGCATTACAATGTGGTTCAAAACCACACACAAAAGCTAGCAGCATAATTAGCAATCTAAGTATGCTAACCCACTTATGAATGTAGTCTAGTAGGAAAAACAACAAGAGAACCATTTAATTTTTTAAAGGTTACTAAGAGTCTTATTTCCTATTGTAGTTGATTCATTTGAACATTTATGGTCCGATGAATGTGATAATAAGTAATAGAGTTTCTATGTTTCATCTCATTTGAGTTGATTTGGTCTTGTTTATTCAACCTCATAATAGTCTAAAGTGATAAGTTGATTTAGAAAACATGTGAGCTTAGTTGAAAGTCAATTAAACCCAAGAGGTTAAGGCTTCAAAGACCAAATCATTATGAAAATATTTGTGGGAATTATTTTAGTGGATATTGTGATGAAAAGGGAATAGTTTATTAGGTAAGTATCCTTAACATGGTGGGATCAACAATTGCATAAAATTTGTGAATCTCCCATTAAGGAGATCTCCTTTGGTTGCAATCTATGATCTTGACCTTGTGGTTGTAAAGTAAGTTTCTATCACTCTATATGAGTCATTGATTGAAGTCCAGTCTGAGAGTGTTTGGACCTCACGAGCATACAACCCATGAACACAATCCCTTCTATGGAAGTGCCAAAGGGGGAAGGAAGAGTGCCTTTATGGGATACTTTAGACCTAATAGTTTTGTTGTTTTTTTTTTCTACTCATTGGGCTATGAGATAGTGAGAGTGCAACTAAAACTTAAACAATATATATCACATTCTAAAGAATGAATTTCTAATGAAGGGTGAGATAGGTTAAGGCTTATCTGTATGAGCTCTCCAAACCAAATCGGATTGCTTCATTTGAGTGGGAGGATTTTGATTGATGATGAATAAGTTTGTCATTGAGGTCCAACTTTCACATCAAGAGCGAATCAAAGTGATCCTATTCTATATCCAAGTGGGAGAAAATTCTATTCTTGTTTGAAGGAGGAGCAACATGGTTGGTCTTGGATTGAGTGGGAGTAAAATCGATCCCAAGGGGAATGTTTTGAGATTATATGAATCTTTACTAAGACATGGTTAGAAAGTATTCCTTCATGCCATTTGTAGAATGGAAATAAGCAAAGATGCCCTTTCCGAACATTTTATGGACAAGTAAACTAAGACAATGGACAAAAAAGGCCGTAAATGAAGGTAAACGGCTAGTTGACATTCTAGGATACAAAGTTTTTTGAGAAAATATCTATTCGTAAATCATAATGCTAATGGCATGCTGGCATTAGGCTCATATTATTGTTAAAGGGTACATAAAATAGGATAACATCAACTACAAAGAGTTTTTCCCAGTTATTGTGTACTTTTCCTAATGTCACCTATCTTTAGCTATTATCACTAGTTTGGAGCTAAACTCACATCATATGGCTGTGCCAATACTAATCCTAAAGCGATTTAAGTGAATTTCCACTGAAAGGGCTCACAAACATGAGGTTTGTGGACATTTGATGTCGAATGTGACCTTAAAAACTGTTCAACAGATTATTATACTTGTTGTCCACAGTGTGGTAATCTCTAGTGGCTAAACCACGATTGATACTAAAGGGCCCAAAAGCATTTTTGTAGTCAATTCATTATATGTGGATGACGTATACTAATAGCTAGAAATGGTGTAGAGTTACTAAGTAAGGCAAAAGGGCTTGTCTTTATCTAACTTTAAGATGATTATTAAGGGTAAAGTAGTGTATGCTCTTGAAATATAGTTCTTGAGATAATATTCAAAGAGGTTATACTTTTTCCATAAGTGAATGACATCAAAAGGTATTTGAATAATCTGATACACACAACTAAGATCCTATATGTACTCACATCAACCAACCTGAGGTCCCATAATAAAATGTGCCCACACTCTATTAGAAAAGGATTAATAAGTTGAACTTACTGTGTAAGGTGTCGTAAGAAGTCTAATGTATTATATAGGCATATTGGACTTGGTATCTTTCATATAGATATCAATTCAACCTAAGACTAGCATAGTGGTAAATAGTTAAGTTATAAGGCACCTAAGTGGAACCTCTTATTATGTGCTTTGGTACCTAGGCAAAAGATGACTTTTTGTCTCCTTTAAACAATTGATCTCCTTTCCTAAGACTAGAATGTAGCTAGATTGCGTATCTCCTAACCCTCTGTGTTAGGCATGCTTACTCATGATATATCCCAATGGGATAGTCAAGCTCTATTAACTCTTCTTACCATAACAAAATCTACTGTGAGCATCTAATAACGTCAACAGCAAAAGCCATGAGCCTTTCTCCACCTCTTACTTCATTCGGCAGGTTAGGGGGTTTGAAACAAGTCTGTACAGCTATTCCTTGCCTAAAACATAAAACACTAAAACAATTCAAAATATGGGCCAAAGCCCAGTACGTTTATCCCCACACTGTAAAATAACTCTTAGAATAATTTAGTTGGACGTCTGTATTTCAATTCATTTTAATTCTTATAGGAGGTAAAAAGTTCAACGACAAATCGGGTGATACCATATGGGAAATGAAATATTTTTTTATTTCGCTCAATTTTACTCTACCATGTGTCAAATTAATTACGCGGTCCATTAAATTAAATATTTACTGGAGAATTATTGTGGTCAATTAAAAAGCACCACATGCCACAAATGATGAAGAAAATAAATTATTATTCCTTTTTAGAGATAATCTGGAATAAACCCTAATTTCGACTTCTCAACAAAAAGGGAGCTAGTCCTCTTATTTTAGAGGTGGGCAATCAAAAGAATTCAGAAGAACATAAAAATTCTGTCTGGAAGAAGACAACGAGAACTCTAAACACGTGTCATGTACTCTCAGAGACCAAACTATTTTCACGGTAGAGATTAAGCCTGTTAGGCCCTCTCTAGAGACCAAATTCATTCAAGATTATTTAAGGAGATCAAATAAGAGGATTTATTATAATTATTCTTGTAACAGTTATACAGAGATTATACCCATATATACAATATCCACACAAAAATTCTATTTGTTTCTCAATTTCTTCTCTAATTTATTTTAGGCTCGAAATTTGTGGTTACAAATTTTTGGCATGCTCGGGGGAACATCTCTTCCTCTCATCTCTTTCTCAACAGTGTGAACTTTAAATTCCTTCAAGACGACATCGCCCCTAAGAATGCTATGCCTTATGCTTCAAGGAAAATTATCCAATCCACATCTCATGGATCGACAACCGTTGGGGTTGCATTTAGCAGGATTATGATAGAAGTATCACAAATGCTATTGTCGCAATTTCCATAAGGCAAACACTTGTGACTGCACTGTTGTAGTCACGTCAGATTCAAAATTTTGACTCCAAAATTTCTGAGGGAGTGAACCAAGCCGCTTCTCTTGCTTGATGCAAAACTCTGTTGCTGGCCTTAACATGCCACAAATGATACCTCGTGGAATTGGTGAACTTTAACCTCATGCAAACCCTACCTTCCATCCCTTTGGTTTGGAAGATAATAGTTATTCAAGTAGTGATTCCTCTTCGACATCATCTAAGAAATCACTCTCTTCTTATACTGAAGTTGAATCCTCTAACATTGTCATCATGCCAGTTATGTGACAGAGGTTGCCAACTTGAAGGAACAACTAGTAAGCTTGAAGGCCACGTTGAATCGACTTTCTAAAGGGAGTGCTGAGTTAATAAAGACAAGGGCAATAAAGATTCTGACAAGGAGTCTTTGCAACGAAGAATTTAACAACAGACACATGCCAAAGAAGGACTCTGCATTGGGTTCAATGCCTACTGAGTAGATTCAGAGCTTAGTTGTGAATACGACTAAGGCTCAGTAAGGAGGAGGAAGTCACAAGATAGACTTGTATATGAAGCCTTACATGAAGAAGATTGACCTGCTTTGCATGCCCCACAACTATCAACCCCCCAAGTTTAATCAGTTCGATGGAAAGGGCAACCCAAGCAACACGTTGCACATTTCATCGAAATGCATACTAACGCTGGAACTTAAGGGGAACAAGTAGTGAAATAGTTTGTCCGATCCCTCAAAGGGATTGCTTTTGACTGGTCTATTGAGTTGGAGCCTGAATCCACCAATAGCTGGGAACGAATGGAGGAGGAGTTCCTTAACAAATTCTACAGCACTCAACACACTGTTAGTATGACAGAACTGACTAATATTAAGTAGTGGAAGGATAAACCTGTCCTTGACTACATTAATCTCTGTAAATGATGATAACGAACTGTTGTGGTAAGTCATCTACGTCTTATGAAATTAAAAATCACCAAGGTGAGATCAAGAAAAGCTTTAGGCCTTTAAAGGCATCGGCAAAGGACTCCATAGCCATTTCCGTTGAGGAAGCTGTACGGATTTCAGGGAAATCAATGTAAAAAAAAAAAGAAAGGATCATCCTCAACAGATGGTGAAAGGCAGCGACCTACGTTAAAGGAGCTCCAAAAGAAGAAGTACATGCTTCCTTATTCGGACTTGTCCGGAATGCTGGATGATTTTCTTAAGAATGGGATTATTAAACTCCCTGCACCAAGGCGGCTGAAAATGCTTTATGAGCTACTGAACTAAAGTGCTCTCGCTATGATGGAGTCATTAGTCATCCTCTCGAATAGTCCATGACGTTGAAGGAACGTATTATGCATCTAGCTAGGGATGAGAGGATCATATTGGACTTAGATGACTCCGTCGGGACTAATTGTATTTTCGCTGAGGTGGGGTACTTTCGTCTATTACGTAGGAAAGACCTACTCGATTTCATGAGCAAAGGGAGAGTAGCATAATTGCATGTCAAAGAGAAGAACTATTCATCATTTAGTTTGGAAGCCTGAAACCCATTGTTGTCCCCTTAATGGTTCAGGGATCGGTGGTGGAGACCAATCTTTCTCTGATTGAGGATGCAAAAGGATCGACACTCGTCACTTGAAGAAGGCCAAGGAATCCAAAAGAAACAGCCACCATCCCTTCTTCGAATAAAAGCACATAAGATAGAAGGAAGAATCCTCAATGTGTAAAAAGCAAGAAAAAAGGCAAAAACAAACAAGAATTTACCCGCTTGTATCCCATTACCTTAGAGGAATTTTCCTAGTGGGATTTTTTAAGAAGTTCACTGTTAACATGACTTCATGTTATGCACTGGACAAGGAACATGAACTGGAGAAGCCTCCAAAAGATGACAATAAGACTCTAACTATTTCAGAGACTTTATCGATATGTAAGGACTGAAGGCAAATGTTCAACTTGCTAGAAGAGATATGTCAACATGTTATTGTTACCTTGCAGCACCTAAAACTTTTTGTTGACAAGGTAAGCGATGTTGGCCAATCAACAAAAGATGTTGCATACGATGCTACTTGCAACACTACCATCACCTTTACCAATGATGAGCTATTGCTAGGCCCCGAGCCTCATAATCACCCTCTGTTCATCACTGGCTATATGAGGGAAAAAAAAATCAAATAGGTCCTTATAAATATAGGGTTAGCTATTGACATAATGTCTAAGTCTACAATGAATGATTTAGAGATCACGATGGAAGAGCTCTCTAAGAGCCGAATGGTGATCGAAGGATTTAGCCTAGCTAGCCAGTGTGCAATCGGCATGATTCGCCTTGAACTTTAAGGCTTCATGAGCATGGAATAGTTGGCTACAACTCTCCACCAATGTCTCAATACTATTGTGGAGGACAAATGAAGATGAATGGTGATGTTAGGCCAATCACTAAGGCAAAGTCACATTTCGCCAATGCTAAATTCTTTGAAGAAGGTTTAGCACCTAAACAGATGATGATATCTACAATTTTTTCCACAGGTAATGGCGACTCCAAAGTTAGCAAGAATGTCCAGGTGGCAACGGGGCATGATGGTGCCGAACAACAATAACTAGGCAAAGACGATGATAAACCATTTAGCAAAATACAATATGCTAAATAGGTTACATGATAGGTGGCTACTTCAACAAACTCAATGGCACTAGTCTTGAGCTATGTTCCGAAATCCCATCATAAGGAGGGAGAATCGCCATTCAGTGAAGTTGTAAATGGAAAGGTTGAAGGTAACATTATTAGAAAGGCCAATGGGGCAAGCTTGGGTTCCCTTAAAGGAAGTCCTAAAGATGGCTTTCAACAACACATGTCCGAAAGATAACTTCCCGCTGCCCGTCACTGAGCTCATGATTGATTCGAATACGGGACACGAGGCCTTATCATTCATGGATTATACTACGGGGTATAATCAAATCCAAATGGAACCAGAAAACCAGGAGGCCACAGCCTTTCACACACCCAAAGACATCTTTTGTTATAAAGTGATGCCCTTCGATCTAAAGAATGCGGGGGCAACATATCAAAGGCCAATGTAAAATATATTTCATGATATGGTCCATAAGACAGTTTAGTGTTACGTCGATGACTTAGTGGTCAAATCCAAAAGGCGATTCGACCACATTCAAGATGTTCATAGTGTATTTGAATGACTATAAAAATGTTAGCTGAACATGAACCCACTCAAGCGTGCATTATTGTCACTTCTGGAAAATTCTTGGGATTTATCATTCACCATCAGGGGATAGAGATTGACCAATCTAAGATCAAAGCAATCTAGGAAAAGGCTGAGCCTAAGATTCTCAAAGAGCTTCATGGTCTTCAGGGTCGCTTAGCATATATTCAAGGGTTCATATCAAATCTCACTTGTCAGTTGTCATCCCTGTAGCCACGTCATGAAAAAAGGAGCACCTTTTCAATGGGACGAGCCGTGCCGCAAACCTTTCGAGAAAATTAAGAAGTACATCTCAAATCCTCTAATGTTGGGATCACCAATCCCCGGTAAGCCTCTTATACTTTACATCGCGACTTAAGAGCAGTCGTTAGGAACATTATGCGTTCAAAAGAATGAAGAATGAAAAGAACTGGCTCTGTATTACTTCAGTTGTATGTTGGTTGGGGCTGAACTAAACTATTCTTCCATGGAAAAGATCTACTTATCGCTCGTATTTATCATTTAAAAACTAAGACATTACAAGTAGGCAAATATAGTGTAAGTGGTTTCTAAAGCCGATCCCATCAAGTATATCCTACTAAGGCCAGTTCCCAATGGGCGACTTGCGAAGTGGGCAATGATCTTGAAGCAACATGATGTTGTCTAGGTGCCATGAAGGCAATCAAAGGGCAAGGGCTAGCAGATTTTCTTAGCAGATCGCATAATTCCTGATGAATGGGAGGTAAACAATGACTTTCTAGGTGAGGATGCATTCTTTGTTAATATTCTCCCGCCTTAGGAAACGTAATTCGATAGGGCTATGAGAAACTATGGGCTGGTGCCAGTGTAGTGTTTATCTCCCCTGAAATGCATGTCGACACCTATTCATTCGTGTTAAGCCAATTGTGTTCAAATAACATGGTTCAGCATCAGGCGTTAGTCTTGGGCCTTCAATTGGCTGTTGAAATGGGAATCAAAGATCTCAACATCTATGGTGACTCATAATTGGTCATCAAACAACTCGCAATTTCAAATAGCTTTGATCCGTCACGAAACGGTGGTAACTCCTCCAATCAAAGCACTTCTGCTGCAAATTAATAGCAAATAAGTGATTATGCTAGAGTAATCAAGCATTAGGGATTGGGGGCATTACAATATACATGCGAAAGCTACCAACACAAAATTTGTTAGCAATCTAAGTATCCTAACCCACTTATGAATGTAGTCTAGCAGGAAAAACAATAAGAAAACCATTTAATTTTCTAAAGGTTACTAATAGTCTTATCCGTATTGTAGTTAATTCATTTGAACATTTATGGTCTGATGATGTGATAATAGGGTATAGAGTTTCTATGCTTCATCACATTTGAGTTGATTTGGTGTTGTTTATTTGACCTCATAATAATCTAAAGTGATAAGTTGATTTAGAAAACATTTGAGCTTGGTTAAAAGTCAATTAAACCCAATAGGTTATGGCTTCAAAGACTAAATCATTATGAAAATATTTGTTGGCATTATTTTGTGGATGTTGTGATGAAAAGGTTATAGTTTATTCGGTAAGTATCCTTGACATGGAGGATCAACAATAGTACAAAATTTGTGAATCTCCCGTTAAGGAGATCTCCTTTGGTTGCAATCTATGATCTTGACCTTGTGCTTGTAAAGCAAGTTGGTATCACTCTGTATGAGTCAAGGATTGAAGTCCAGTATGAGAGTCGTTGGACCTCAGGAGTATACGACCTATGAACACAATCCCTTCTATAGAAGTGCCAAAGGGGGAAGGAAGAACATCTTTTTGGGATGCTTTCGACTTGATAGTTTTATTTTTGTTTTTATTTTTACCCATTGGGCTATGAGATAGTGAGAGTGCAACTAAAACTTAAACAATATATATATCACATTCTAAAGAATGAATTTCCAAAGAAGGGTGAGATAGGTTAAGGCTTATCTACATTAGCTCTCAAAACCAAATCGGATCGCGTCATTTGAGTAGGGACATTTTGAATGGTGATGAATAAGTTTGTCATTGAGGTCTATCTTCCTCATCAAGAGTGAATGACAGTGATCCTATTCTTTTTTGTAAGTGGGAGCCAATTCTATTCTTGTTCTAAGGAGACGCAACATGGTTGGTCTTGGTTTGAGCGGAAGTAAATTGATCCCAAGAGGAACGATTTGAGATTATATGAATCTTTACTAAGACATGGTTATCAGAAAGTCTTCCTTCATTCCATTTGAGAAATGAGTTGCATGAAACTTTCATGACATTCCTACAGAATGAAAATAAGCAAAGATGTCCTTTTCGATCATTCTAAGGACAAGTAAACTAAGGCAACGGACATAAGATGGCGTAAATGAAGGTGAATGGTCAGTTGACCTTCTAGGATACAAATTTTTTTGAGAAAATATCAATTGTTAAATCATGAGGCTAATGGCACAATTGGCTTTAGGCTCAGCTTATTGTTAAAGGGTACATATAATAGGATAGCATCAACTACAAAGAATTTTTCCCTGTTCTTATGTACTTTATCCTAATTTCACCTATCTCTAGCTACTATAATTGGTTTGGAGCTCAACTCACGTCGCATGGCTATGCCAATACCAATCTTAAAACGGATTAAGTGATGTTCCACTAAAAAGGGTGAAAAATGTGAGGTTTGTGGACGTGTGATGTCAATTGTGACCATAAAGACTCTTCAATGGATTAGCGTACTTCTTGTTCATAGTGTGGTAATCTGTTGTGGCTAAACCACGATTGATACTAAAGAGTCCAAAAGCATTTTTGTAGTCAATTCATTATAAATGGATGACATACTAACAGCGAGAAATGGTGTAGAGTTACTAAGTAAGGAAAAATACCTTGTCTTCATCTAACTTTAAGATGATTAATAAGGGTAAAGTAGTGTATGCTCTTAAAATATAGTTTTTGAGAGAATATTCAAAGAGGTTATACTTTTTCCATAAGTGAATGACATCAAAAGGTATTTGAATAATCTGATACACACAACTAAGATCCTATTAGTACTCACATCAACCAAGGTGAGGCCCTACAATAAAATGTGTCCACACTCTATTAGAAAAGGATTCATAAGCAGAACTTACTGTGGAAGGTGTGGTAAGAAGTCTAATGTATTATATTGGCATACTAGACTTGGTATCTTTCATATAGATATCAACTGGACCTAAGACTAGCATTGTGGCAAATAGTTAAGTCATGAGGTACCTAGACGCAACCTCTTATTATGTGCTTTCGGTACGTAGGCAAAAGATGACTTTTGATCTCCTTTAAACAATTGATCTCCTTTCCTAAGACTAGAATGTAGCTAGATCAGATATCTGATAAGCATGCTTACTTACAATATATCCCATTTGGGACCGTCAAGCTCTGTTAACTCTTTTTACCATACTAAAATCCACTGTAAAGCTTCTAATAGTTTCAACAGCAAAAGCCATGAGCCTTTCTCAAACTCTTACTTCATTCGGCAGGTTAGGGGGTAAGAAACAAGTCTGTACACTTATTTGTTGCCTAGAATGGAAAACACTAAAAAAAATTCAAAATATGGGCCAAAGCCTAATACGTTTATTCCCACACTGTAAAATAACTCTTAATATAATTTAGTTGGACACCCGCATTTCAATTCATTTTAGTTCGTTTAGGAGGCAAAAAGTTCAATGACAAATCGGGTGATGCCACGTGGAAAATAAAACATTTCGCCCAATTATAATCCCCCACATGTCAAATTAATTACTTTGGTCCATTAAATTAAATATTTGCTGGAGAATTATTGCGGTCTGGAAGAAATCCTAATTCCAACTTCTCAATGAGACGGGAGCTAGTCCTCTCAAGAATTCCAAACATGTGTCGTCTACTCTCAGAGACAAAACTATTTTCTCAACAAAGATTAAGCCTATTAGGCCCTCTCTAGTAGGGGTGTGCAAAATCGATTAACCGGGGTTTCGGTTAACCGAAAATCAGTTAACCGGTTTTTCGGATAAAAAAAATTCTGAATCGTAACCGAACTGAAAATTTCGGTTAATCGTTTGTCGGTTAACTAAAAATTTCGGTTCGTCTAAAACCCGAACTATAACCAAACCGAAAATTTCGGTTAACCGGTTTTTCGGTTTGATTAACTGATTTTTTTGGTTCGGTTACTGACTAACTTTTAACAAATAATAAAAAACTTATACATTCTTACCTAAATTTGTCATTCTTTTATGTTTAAATTCTTTTTATAAAAACTAAACTTTGGTTACCATTTACAAATAATAAAATGTGCACTTTCTTACCGAACTTTTTTATTTTTATGTATAATTTTTCAAAAAAATAAAATTATTTTCTGTTCGGTTAACCGCCGGTTAACCGAATTTTCAAATAATCTGAACCATAACCGAACCGAAAACCAAAAAAAAATGACTTTTTTGAAAAATTTATTCGGTTAACTGGTTTTTTTGGTTTAGTTTTTTTGGTTTTTCGGTTCGGTTTTCGTTTTCGAATTTTTTTTGCATACCCCTCCTCTCTAGAGACCAAATTCATTCAAGATTATCTAAGGAGATCAAATCAGAAGACTTATTATAATCGTTCTTGTAACAGTTATACAGAGATTATACCCATATATATAATATCCATACAAAATTCGATTTGCTTCTCAATCTCTTCTCGAATTTATTTTAGGGTCGAAATTTGTGGTTACAAATTTTTGGCACGCTCGGGGGGACGTCTCTTCCTCTCATCTCTTTCTCAAAAGTGTGAACTTTATATTTCTTGAAGACGATATGGTGCCTAAGAACGCTACCTCTCAGGCTTCAAGGCAAACTATCCAGCCCACATCTCAAGGATCGACAACCACTAGTGCCGCATCTATCAGGATTATGATAGAAGTATCACAAAAGCTCTGTTGTCGGCCTCAACATGCCACAAATGATACCTCGTGGGATGGATGAACGTCAAATGCATACAAACCCTACCTTCCATCCCTTTGGTTTGGAAGATGATAGTTATTCAAGTAGTGATTCCTCTTCGACATCATCAAAGAAATCACTGTCTTCACATACTGAAGTTGAATCCTCTAGCATCGCCATCGTGCCAGTCATGTGATAGAGGCTACCAACTTTAAGGAACAGCTAGCAAGCATGAAGGCTACGTTGAATCGACTTTCTAAAGAGAGTGCTGAGTTAATAATGACTCGGGCAATTAAGATTTTGACAAGGAGTCTTCACAAGGAAGAGTTTAACAACGGACGCATGCGAAAGAAGGACTCTACGTTGGGTTCAATGTCTGGGGCGTAGATTCAAAGCTTAATGAACAATACGGTTTAGGGCTCAGCTAGGCAGAGGAAGTCACAAGACAAACTTGTACACGAAGCCTTACACGAAGAGGATTGACCTTCTTCATATGCCCTACGGCTATTGACCCACCAACTTTAATCAGTTGATGGAAAGGGCAACCCAAGAAACACGTTGCATATTTCATTGAAACGAGTAGTAATGCTAGAACTTAAGGGGACCAATTAGTGAAATATTTTGTGTGATTCCTTAAAAGGATTGCTTTTGATGGTATATTGAGTTGGAGCCTGAATTCATCAATAGCTGGGAACAAATGGAAGAGGAGTTCCTCAATAGATTCTACAGCACCCAGTGCACTATTAGTATGATAGAACTGACAAATATTAAGCAGTGGAAGGATGAACCTGTCCTTGACTACGTTAATCGTTGGAGATCTCTCAGCCTTGACTTGCGTGTGTTTTACAGAAGAGTAAGTGAAGGACTTTCCAAGAACTAGCTACCAAGGCACATGGCATGGAAATGACGATAGCGAATCGTTGTTGTAAGTCATCCACTTCTTATCCATTTGAGAATCACAAAGGTGAGATCAAAAAGAGCTCTAAGCCTTCGAAGGCATCGACAAAGGACTCCATGGCCAAATCCATTGCGGAAGCTGTATGGATTTAAGAAAAATCAATGCCAGAAGAAAAGAAAGGATCATCCTCGACAGATGGTGAAAGGCAGGGACCTACATTAAAGGAGCTCCAAAAGAAGTACTTATTTCCTAATCAGGAATGCTAGATGATTTACTTGAGAATGGGATTATTGAACTCCCTGCACCGAAGCGACCTAAAGAGGCTTTGAGGACTACTGACCTAAAGTCCTCTCGCTATCATCGAGCCATTATTCATCCTCTCGAGAAGTGCATTACATTGAAGGAACGTATTATGCTGCTAGCTAGGGATGGGAGGATCATATTGGACTTAGATGACTCCGCTAGGACTAATCATATTTTCGTTGAGGTGGAGTACTTTCCTCTATTACGGTAGGAAAGGCCTACTCAATCTCATGCACAAAGGGAGAGTAGCATAATTCCATCTCAAAGAGAAGAACTATTCATCATTTAGTTTGGAAGCCTGGAACCCATCGTTGTCCCCTTAATGGTTCAGGGATCGACAGTGCAGACGAATCTTTCTCCGATTGAGGATAAAGAAGGATCGACACTCGTCACTTGAAGGAGGCCAAGGAATCCAAAACAAGCTCAGGAACCATCTCTTCTTCGAAGAAAAAGACAAGGTAGAAGGGAGAATCCCCAACGTGCAAAAAGCAATAAAAAGGCAAAAACAAACAGGAGACACAAAATTTAGCCTATCGATCTACTCGAGCAGAGCCGCTTGTGTCCAATCACCCGATAGGAATTTTTCCCAGTGGGATTTTTGAAGAAGGTCACTATTAACATGACTTCATGTTATAATTTGGAGGATAAGGAACATGACCTAGAGAAGCCTCCAAAAGATGACAACAAGACTTTAACTATTTTTGAGGCTTTATCGATATGTAAGGATTGGAGGCAAATCTTCAACTTGCCAGAAGAGATACGTCAACATGTTGTTATTGCCTTGCAGCCCCTAAAACTTTATGTTGACAAGGTAAGAGATGTTGGCCAATCAACGAAAGATGTTGCTCATCATGCTACTTGCAACACTGCCATCACTTTTGCCGATGATGAACTATTGCTAGGCGCCCAGCCTCATAATCACCCTCTGTTCATCATTGGCTATATGAGGGAACAAAAAATCTAATGGATCCTTGCAGATGGAGGGTCAGTTGTTAACATCATGCCTAAGTCTACAATGAATGACTTAGGGTTGACGATGGAAGAGCTCTCTAAGAGCCGAATGGTGAACCATGGATTCAGCCTAGAGAGCTAGTGTGTGATCGGTAAGATTGGCATTGAACTGATTTTGAGAGACCTGTCAACATGTTTACTCTTCCATGTAATTGACTCTAAGACTTCCTACAACTTGTTGTTCGAACACTCATGGCTTCATGAGCAAGGAATAGTTGGCTACAACTCTCCACCAATGTCTCAATACTATTGTGGCGAATAAATGAAGATTAATGGTGATGTTAGGTCATTCACTAAGGCAAAGTCACATTTTTCCGATGCTAAATTCTTTAAGAAGGTTTAGCACCTAAAGAGATGATGATATTGATAATTTTTTCCACGGGTAAAGGTCACTTACAATTGAGCAAGGATGCGTAGGTGGCAACAAGGGACGATGGTGTCGAACAACAACAATTGGGCAAAGAGGATGACAAACAAGTTAGCAAAATACAGTCTGCTAAACAGGTTACAAGACAGATGGCTACTTCAACAAACTCCATGACGCTAGTTTTGAGGTATGTTTCGAAATGTTGTTGTAAGGAAGGAGAATCGCCCTTCAAAGGAGTTGTAAATGGATAGGTTGAAGGTAAGATTATCAGGAAGGCTAGCAAGGTAAGCTTGGGTGCCCTTAAAGGAAGTGCTACGTTGCCAACACGAAAGGTATACCAGCCAAAGGTGAGCAAACACCCTCTCCCTGGGTTTATCTCTTCTTCTAAGGCTTTGTTGAGAGAGGAGAATGACTTACCACATACATGGACCAAACAGGGATTCGATCCAAATGCATACAAGCTTATGGAAAGAGTCGGTTATGACTTTCAAAACCCCATGACCTTAGGGAAGGTAATTAAAGCCAAGATCAAAGAGAGAGGAGGTTACGCATGTGTCTCTATGGTCGTACATGGCTATGTGTTATTGAAGCCAATCAAAATCTTAGGGTGATGAATGAACAAGAAGTCAATAGTTAAACATATCTCCAGCGAAAAGATTCGATACAACATCCATCCGCCCTTACCAGAATTGGGGGTCGATCAAAGCCTTTAGTGTTCAGTAGGATCTAGAAGGGAACGAAGGCCTTGAAAGCACCATCCCAAGAACTCAAAAGTTCTGTATTTAAACGTCTAGGTGATATAAATGAGGTACAAAGTTCTATTCCTTCACAAATGAAGCCATTTTCAACCCTAGGCGTCAAGATAGAAGGTTCGTTCAGAATGAAAAGGCACACTATGATCTTCACTGGTTAGCAAAGTAATTCTAACTCAAATAAGGAGGAAGGGCAAGATGGGGTGGCTTTTCCTCATCATATCATAGTTTGAGAATATGAGGATTCAAATTCAGAGATAGAGCTTGCAGAAACTCCTAAAACCCTAAAGGATGGGGGGTAAGCTACAGTCGATGATCTAAACGAATTGAATCTTGGCGTTGCCGAGGAACCTCGCCCTATTTATATAAGTTCATTGCTAACACCCAAGGAAGAAAATTAGTACTTCGATCTCCTTTCGGAATATAAGGATGTGTTTGCATGGAGTTAGAAGGAAATGCTAGGGCTGAATCCCAAAGTCGCAGTCCGTCTGCTATCCATAAATATGGTTGTACCTCCAAAAAAGCACCCCAGTGGCGTTTTCGACCAGAGTTGACACCCAAAATTGAAAAGAAGTCAATAAAACTTATCGAGGTCGGGTTATTCGGGAGGCAAGTTACCCAATTTGGATCGCAAACGTTGTCCCTTTAAGGAAGAAAAATGGACAACTTCCCATCTGTGTAGACTCTCAAGATCTCAACAACGCATATCCGAAAGATGACTGCCCACTGCCAATCACCGAGCTCATGATTGATTCGAATATGGGACATAAGGCCTTATCATTTATGGATTATACTGTGCGGTATAATCAAATCCAAATGGAACCAGAAAACCAGGAGGCCACAACCTTTCAAACCCAAAGGCATCTTTCGTTATAAAGTGATGCCCTTCAATCTAAAGAATGCAGGGGTAACATATCAAAGGCCAATATAACATATATTTTGCGATATGGTCCATAAGGCAGTTTAGTGTTACGTCGATGACTTAGGGGTCAAATCCAAAAGAAAATTCAACCACATTCAAGATCTTCGTGGTGTATGTGAATGACTACAAAAATGTTAGTTGAACATGAACCCACTCAAGTGTGCATTATGGTCACTTCTGGAAAATTCTTGGAATTTATCGTTCACCATAAGGGGATAGAGATTGACCGATCTAAGATCAATGCAATCTAAGAAATGGCTGAGCCTAAGATTCTGAAAGAGCTTCGTGGTCTTCAAGGTCGCTTGACATATATTAAAGGGCTCATATCAAATATCACTGGTCAATTGTTATCCCAGTAGCCACGTCAAGAAAAAAGGATCACCTTTTGAATGGGACGAGTCGTGCTACAAACCTTTTGAGAAAATTAAGAAGTACTTGTCAAATCCTCTAATGTTGGGAGCACCAATCCCCAGTAAGCCTCTTATACTATACATCGTAGCTTAAGAACAGTCGTTAGGAGCATTATGTGTTCAAAAGAATGAAGAATGAAAGGAACTGGCTCTGTATTACTTCAGTGGTACGTTGGTTGGGGCTGAACTAAAGTATTCTTCCATGCAAAAGATCTGCTTATCACTTGTATTTGTCGTTTAAAAACTAAGACATTACATGGAGGCATATATATAGTGCGAGTGGTTTCTAAAGCCGATCCCATCAAGTACATCTTGCTAAGGCCAGTTCCCAATGGGCGACTTGTGAAGTGGGCTATGATCTTGAAGCAAAATGATGTTGTCTATGTGCCATGAAGGTAGTAAAAGGGCAAGGGCTAGCAAATTTCTTAGCAGATCGCACAATTCCTGATGAGTGGGAGGTAAACAATGACTTACCAGGTGAGGATGCATTCTTTGTTAATATTCTCCCACCTTAAGAAATGTAATTCGATAGGGCTACAAGAAACGATGGGGCTGGTCCCAATGTAGTGTTTATCTCCCCTGAAATGCATGTTGTCACCTATTTCTTCGTGCTAAGCCAATTGTGTTCAAATAACATGGTTCAGCATCAGGCGTTAGTCTTGGGCCTTCAAATGGCTATTGAAATGGGAATCAAAGATTTCAACATCTATGGTGACTTGTAATTGGTCATCAAACAACTCACAATTTCAAATAGCCTTGGTCCGTCACGAAACGACGGTAATGCCTCCAATCACAAGACCTCTCGCAAATCAATAGCAAATAAGTGATTATGTTAGAGTAATCAAGCATTAGGGATTGGGGCATCACAATATAGGTTAAAACCACGTACATGCGAAAGCTAGCAACATAAGATTTGTTAGCAATCTAAGTATACTAACCCACTTATGAATGTACTCTAGCAGGAAAACAACAAGAAAACCATTTAATTTTTTAAAGGTTACTATGAGTCTTATTCCTTTTGTAGTTAATTCATTTGAGCATTTATGGTCCGATGAATGTGATAATAAGGCATAAAGTTTCTATGTTTCATCAAATTTGAGTTTATTTGGTCTTGTTTATTTGACCTCTTAATAGTCTAAAGTAATAAGTTGATTTAGAAAACATGTGAGCTTGGATAAAAGTGAATTAAACCCAAGAGGTTAAGGTTTCAAAGACCAAATCATTATGAAAATATTCATTGGCATTATTTTAGTGGATATTGTGACGAAAAGGGAATAGTTTATTAGGTAAGTATCCTTGACATAGTGGGATAACCAATTGTACAAAATTTGTGAATCTCCCATTAAGGAGATCTCATTTGCTTGGAATATATGATCTTGACCTTGTGCTTGTAAAGTAAGTTGGTATCACTCTATATGAGTCAAGGATTGAAGTCCAGTCTGAGAGTCCTTGGACCTCAGGAGTATACGACCTATGAACACAATCCCTTCTATGGAAGTGCCAAAGGGGGAAGGAAGAGTGTCTTTATGCGATGCTTTAGACTTGATAGTTTTGTTTTGTTTTTTTTTTTTACTCATTGGGCTATGAGACAGTGAAAGTGTAACTAAAACTTAAATAGTATATATCACATTCTAAAGAATGAATTTCCAAAGAAGGGTGAGATAGGTTAAGGCTTATCTACATTAGCTCTCCAAAGTAAATCAAATCGCTTCATTCGAGTGGGAGGATTTTGATTGGTGATGAATAAGTTTGTCATTGAGGTCCAACTTCCTCATCAAGAGTGAATGAAAGTGATCCTATTCTTGTTGTAAAGTGGTGCAAATTCTATTCTTGTTCCAAGGAGGAGCAACATGGTTGGTCTTGGTTTAAGCAGAAGTAAAATCGATCCTAAGAGGAACAGTTTGAGATTATATGAATCTTTTACTAAGACATGGTTGTTAGAAAGTATTCCTCTATTCTATTTGAGCAATGAGTTACATGAAACTTTCATGACATTCCTATAGAATGAAAATAAGCAAAGATGCCCTTTCTAACCCTTTTAAGGACAAGTAAACTAAGGCAATGGACATAAAATGGTGTAAATGAAGGTGAATGGCTAGTTAACCCTCTAGGATACAAATGTTTTTGAGAAAATATCGATTATTAAATCATAAGGCTAATGGCACATTTGGCTTTAGGCTCAGCTTATTGTTGAAGGGTACATACAATAGGATAACATCAACTACAAAGAGTTTTTCGCTGTTATTGTGTACTTTATCCTAATTTCACCTATCTTAAAGTAGATTAAGTGACGTTCCATTAAAAGGGGTGACAAACATAAGGCTTATGGACATGTGATGTGAATTGTGACCTTAAAAACTCTTCAATGGATTAGTGTACTTCTTGTTCACAGTGTCGTAATCTCTAGAGGCTAAACCACGATTGATACTAAAGAGTCCAAAAGCATTTTTGTAGTCAATTCATTATATGCGCATGTTATACTAATAGTTAGAAATGGTGTAGAGTTACTAAGTAAGGCAAAAGGGCTTGTCTTCATCTAACTTTAAGATGATTAATAAGGGTAAAGTAGTTTATGCTCTTGAAATATAGTTTTTGAGAGAATATTCAAAGAGGTTACACTTTTTCCATAAGTGAATGACTTCAAAAGGTATTTGAATAATCTGATACACACAACTAAGATCCTATATGTACTCACATCAACCAACCTGAGGTCCTACAATAAAATGTGCCCACACTCTATTAGAAAAGGATTAATAAGTTGAACTTACTGTGTAAGGTGTCGTAAGAAGTCTAATGTATTATATAGGCATATTGGACTTGGTATCTTTCATATAGATATCACTTCAACCTAAGACTAGCATAGTGGCAAATAGTTAAGTCATAAGGTACCTAAGTGGAACCTCTTATTATGTGCTTTTGGTACCTACGCAAAAGATGACTTTCTGTCTCCTTCAAACAATCTATCTCCTTTCCTAAGACTAGAATGTAGCTAGATTGCGTATCTCCTGACCCTCTGTGTTAAGCATGCTTACTCACAATATATCCCAATAGGACAATCAAGCTCTATTAACTCTTCTTACCATACCAAATTCTACTGTGAGCATCTAATAGCATCAACAGTAAAAGCCATGAGCCTTTCTCCACCTCTTACTTCATTCGGCGGGTTAGGGGGTTAGAAACAAGTTTGTACTGCTATTCCTTGCCTAAAACATAAAACACCAAAACAATTCAAAATATGGGCCAATACCCAGTACGCTTATCCCCACACTGTAAAATAACTCTTAGAATAATTTAGTTGGACGTCTGCATTTGAATTCATTTTAGTTCTTGTAGAAGGTAAAAAGTTCAACGATAAATCGGGTGATACCATGTGGAAAATGAAATATTTTTTTATTTTTCACAATTGCTGTACGCCATGTGTCAAATTAATTTGGCAGTCCATTAAATTAAATATTTACTGGAGAATTATTGCGGTCAATTAAAAAGCGCCACATGCCACAAATGATGAAGAAAATAAATTATTATTCCTTTTTTGAGATAATCTGGAATTAACGCTAATTTTGACTTCTCAATAAAAAGGGAGCTAGTCCTCTTATTTTACAAGTGGGCTTTTAGAAGAATTCAGAAAAACCTAAAAATTCCATCTGGAAGAAGACAACGAGAACTCTAAACACGTGTTATCTGCTCTTAGAGACCAAACTATTTTCTCGGTAGAGATTAAGCCTATTAGGCCTTCTCTAGAGACCAAATTCATTCAATATTATTCAAGGACATCAAATCAGAGGATTTATTATAATTATTCTTGTAATAGTTATATAGAGATTATACCCATATATACAATATCCACGCAAAAATTCTATTTGTTTCTCAATTTCTTCTCTAGTTTATTTTAGGCTCGAAATTTGTAGTTACAAATTTTTTGCGTCCTCGAGGGAACATCTCTTCCTCTTATCTCTTTATCAAAAGTGCAAAATTTAAATTCCTTCAAGACAACATGGCCCCTAAGAATGATGTGTCTTAAGATTCAAGGGAAATTATCCAATCCCCATCTCAAGGATCGACAACCGCTGGGGCTGCATCTAGCGGGATTATGATAGAAGCATCACAAAAGCTATTGCCGTAATTGCCATAAGGCAAACACTTGTGACTGCACTGTTGTAGTCACGTCAGATTGAAAATTTTGACTCCAAAATTTCTGAGGGAGTGAACCAGGCCACTTCTCTTGCTTGACCCAGAAGTATGTTGCTGGCCTCAACATGCCACAAATGATACCTCGTGGCATTGGTGAACTTTAAACTCATACAAACCCTACCTTCCATCCCTTTGGTTTGGAACATAATAGTTATTCGAGTAGTGATTCCTCTTCGACATCATCCAAGAAATCACTCTCTTCTCGTACTGAAGTTGAATCCTCTAACATTGTCATCATGCCAGTTACGTGATGGAGGCTGCCAACTTTAAGGAACAACTAGTAAGCATGAAGGCGACGTTGAATCGACTTTCTAAAGGTAGTGTTGAGTTAATAAAGACAAGGGCAATGAAGATTTTGACAAGGAGTCTTTGCAACGAAGAATTTAACAATAGACGCATGCTAAAGAAGTACTCTGCATTGGGTTCAATGCCTACTGAGTAGATTCAGAGCTTAATTGTGAATACGACTAACGCTCAGCAAGGAGGAGGAAGTCACAAGATAGACTTGTATATAAAGCCTTATACGAAGAAGATTGACCTGCTTTGCATGCCCCACAGTTATCAACCCCCCAAGTTTAATCCGTTCGATGGAAAGGGCAACCCAAGCAACACGTTGCACATTTCATCGAAACGCATACTAACGCTGGAACTTAAGGGGACCAAGTAGTGAAACAGTTTGTTTGATCCCTCAAAGGGATTGCTTTTGACTGGTATACTGAGTTGGAGCCTGAATCCACCAATAGCTGGGAACAAATGGAGGAGGAGTTCCTTAACAAATTCTACAGCACTCAACACACTGTTAGTATGACAGAACTGACAAATATTAAGCACTGGAAGGATGAACCTGTCCTTGACTATATTAATCTCTGGAGATCTCTCAGCCTCAACTTGTTGTATGTTTTACAGATAAGTAAGCCAAGAACTTTCCAAGAACCAGCTACAAAGGCACATGGCTTGGAAATGATGATAACGAACCATTGTGGTAAGTCATCTACCTTTTTTAAGAATCACAAAGGTGAGATTAAGAAGAGCTCTAGGCCTTTGAAGGCATCAGCAAAGGACTCCATGGCCACTTCCATTGAAGAAGCTGTTTGGATTTCAGGGAAATCAATGTCAGAAGAAAAGAAAGGATCATCCTCGACGGATGGTGAAAGGCAACGACCTACATTAAAGGAGCTCCAAAAGAAGAAATACATGTTTCCTTATTCGGACTTGTCCGGAATCTTGGATGATTTGCTTAAGAATGGGATTATTGAACTCTCTGCACCAAAGAGGCCTGAAAAGGCTTTAAGAACTACTGAACTAAAGTGCTCTCACTATCATGGAGTCATTAGTCATCCTCTCAAGAACTCCATGACGTTGAAGGAATGTATTATGCAGCTAGCTAGGGATGGGAGGATCATATTGTACTTAGATGACTCCATCCGGACTAATTGTACTTCCGCTAAGGTGGGGTACTTTCCTCTATCACGTAGGAAAGGCCTACTCGATCTCATGAGAAAAAGGAGAATAGCATAATTGCATGTCAAAGAGAAGACCTATTCATCATTTAGTTTTGAAGCCTGGAACCCATCGTTGTCCCCTTAATGGTTCAGGGATCAATGGTGGAGACCAATCTTTCTCCGATTGAGGATGAAGAAGGATCGACACTGATCACTTGAAGGAGGTTAAGGAATCCAAAACAAGCTTAAGCACCATCCCTTCTTCAAATAAAAGCATAAAAGGTAGAAGGAAGAATCCTCAACGTGCAAAAAGCAAGAAAAAAGGCAAAAACAAATAAGAGACATAAAATTCAGCCTGTCAATCTACTCGAGTAGGAGCTACTTGTGTCCTATTACCTTAGAGGAAATTTTCCTTGTGGGATTTTGTAAGAAGGTCACTGTTAACATGACTTCATGTTATGCGCTGGACAAGGAACATGAGCTTGAGAAGCTTCCAAAAGATGACAATAGGACTCTAACTATTTCAGAGACTTTACCGATATGTAAGGACTGAAGACAAACGTTCAACTTGCTAGAAGAGATATGTCAACATGTTATTATTGCCTTGCAGAACCCAAAACTTTATGTTAACAAGGTAAGAGATGTTGGCCAATCAACGAAAGATGTTACATATTATGCTACTTGCAACACTGCCATCACCTTTACCGATGATGACCTATTGCCAAGCCCCAAGTCTCATAATCACCCTCTGTTCATCACTAGCTATATGAGGGAACAAAAAATCAAATGGGTCCTTGTAGATGGAGGGTTAGCTGTTGACGTCATGCCTAAGTCTACAATGAATGACTTAGAGATCATGATGGAAGAGCTCTCTAAGAGCGGAATGGTGATCGAAGGATTTAGCCGAGCGAATGTGCGATCGGCATGATTCGCCTTGAAATAATGATGAGAGACCTATCAACATCTTCAATCTTCCATGTAATTAACTCTAAGACATTCTACATGCTATTGTTTGGAGGCTTAAGGCTTCCTGAGCATGGAATAGTTGGCTACAACTCTCCATCAATGTCTCAATACTATTATGGAGGAGATATGAAGATTAATGGTGATGTTAGGCCATTCACTAAGGCAAAGTCACATTTTGCCGATGCTAAATTCTTTAAAGAAGGTTCAGCACCTAAACAAATGATGATATCGACAATTTTTTCCACAGGTAAAGGTGACTCAAAAGTTAGCAAGAATGTCCAGGTGGCAACGGGGCACGATGGTGTCGAACAACAACAATTGGGCAAAAAGGATGATAAACAAGTTAGCAAAATACAATCTGCTAAATAGGTTACAAGATAGGTGGCTACTTCAACAAACTCAATGACACTAGTCTTGAGCTATGTTCTGAAATCCCGTCATAAGGAGGGAGAATCGCCCTTCAGTGGAGTTGTAAATGGAAAGGGTGAAGGTAACATTATCAGGAAGGCCAACGAGGCAAGCTTGGGTGCCCTTAAAGGAAGTCCGAAAGATGACTTTCAAGATCTCAACAACGCATGTCTGAAAGATGACTTCCAGCTGCTCATCACCGAGCTCATGATCGATTCGAACACGGGACACGAGCCCTTATCATTCATGGATTATACTACAGGGTATAATCAAATCTAAATGGAACCAGAAAATCTGGAGGCCACAACCTTTCACACACCCAAAGACATCTTTTGTTATAATGTGATGCCCTTCAATCTAAAGAATGCGGGGGCAACATATCAAAGGCCAATGTAAAATATATTTCATGATATGGTCTATAAGACAGTTTAGTGTCACATCGATGACTTAGTGGTCAAATCCAAAAGGACATTCGACCACATTTAAGATCTTCGTAGTGTATTCGAATGACTATAAAAATGCTAGTTGAACACGAACCCACTCAAGCGCGCATTATTGTCACTTCTGGAAAATTCTTGGGATTTAACGTTCTCTATAAGGGGATGGAGATTAACCAATCTAAGATCAAAGCAATCTAAGAAATGGTTGCACCTAAGATTCTGAAAGAGCTTCGTGGTCTTCAAGGCCGCTTGACATATATTAAAGGGCTCATATCAAATCTCACTAGTCAATTGTCATCCCTACAGCCACGTCATGAAAAAAGGAGCACCTTTTGAATGGGACGAGTCGTGCTACAAACCTTTCGAGAAAATTAAGAATTACTTATCAAATCCTCTAATGTTGGGAGCACCAATCCCCAATAAGCCTCCTATAATTTACATCACGGCTTAAGAACAGTCGTTATGAGCATTATGTGTTCAAAAGAGTGAGGAATCAATAGAATTGGCTCTGTATTACTTCAGTCATATGTTGGTTGGGGCAGAACTAAAGTATTCTTCCATGGAAAAGATCCGCTTATCACTTGTATTTGTTGTTTAAAAACTAAGACATTACATGGAGGCATATATACAGTACAAGTGGTTTCTAAAGCTGATCCCATCATGTACATCCTGCTGAGCCAGTTCCCGATGGGTGAATTGCGAAGTGGGCTATGATCTTGAAGCAACATGATGTTGTCTATGTGTCATGAAGGCAATCAAAGGGTAAGGGCTAGCAGATTTCTTAGCAGATTGCACAATTCCTGATGAGTGGGAGGTAAACAATGACTTACCAGGTGAGGATGCATTCTTTGTTAATATTCTCCCACCTTTAGAAATGTAATTCGAGAGGGCTATGAGAAACGATGGGGCTGGTGCCAGTGTAGTGTTTATCTCCCCTGAAATGCATGTCGTCATCGATTCATTCATGTTAAGCCAATTGTGTTCAAATAACATGGTTCAGCATCAAGCATTAGTCTTGGGCCTTCAATTGGCTATTGAAATGGGAATCAAAGATCTCAACATCTATGGTGACTCATAATTGGTCATCAAACAACTCGCAATTTCAAATAGCCTTGATCCTTCATGAAACGGTGGTAATGCCTCCAATCACAAGACTTTTGTCGCAAATCAACAGCAAATAAGTGATTATGTTAAAGTAATCAAGCATTGGGGATTGGGGGCATTACAATATAGGTTAAAACCACGTACATGCAAAAGCTAGCAACATAAGATTTGTTGGCAATCTATGTATACTAACCCACTTATGAATGTACTCTAGCAGGAAAAACAACAAGAAATCCATTTAATTTTTTAAAGGTTACTATGAGTCTTATTCCTATTGTAGTTAATTCATTTGAACATTTATGGTCGGATGAATGTGTTAATAAGGCATAGAGTTTCTATGTTTCATCACATTTGAGTTTATTTGGTCTTGTTTATTTGACCTCATAATAGTCTAAAGTGATAAGTTGATTTAGAAAACATGTGAGCTTGGGTAAAAGTCAATTAAACCCAAGAGGTTAAGGCTTCAAAAACCAAATCATTATGAAAATATTCATTGGCATTATTTTAGTGGATATTGTGATGAAAAGGGAATAGTTTATTAGGTAAGTATCCTTGACATGGTAGGATCAACAATTGTACAAAATTTTTGAATCTCCCGTTAAGGAGATCTCCTTTGCTTGCAATCTATGATCTTATCCTTGTGCTTCTAAAGTAAGTTGGTATCACTCTATATGAGTCAAGGATTGAAGTCCAATTTGAGAGTCCTTAGACCTCAGGAGTATACGACCTATGAACACAAACCCTTCTGTGGAAGTGCCAAAGGCGGAAGGAAGAGTGTCTTTATAGGATGCTTTAGACTTGATAGTTTTGTTTTTTTGTTTTTTTTTTTTACTCATTGGGCAATGAAACAGTGAAAGTGCAACTAAAACTTAAACAGTATATATCACATTCTAAAAAATGAATTTCCAAAGAAGGGTGAGATAGGTTAAGGCTTATCTACATTAGCTCTACAAACCAAATCGGATCGCTTCATTTGAGTGGCAGGATTTTGATTGGTGATGAATAAGTTTGTCATTGAGGTCCAACTTCCTCATCAAGAGTGAATGAAAGTGATCCTATTCTTTTTGTAAGGGGAAGCAAATTCTATTCTTGTTCCAAGGAGGAGCAACATGGTTGGTCTTGGTTTAAGCAGAAGTAAAATCGATCCTAAGAGGGACAGTTTGAGATTATATGAATCTTTTACTAAGATATGGTTGTCAGAAAGTATTCCTCTATTCTATTTGAGCAATGAGTTACATGAAACTTTTATGACATTCCTATAGAATGGAGATAAGCAAAGATGCCCTTTCCAACCCTTCTAACGACGAGTAAACTAAGGCTATGGACATAAAATGGTGTAAATGAAGGTGAATGGCTAGTTGACCCTCTAGGATACAAGTTTTTTTTAAAGAAAATATCGACTCTTAAATCATAAGGCTAATGGCACAGTTGGCTTTAGGCTCAGCTTATTGTTGAAGGGTACATACAATAGGATAACATCAACTATAAAGAGTTTTTTGCTGTTATTTTGTACTTTATCCTAATTTCACCTATCTTAAAGCAGATTAAGTGACGTTCCATTAAAAGGAGTGTCGAACATGAGCCTTGTGCACATATGATATCAATTGTGACCTTAAAAACTCTTCAATGGATTAGTGTACTTCTTGTTCATAGTGTGGTAATCTCTAGAGGCTAAACCACGATTGATACTAAAAAGTCCAAAAGCATTTTTGTAGTCAATTCATTATATGTGGATGACGTATACTAATAGCTAGAAATGGTGTAGAGTCACTGAGTAAGGCAAAAAGGCTTGTCTTTATCTAACTTTAAGATGATTAATAAGGGTAAAGTAGTGTATGCTCTTAAAATATAGTTTTGGAGAGAATATTCAAAGAGGATATACTTTTTCCATAAGTGAATGACATCAAAAGGTATTTGAATAATCTAATACACACAACTAAGATCCTATTAGTACTCACATCAACCAAGGTGAGGCCCACAATAAAATGTGTCCACACTCTATTAGAAAAGGATTAATAAGCATAACTTACTATGTAACGCGTGGTAAGAAGTATAATGTATTATATAGGCATATTAGACTTGGTATCTTTCATATAGATATCAACTGAACCTAAGACTAGCATAGTGGCAAATCATGAGGCACCTAAATGCAACCTCTTATTATGTGCTTTTGGTACGTAGGCAAAAGATGGCTTTCGATCTCCTTTAAACAATTGATCTCCTTTCCTAAGACTAGAATGTAGCTGTATCGGGTATCTCCTAAACCTCTGTGTTAAGCATGCTTACTCACAATATATCCCAACGAGACCGTCAAGCTCTGTCAACTCTTCTTACCACACCAAAATCCACTGTGACCATCTAATAGCGTCAGCAGCAAAAGCTATGAGTCTTTCTCTACCTCATACTTCATTCGGTAGGTTAGGGGGTTAGAAACAAGTCTGTACACTTATTCGTTGCCTAAAATAGAAAACACTAAAAAATTCAAAATATGGGCCATAGCTCAGTATGTTTATCCCCACATTGTAAAATAACTCTTAGAATAATTTAGTTGGATGCCCGCATTTCAATTCATTTTAGTTCGTTTAGGAGGCAAAAAGTTCAACAATAAATCGGGTGATGCCACGTGGAAAATGAAATATTTTTTGTTTCTCCCAATTATACTCCGCCATGGGTCAAATTAATTACGGTGGTCCACTAAATTAAATATTTGTTGTAGAATTATTGCGGTTAGGCAGAAACCCTAATTTCGACTTTTCAATAAGAAGGGAGCTAGTCCTCTCATTTTAGGGGTGGGCATTCAGAAGAATTCAGAAGAACCTAAAAATTCCCTCTAGAAGAAGACAACAAGAAACTCCAAACACATGTCGTCTACTCTCAGAGACCAGAATATTTTCTCGGTAGAGATTAAACCTATTAGGCCCTCTCTAGAGACCAAATTCATTCAAGATTATTTAAGGAGACCAAATCAGAGGATTTATTATAATTGTTCTTGTAACAATTATGCAGAGATTATACCCATATATACAATATCCATACAAAATTCGATTTGTTTCTTAATTTCTTCTCAAATTTATTTTAGGCTCGAAGTTTATAGTTACAAATGTTTGGCACACTTGGGGGGACATCTCTTCCTCTCATATCTTTCTCAAAAGTGCGAATTTTACATTCCTTCAAGACGGCATGGCGCCTAAGAACACTACCTCTCAAGCTTCAAGGAAAACTATCCAGTCCACATCTCAAGGATTGACAACCACTAGTGTCACATCTAGCGGGATTATGATAGACGTATCACAAAAGTTGTTGCCACAATTGCTATAGGGCAATCACTTGTGACTGCACTATTGTAGTCACGTCAGATTTAAAATTTTGATTCCAAAACTTCTGAGGGAGTGAACCAAGCTGTTTCTCTTGCTTGAAGCAAAAGTCTATTGCCGGCGTCGACATGCCACAAATGATACCTCGTGGGATGGATGAACTTCAAACTCATACAAACCCTACCTTCCATCCCTTTGGTTTGGAAGATGATAGTTATTCGAGTAGTTATTCGGCTTCGACATCGTCAAAGAAATTACTCTCTTCACATACTGAAGTTGAATTCTCTAGCATTGTCATCTTGCTAGTTATGTGACAGAGGCTGCTAACTTTAAGGAACAACTAGCAAGTATGAAAGCGACATTGAACCAACTTTCTAAAGAGAGTGCTAAAGTAATAAAGACTTCGGCAATAAAGATTCTGACAAGGAGTCTTCGCAACAAAGAATTTAACAACGGATGCATGCCAAAGAAGGACTCTACGTTGGGTTCAATATACACGAGGAGGGTTGACCTGCTTTGTATGCCCCATGGCTATCGATTCCCTAAGTTTAATCAGTTCGATGGAAAGGGCAACCCAAGCAACACATTGCACATTTCATTAATACGAGTAGTAACACTGGAACTTAAGGGGACCAATTAGTGAAATAATTTATTCGATTCCTTAAAGGTATTGCTTTTAACTTGTATACTAAGTTGGAGCCTGAATCCATCAGTAGCTGGGAACAAATGGATGAGGAGTTTCTTAATAGATTCTACAGCACTCAACGCACTATTAGTATGACAGAACTGACAAATATTAAGCAGTGGAAGGATGAACCTATCCTTGACTACGTTAGTCATTGGAGATCTCTCAGCCTCGGCTTGCTGTATGTTTTACAGAAGAGTAAGCTAAGTACTTTCTAAGAACTAGCTACCAAAGGCAAATGATATAGAAATGATGATAGCAAACCGTTGTGGTATGTCATCCACTTCTTATCAATTTAAGAATCACAAAGGTGAGGTCAAGAAGAGCTCTAAGCCTTCGAAGGCATCGGCAAAAGACTTTATTGCCACTTTCATTGTGGAAGCTGTATGAATTTCAGGGAAATCAATTCCAGAAGAAAATAAAGGATCATTCTCGACGGATGGTGAAATGTAGCAATCTACGTTAAAGGAGCTCCAAAAGAAGAAGTACATGTTTCCTTATTCAAACTTGTCAAGAATGCTGGATGATTTGCTTGAGAATGGGATTATTGAACTCCCCGTACCAAAGCGGCCTGAAGAGGCTTTGAGGACTACTGACCTGAAGTGTTCTTGCCATCATCGAGTCATTAGTCATCCTTTCGAGAAGTGCATTACGTTGAAGGAACGTATTATACAGCTAGCTGGGGATAGGGGGATCATATTGGACTTAGATGACTCCGTCGTGACTAATCATATTTCCGCTGAGGTGGAGTACTTTCCTCTATTACGGTAAGAAAGGCCTACTCGATCTTATGAGCAAAGGGAGAGCAGCATAATTGCATCTCAAAGAGAAGAACTATTCATCATTTAGTTTGGAAGCCTAGAACCCATCGTTGTCCCCTTAATGGTTCAGGGATCGATAGTGCAGACCAATCTTTCTCCGATTGAGGATGAAGAAGGATCGACACTCGTCACTTGAAAGAGGACAAGGAATCCAAGACAAGCTCAGGAACTATCCGTTCTCCGAAGAAAAAGACAAGGTAGAGGAAGAATCCTCAACGTGCAAAAAGTAAGAAAAGGCACAAACAAACAAGAGACATAAAATTCAACATGTCGATCTACTTGAGCAGGAGCCATTGTGTCCTATCACCCCGCCGGAATTTTTCCCAGTGGGATTTTTTAAGGTCACTGATAGCGTGACTTCAAGCTATGAGCTAGAGGACAAGGAACATGAGTGAGAAAAGCCTCCAAAAGATGAGAATAAGACTTTAACTATTTTAGAGACTTTACCGATATTTAAGGATTGGAGGCAAATCTTCAACTTGCCAAAAGAGATACATCAACATGTTATTATTGCCTTGCAGCACCCAAAACTTTATGTTGATAAGGTAAGAGATGTTGGCCAATCAACAAAAGATGTTTCTCATTATACTACTTGCAACACCACTATCACTTTTATTCGATGATGAACCACTACTAGGCCCCCAACCTCATAATCACCCTCTGTTCATCACTGGCTATATAAGGGAACAAAAAATCCAACGGATCCTTGCAAATGGAGGGTCAGCTATTAACATCATGCCTAAGTCTATAATGAATGACTTAGGGATCACGATGGAAGAGTCATCTAAGAGCCGCATGGTAATCCAAGGATTCAACCTAGAGAGCTAGTGTGCGATTGGCAAGATAGGCATTGAACAGATGATGAGAGACTTATCAACATCTTTAATCTTCCATGTAATTGACTCTAAGACTTCCTACAAGTTGTTGTTCAAACACTCATGGCTTCATGAGCAAGGAATAGTTAGCTACAACTCTCCACCAATGTCTCAATACTACTATGGAGGATAAATGAAGATTAATGGTGATGTTAGGTCATTCACTAAGGCAAAGTCACATTTTGCCGATGCTAAATTATTTGAAGAAGGTTCAGCACGTAAAGAGATGATGACATTGACAATTTTTTCCACGGGTAAAGGTGACTCAAAAGTAAGCAAGGATACGCAGATGGCAACGAGGGACGATGGTGTCAAACAACAACAACTGGGCAAAGAGGATGATTAACAAGTTAGCAAAATACAGTCCACTAAATGGGTTACAAGACAGGTGACTACTTCAACAAACTCCATGACACTGGTTTTGAGGTATGTTCCGAAATCCTGTTGTAAGGAGGGAGAATCGCCCTTTAGTGAAGTTGTAAATGGAAAGGTTGAAGGTAGGATTATTAGGAAGGCTACGAGGCATGCTTGGGTGCCCTTAAAGGAAGTGCAACGTTGCCAACACAATAGGTACACCAGCCAAAGGTGAGCAAACACCCTCTCCCTGGGTTTATCTCTTCTTCTAAGGTTTTGTTGAAAGAGGAGAACGACTTGCCACATATATGGTGTTGTGGATTTCTGCAAGTGTACGATTATCGTTGTACGAAATACGGGTATCGTCCTCAGGGATGGTTTGTGACATTAGGTGGCAACTTATGCCAAATAGTAAGCGGTTACATTCAAGCCAAAATTCATAAAATTAGACACTGCTTTGGACATAAGAAAATTAAAGGTTGGTCTAGCATATTTTACTACACTCAATTCAGTGGCCAGTTAAATCAAATTGCACATTTCCACACCTATTCCATCCAATTTCCTACAGTAGCAGAAGAATGGAGCAAAAACCAGTTCTTGCTGTCTTCGTTCAATTGAATTCAACACAACCACGAAAACCCAGAATTCAAGAAATCAACTCGAGACTTCAACGGCCCATTCCAACTACCAAACTGAGCAGAATACATTTACAAACAGAACAAAATAATAGGGGACAAGGAGATATATGGCGAACCAGAATTGATGAAACAACACACACAAATAATGCTTTCACTCCTGACTTAACAAACTGAGCTCCAAATCCACGAGAATTGCAGGTTCCAAATCGAAATTGAAACTGAAACAGACGAATTCAATTACAACCCTAAAACTCCAAAGTAGTAAAGCTGAGATGGCAACAACCTAAAATCCTAAATAAAACATCAAAAACTAAAACTAAAACCCCCAAATTCACCATTATTCCAAACCATATTTCAAAAGTTGAACTTAAATTCAACAACCCAACATCGATTCACAAGAGGAAGAAGAGAAATGGAGAACTGCCCAGATTTGAACGCAACAGGGGAAATCGAAACAGGGGAAAGGGGACAATCGAGACCAAAAAATTACAATTGAACCAAAAAAAAAAAACAAACCAACACCAAGCTTCAACAGTTCATGAACATGGCAAGATATTGATTCTATCAGCAATCGAAATCAAACGCCAAAACAAAAATTCGAACATGAACCCTAACTGCCAGAAAATTAAAAATCTCGAAAACTAAACTTGAAATTAACGAAACTGAACAACAACAATTTAAACTACAACCTAGTATACCCCCCAAATTGTGGCTGCCCGACCTCTGTTTTGTAACCGTGGCCACCTTCTGCCCTCCAAGCCAAGGGTCTTCAATTGCACCATTAATCACTCCCTCCCATTCCAGTCCCGGTCTTTTCAGGTTCTAAGTTTAAAAAGGGAAAAGAGAGAGCTAAAGGCTGTGAGGAGGAGATGAAAATCCAGGCAAGGGAAGGGGGTTACCCGATTGAAGAAGAAGAAGAATAGGGCAGAGGGGCTCGGGGGTTACGGGGCAGAGGGGAAATGAGAGGAGAGAGAGAAAAGGGGAGGGGGGAATTATGGTCGGGTCACGCCTAGGGCACATGACCGGCTGGGCTTGATTTTGTTCTTTTTTTTATTATTATTATTGTTTGGTTCAGGTTTGACTCCATCTGGCCCAATTCTTCCTTTTTCAGCATTCCTTCATCTTTTTCTTGCATTTTTCCGGAATTATTCAATATCTATAAAATAACATAAAATCAAATAAAAACCTAAAAATAATAAATATTTCGAGCATAAATCAGGCAGAAAGGTACTATAAAAATAGCACATTTTTTGCGTCAACAAATACCCCCATACTAAAGTTTTGCTCGTCCTCGAGTAAAACAAAACTCAAAAGCCTAGAAAAACAAAAGAAAATCCTAACTCACTTTCGTAGGAATCACGGTTGCACTTAGCATGTGCAACAAGCCCTTTAAACCCCTAGTCACCCCTAGTGGACGAGGAATGTCTCATGAGGGTTTGCAGAAGATATACCCACAAAATCCATAAAAGAAAACATAAACCGAAAATCAAAAATCATTTTGGGGTTTGATTTTCAAAAATTAATATGTACAAAACTGGGAAAAGATATATACACATTCTAATCAACTAAATCACCCAGGTAACAAAGATGTTGGCCTGCATATAAACAAAATGTACTCATCAAGACTCTCTACCCCATGGATGACATCAAAGCACTAATTTTTCACCCAACTGTACATCAAGACTTAGAATCCATCCCAGTGCTCGTGTGCAAGTGTATCATCATCCTAGGACTTAGGCTTACGAAAATGAAACTCAATCCCACTCGACTGACACAAATTACATTATTGACTCATTAACATTGGAAGCAAGCTTTCCCAGTAGCAGTATTGCCTCAAAGAGGAACACCCAGTAGTGCATGCCTCAAAGGGTTGCTTGTCATTCCAAATTTTATTTCATGTTCTTTTTCTATTCTCTTTTTTTCATTTATTTTATTTTTCTTCATTTTTCTCATTGTCAATTTTTCTCTCTTTTTTTTTTAGTTTAATAAAAACCAAAGTAATTGTGTCAAAAACAAGTGGGAGAGCCAATATTGAAAAACTAAGACCTCAAGACAATGAGGATGATATAAATAGGATTGGATTGCACAACGATAATGAACAAATGGGATTAGAATTAGAGCTAAGAATGACACACTAAGGATTGAGACCTAACATGCACATCATGCGTATCTACAGGCTAACAATCCAAACACAGGGGATTTAAGTTGATTATAAAAGTACAAATGTTCCCCAAAAACAAAACAAAATTTTTTTGGATTTCAAAGTTGTCAGTTTTTTTTAGGCTTGTTTGAAACCAAAAAATTCGAAAAATGACACCTTACCCCCACACCAAAATCTTACAATGTTCTCATTGTGGGAACTAAGACGCTAAAAAGCAACACCGAAAATCGAGACAAAACACAAACATATACAAACTCACGGAACAAAACCAAAGAAAATCAACGAAAATCAAAAACTCACAAAACAAAGTACAAAACAATCCTAGACATCCACAACTTACAAAGAGACATGAAACTGAATACAACCAAGAGCGATCACAGCCAACACGGCTTAACAAATTCCAAATTTCTCCTCAAGATTGATCACCCATCACAGCCACAGTCCTAAATATCTACAACTAAGAAAAAGAAAAGAAACGAAAAAGAAAAGGAAAGAGAAGAGAGTGGACCGATTATATCAGGTCAGGTGTTGAAGTACACCTAAGCTATGCCTCACTCAGATGAAGTCCACGGAGCATCAGCCACTCCATTACAAATCACAAGCTGTTATTCAAATCAAAACCCATTAAAGCACGTAGCAGCTTATCATATAATGAAGACCAACTCTCAAGAAGATGGAAACAGAAAGAAGCAAAGAGTTGGAACCATAAAGAGTACATCCACCATGCCAATTCAGCACAAGTAAGAGCCCATTTCAACTTATCAAACTGTTAGGCCAAATCAGAAAAGACGCAAACATACCTAATTGTAGCCAGCATATAGGTCATTGGCCTAGAAATGTGATCGTCCTGAATGAACGATATAGGCAAAATAGTGGGTCCTAAATCCACAAGTCCCTTAAGTTCAATACGCTTAGGAGTCTGGTCAAAATTGGCAACCATGGGCACAAAGGACTCAGACTCAACAACTTCAGACTTGTGAGATTCAAAAAGGAGGTTAGCTTGGATGGGGTCAAATGAAAAGGATTCATGCTCAACACACATGTCCACATCCAAACTCATATTGACGTCAAAACAAAATGAGTCATATTCAACAGGGAATGACTCATGAGGCATTAGAGGGTTAAAAGAGAATGATTCATATTCAATACAAAAACCCTCATCAAAATTTTCATCGAAATTAAACCCACATGAAAAAGATTTATATTATACAGAAAGAATATCATCATTGAATTCTAAAGTAGTGGGCTCAACTTCCTCCTCACACGACTCCTGGAAAATATCCTCTAACTTATCATGATGCTCGATGGCAGATCGGATGCTCATGGCTAACTCATCAGGTCTCTCAGGTTCCTGACCCTCAAACTCAAAAGACCCATCAAAAGTGGTGGGTGGGTCGGCATAAACTAGGACAGCATCAGTGACATCCTTTTGTGAGTTAGTGTGTGGTGCAAGGTCAGGCGATAGAGACATAGGGAGGTTGCTCTCCTTTTCAAGTTTAGGCAAAGACAGATCATCATGCAAATGAGGCCTAGATTGATAAGATGACTCAAAATCATCATAAAGACTAACTTCAGGTTTAGGAGATCCTAAACTAGAGTCAGACTCATTACATTACTCCCTATTCTGATTAAAACAGTGACAATATTTAGCGATTCTCGCTTTCATTATCTCCATCACTTTATCAGTCAATTCATTTAACCTTTTTTCTATACTTACATAATTAGCATCAAAATCATGATAAGGGCAAGTAGAAGCAGCATAATCAGAAGACTCGCAGTAATCACACAAAACAGGAGGCACACAAGCATGAGAGGAGTCATATGAGTTCCAAGGGTAAGGATTAGTAGGAAAGGCTGACTCAGTAGGAGTTGGGTATTTTAAATTCATTTTTGCTTGTTCAAATTCATAAGTATCCCAGGCCAATTTTTCAAAGAAATCCCAAACCTCATCTTGAGTTCTAGTTAATAATCCAAGTAGACCCCCAGGATAAATAGACTCAACATGAACATGAAATTCAGAATTTAGACCCACAACGACGACCTCACAAATTTTTCATTTCTCGAAATTGTGATTCAATTGAGCACAATAAGCATTAAGCCTAGACAAATAATTCTAGAAAGGTTCATGCTCAAATTGTGAAAAATTAAAAACTGGCATTCCGAAAACTCTTTTTTTTTATTGAAAAAAAAATGACTCTAGGAAACTAATTACAAACTAATAACTAAAACAAAAACAAGAGATTGAAATAATCAAGTTAACCACACAAAATAAACTAACAAAAATAAAACTATGGGACCAAAAGAAACGAAAGACCAAACAGACAAATCACAAAGTATGAGCATCTTTTTTTTATTATTATTATTATTATTACCACAAAACAAAAAAAAGGAGTAAATTACACAAACAAAATATGAGCAAATCGAAAACTATAAACACAACCACCAACAAACTAAAAGAAAATTAGAAAATAAATAACACCTAAACAACCCAATTCTAAAATAAAATTAAAACACAAAATATGACTCCTAAAATCATAATTAAATATACAACAAAGTCCACACAATCACAAAGGACACAAATATAATTTTTCCCAAATTTTTTCTATCCCCGAACAGTGCAGAAAAATGCAAACATAATATTATGTCTACAATTCACAAAAAAATCATGACATCTCCAAAAATTCTACAAAAATTCACACAAAATCTAAAAATTATTATCAGTCTAGAAAAAATATCAAAATATCAAAAATCACACTAGCATTTGCCCAGAAAATTCGAACAGAGTGAGAAAATTGGTGAAAAATCTGCACTTTAAATATTTCCGGTTCAGTTCAACCTTGAATTTTTTTCATTGCACACAAACCAAACTGATTAGTACTGTTTTTTCAGCAACAATAAACTCTAAAAATAAAAATAATCTCAACAAAATCAAAAATCAAAATACTAACTAAATTCAAAATTAAAACTAAACTAAATTAATGACTCAACTAAAACTTAAAACGAAAACGACTCTAACGACTCTAATAATTAAACTACGACTCAAGACAACCTAATGTCACAACGTCATTCCTCGGCAATGGTGTCAAAAACTTATTGTGAATTTCCACAAGCGTACGGTTATCGTTGTACGAAATACGGGTATCGTCCTCAGGGATGGTTTGTGATATTAGGTGGCAACTTATGCCAAATAGTAAGCGGTTACATTCAAGCCAAAATTCATAAAACTAGACACTGCTTTGGACATAAGAAAATTAAAGGTTGGTCTAGCATATTTGACTACCCTCAATTCAGTGGCTAGTTAAATCAAATTGCACATTTCCACACCTATTCCATCCAATTTCCTACGGCAGCAGAAGAATGGAGCATAAACTAGTTCTTGTTGTCTTCGCTCAATTGAATTCAACACAACCACGAAAACCCAGAATTCAAGAAATCAACTCAAGACTTCAATGGCCCATTCCAACTACCAAACTTAACAGAATACGTTTACAAACAGAACAAAATAATAGGGGACAGGGAGATATATGGCGAACCAGAATTGATGAAACAACACACACGAATAATGCTTTCACTCCTGACTTAACAAACCGAGCTCCAAATCCACGAGAATTACAGGTTCCAAATCGAAATTGAAACTGAAACAGACGAATTCAATTACAACCCTAAAACTCCAAAGTAGTAAAGCTGAGATGGCAACAACCTAAAATCCTAAATAAAACATCAAAAACTAAAACTAAAACCCCCAAATTCACCATTATTCCAAACAACATTTCAAAAGTTGAACTTAAATTCAACAACCCAGCAGCAATTCACAAGAGGAAGAAGAGAAATAGAGAACTCCCCAGATTTGAACGCAACAGGGGGAATCGAAACAGGGGAAAGGGGACAATTGAGACCAGAAAATTACAATCGAACCAAAAAAAAAAACCAACACCAAGCTTTAATAGTTCATGAACATGGCAAGATATTGATTCTATCAGCAATCGAAATCAAACGCCAAAACAAAAATTCGAACATGAACCCTAATTGCCAGAAAATTAAAAATCCCGAAAACTAAACTTGAAATTAACGAAACTGAACATCAACAATTTAAACTACAACCTAGCATACCCCCCAAATTGTGGCTGCCCGACCTCCCTTTTGTAACCTTGGCCACCTTCTGCCCTCCAAGCCAAGGGTCTTCAATTGCACCATTAATCACTCTCTCCCATTTATGTCTCGATCTTTTCAGGTTCTAGGTGTAAAAAGGGAAGTGAGAGAGCTAAAGGCTGTGAGGAGGAGATGAAAAGCCAGGCAAGGGAAGGGGGTTATGCGATTGAAGGAGAAGAAGAATAGGGCAGAGAGGAAATGAGATGAGAGAGAGAGAAAAGGGACGGGGGAATTATGGCCAGGTCACGCCTAGGGCACGTGACCGACTGGGCTTGATTTTGCCCTTTTTTTTATTATTATTATTGTTTGGTTCAGGCTTGACTCCATCTGGCCCAATTTTTCCTTTTTTAGCATTCCTTCATCTTTTCCTTGCATTTTTTTTGAATTATTCAATATCTGTAAAATAACATAAAATCAAATAAAAACCTAAAAATAATAAATATTTCGAGCATAAATCAGGCAGAAAGGTACTATAAATATAGCACATTTTTAGCGCCAACATATGGACCTAAGAGGGATTCGATCCAAATGCATACAAGCTTATGGAAAGAGCCGGTTATGACTTTCAAAACCCCATGACCTTGGGGAAGGTAATCAAAGTCAAGATCCAAGAGAGAGGACGTTAAGTAGGTGTCTCTAAGGTCATAATAGCTACGCGTTATTGAAGCCAATCAGAATCTTGGGGTGACAAAAGAACAAGCAGTCAGCAGCTTAACATATCTCCAGCAAAGAGATAGATGGGAGTAAACAGGTGGATGATCCACCTAGCACAAGGACTTCTGTATTCAATAGATTACAACTGTCCAATTTGATAGGATGTCCATATATCCTTACCATAATTGGGGCACGATTAAAGCCTTCAGTGTTCAATAGGATCAAGAAGGGAACGGAGCCCTTTAAAGCACTATCCCAGGAACTCAAAAGCTCTCTATTTAATCGTCTGGGTGATATAAATGAGGTACAAATTTCTATTCCTTCACAAATGAAGCCATTTTCAACTCTAGATGTCAAAATAGAAGGTTCCTTCGTAATGAAAAAGTGCACTGTGATCTTCACTGGTCAGCAAAGTAATTCTAACTCAAACAAGGAGGAATGCCAAGATGAGCTAGCTTTTCCTCATCATATCACAGGTCTAGAACGCGAGGATTCAGATTCAGAGATAAAGCTTGTAGAAGCTCCTAAAGCTCTTAAGGATTGGGGGGGCAAGCTACCTTCAATGATCTAAAAGAATTGAATCTTGGGACTGCCGAGGAACCTTGCCCTATTTATATAAGTTCATTGCTGACACCCAAGGAGGAATATCAGCACTTCGATCTCCTTTCAGAATATAAGGATGTGTTTGCATGGAGTTAGATGGAATTGCTAAGGCTGAATTCCAAAGTTGCAGTCCATCTACTATCCATCAAAAAGGTTGTGCCTCCATAAAAGCATCCCAGCGGCGTTTTCATCCAGATTTAGTACCCAAAATTGAAAAAGAAGTCAATAAACTTATTGAGGTCGGGTTCATTTGGGAGGTAAGGCACCCAATTTGGATCGCAAACATTATCCGGGTAATGAAGAAAAATGGACAACTTCTCATCTGTGTGGACTTTCAAGATCTCAACAACGCATGCTCAAAAGATGACTTCCCGCTGCCCATCACTGAGCTCATGATTGATTGGAATACAAGACACGAGGCCTTATCATTCATGGATTATACTATAGCGTATAATCAAATCCAAATGGCACTAGAAAACCAGGAGGTCGCAGCCTTTCACACACCCAAAGGCATCTTCTATTATAAAGTGATGCCCTTTGGTCTAAAGAATGCAAAGGTGACATATCAAAGGCCAATATAAAAAAATTTTCATGATATGGTCCATAAGACAGTTTAGTGTTACGTCGACGACTTAGTGGTCACATCCTAAAGGAAACTCAACCACATTTAAGATCTTCGTAGGGTATTCGAGCGACTGCAAAAATGTTAGTTCAACATGAACCCACTCAAGTGTGCATTTAGTGTCACTTATGGAAAATTCTTGGGATTTATTGTCCACTATAAAGGGACAAAATTGACCAATCTAAGGTTTAAGCAATCCAAGAAATGGTTGGGCCTAAGAATCTAAAAGTTCTTCGTGTTCTTCAAGGTTGCTTGACATATATTCAAGAGTTCATATCAATTCTCACTGGTCAGTTGTCATCTCTATATCCATCTCATGAAAAAAGGAGCACCTTTTGAATGGGAGGAGTTGTGCCGCAAACCTTTCGAGAAAATTAAGAAGTACTTGTCAAATCCTCTAGTGGTGGGAGCACCAATCCCCGGTAAGCATCTTATACTTTGCATCGCGGATTAAGAACACTTGTTAGGAGCATTATGTGTTCGAAAGAACGAGGAATGAAAAGAACTGGCTCTGTATTACTTAAGTCGTATGTTGGTTGGGGCTGAACTAAAGTATTCTCTCATGCAAAAGAGCTACTTATCACTTGTATTTGTCATTTAAAAACTAAGA
This sequence comes from Selenicereus undatus, assembly GCA_017589665.1. NCBI lineage: Eukaryota > Viridiplantae > Streptophyta > Magnoliopsida > Caryophyllales > Cactaceae > Selenicereus > Selenicereus undatus. The sequence continues at coordinate 66,490,258 of JACYFF010003369.1, forward strand.
CATTACATGTAGGCATCCACAGTGCAAGTGGTTTCTAAAACTGATCCCATCAAGTACATCCTGCTAAGGCCAATTCCCAATGGGTGACTTGTGAAGTGGGCTATGATCTTGAAGTAACACAATCTTGTCTATGTGCCATAGAAGGCAGTCAAAGGGCAAGCGCTAGTAGATTTCGTAGCAGATCGCACAATTCCTAATGAATGGGAAGTAAACAATGACTTACCAGGTGAGGATGCGTTCTTTGATAATATTCTCGCTAATTCGACAGAGCTATGAGAAACAATGTAGGGTTGCTGCCACTGTAGTGTTTATCTCCCCTTAAAAGAATGTCGCCACCTATTCATTCGTCTTATGCCAATTGTGTTCAAATGATATGGTTGAGTATCAGGTGATAGTCTTGGGCCTTCAAATGGCTATTGAAATGGGAATCAGGAATATTAACATCTATGGTGACTCATAATTGTCATCAAACAACTCGCAATTGCAAGTAGCCTTTTTCCATCACGAAACAGCGGTAATGCCTCCAATCGAAAAACTTCTGCTGCAAACCAATACTAAATAAGTGATTATGTTAGAGTAATCAAGCATTAGGGATTAGGGTCATTACAATGTGGGTCAAAACCACATACGTGCAAAAGCTAGCAACATAAGATTTGTTAGTAATCTAAGTACACTAACACACTTGTGAATGTAGTCTAGCAGGAAAAACAATAAGAAAACCATTTAATTTTTTAAAGGTTACTAAGAATCTTATTCCTATTGCAGTTGATTCATTTGAACATTTATGGTCCGATGAATGTGATAATGAGGCATAGAGTTTCTATATTTCATCACATTTTAAGCTGATTTGGTCTTATTTATTTGACCTCATAATAGTCTAAAGTGATAAGTTGATTTAAAAAACATGTGGGTTTGGTTAAAAGTCAATTAAACCCAAGAGGCTAAGGCTTCAAAGACCAAATCATTATGAAAATATTTGATGGCACTATTTTTGTTGATATTGTGATGAAAAGGGAATAGTTTAGTAGGCAAGTATCCTTGATATGGTAGGATCAACAACTGCACAAAATTTACGAATCTCTCATTAAGGAGATCTCCTTTATTTGCAATCTATGATCTTGACCTTGTGCTTGTAAAGTAAGTTGCTATCACTCTTATGAGTCATGGATTGAAGTCTAGTCTAAGAGTCTTTAGACCTCAGGAGTATACGATCCATGAACACAATCGCGTCTATGGAAGTGCCAAAGGGCCCAAATTGTATGATCAAATGAAGAGGATGGGTTACTACTAGCCTACCATGGTGCAAGATTGCATTGACTATATAAAGAGGTGTGAGCCTTGGTAGTTTCATGCCACTTTTATTCACCAACCCCTTGAACCACTCCATTCAACTGTGGCATCTTGGCCATTTGAAGCTTTGGGCAATGTTGTGCGACCTATCACTTTGAAATCTTCTGCTGGTTACTCGTACATCTTGGCAGCAATGGACTTCTCTTCTAAATGGGCAAAAACAATTCTGCTAAGAGAATCTCTTCATGTCCTCATACTTCATCTTCTTAAGGCGTTGATGTCGATCTCTTAGTTCAACAACTTTTAAAGCTGTATCCACCTTCTTCTCTTATGCTGGGACGTATCTTTCAAACATGTGCTATTCTTTACATGTCCCCAAGGTTGACAACTCTCTGGGTTCTGTACTTTCTCCTTCGCCTTTCTCTTGGTGGATTTCCTTCAAATGGGATGGATAACTTACCAACTGCTTCAGTTTGTATATCTTCACTGGTTGTGTTTGCTGGGGTGTTAAGGGTGTTGGGGTTGCTAGGTGTGCCACTCTCAGAGTATACCCCCACCTCATTTACTCTCTGCCATTTGGAAGATGCTTATGCTGATTGATCGGAGGAGGTCTCGCATTTAGGCTGTTCTTCAATAGTACCCACCAATGCATGAGGTCAAACGGTTTGCCCATCATACTAACATATAGATCTTAAGCATTCTGCATAACATTTTCCTTATTCTCCCCACTTGGCTTCTCCTGGTATGCCTGAGTCACACAAGCGCACCACTTGGACACAAGTGGAGCTGCCTAGCTCCAATGGTCGTTAAGAAACTTTACCATTCTCTTTGTAGCTCCACTAGGAGCATGCTGGTTGCAGCTGTAAGTAAACTTAGTCTGAATCCTATTTTCTTTTTATCTGCTATGGTGAGGGGGTTCGTGCTTACATTTATCCATGACTTCACCAAAAAGCGATGACCCTCTTCCAATGTCCACTTGGGGTGGGGGGCAAGATGTCACCCTCACTTCTAGAGGGGTTATTAAAGGGTGGAGGTTGAGGTCGAGGAGTTGATGAAGCCCTACATGGAGGTTCTAGTGGGTGATACATAGGGGGCATTGACTCATATCAAAGATTTGGGACTTGGGGGACATTATGGCTTTGGGGTGGGGCATTTTCTGATGGTGGGTAATGGTGGGAATAATGTGGGGGGTGTTGTGGTGAGTAATATTGCCAATTTGGGGGTGCGGGAAAAGGTTCGAGTTATTCCCATATTCTCAATATGAATCTTCACCAGTTAGTAAGCACAAGAACGATTGTGTGGCATTAGGATCCATTTTATGTTCACACCTACATGTAATGAATTATTTTAATTAGTAAAATTCATATAAAGTTGAAGTTAGATACAAATTCTAACATGTTTTCATATTAAAGATGGGAAATGACGAAACATGTTGTAATCATGTAATTAACGAATCTGCACCACAATATTTTTTTTTATTATAACAATTTCATATATCATAAACATAAACTCCTAACATCCTTTTTGACTATGCATTCAAATTTTCAATTAAACATGTCAACAAATTATAAACATAAACTTCTCACATCTTTTTCAATTAAACATGTGCACAAATTATATTAACTTCTACAACACATATACATATAAATTAAACATATAAACATGTTATTTAGCTAAAATCATGTAAAGGAATTAGTTCAAATTTAAATTAACATATGTAGTTTCTAATGTTAATTAAATTTTCATATTCTAACATATTTAGTGTCTATGTTGATTATTTTAACATGTAATTTTAATTAACATGTAATCTAACATTTAACATAATCATGTCAAATTTTAAATTCTAACAAAAATTTCTAACATAAAACCAACATATATTTTAAAATTTTATCATAATAACATATAACCGACATCTCAATGTGACTTTTGAACATGTAACCAACATCACAATATAACATTCTAACATGTAATCTTAAATTCTAACATACCTTTTTTAAAAATATGGCATATTAACATAAAAACAACATCTCAATTTAACATTTAAAATAATTAGTTCACATTTAAATCATCACATATTTAATTACACTTTTAAAACTAACATGCCATGTACAACCAACATTTAAATCACAACACAAACTCAAAATAACTTACAAAGTACTTCACTTCACTTTTACCTTGAGTGTTCAAATAAACCTCTCAAAAATTTATCTAAAATATACAATTCATATTCTAAAATAAAATAGACATACACACATACATAATTAAATTAAGTGATTAAAATTCAAAAACCTACATCGCAAAATTCTTCAATTTCCTTCACTTTATTTCCCACAATCTTTTTCACAACTCAGAATTTTTTAGAGGAAATGATTTGAATTTGGGCAGTAATGAATTACAAAATAATGAGAGTATTTATAGAAAACTTGTCAACAAAAGGACCAAAATAAATACAAATATAGTTCTTGGGTTAACGACTATATTTGCAACGACCCAATTTCTCCCCCAAGGCTCGAAATCAAGCATGGTCCAACGATTAATTTTGAATTTTCTTTCTTTGCTTAAGCTATGAATGAAACGCAACGCAGCCTTTTATAAAGCCCAACAAAAGGCATCATTTATTAGCAAAAAATGACCCAAAAGATCCACGCAGCGCAGATCACGTACTCGATCGGCCACGTGTTGGGCACTGTTCTACACAGGCTGCAGTAAGGATGAGTGGCACACTCCCCGCTAGCATGTGGATCATTGGCTGCGAAAGTTCTATTATCAATGCGTAAATTTCTCTAATTGGATAGCCACCTTTGTCAATGACATTTACTATTTTATCATATTAGTCTTCTTTGTAAGAATATATATATATTAGCTATTAATTTGCATGGTCATTAACTATTTCTTACCTGGGATTCTACTTGGCAATCCTATATGCCACTCATATGACCATCCAATTTTCAGTACAAACGTGTCACCCTTCGGCTCACAGTACGTGCAATTTAAAGGAAATTAGATTTTAATCTCATCTTTCACCGAAATTCCATGTAAAATTCATTTAAAATATCATAAAATTATTTTTATATTTAAATTTTTACCTTAAAGATAGTAGCAAAATATACACTTAGGCAAAACTTAATAACGTCAAAAATTAATTCATCGAATAAAGGGATAACCAAAGACAAAAATAAAATCAAATAAAAAATCAACCTATGTTTGGTACAAACTAAATTAAAATGTGTGAGTAAAAGATACCCAATATCATGAGTTTTGTTATTTTTCTTGTTTTAACAGCTGCTTAATAGTCGTGCGAATTATGATATGCAAGTTTAATGTTATATATAATAAATTAGACCAATGTATAAAATAAATATTTAGAACCCATTATATACGAAACTGAACCATCATCTCAACATATTAGCAGTAACCATGTTTTTAATTGTAAAAGAAATCTCATACTTGTCGAACGAAAGGAAAAAAAGGAAATCTGTAGTAAAGCTTTCCTTAGTGTCAGGAATCAAACATATGACGAATTGGAGAGTTGGCAAGGGAGATAACCATGTCCTTGAGATCAACAGGTGAGAACCGTGTGTCCCGAGTATCAAAGCTCAACACATTTCCCTGAAGCTGCTTTCCTCAACAAAGAATGCATTCATCATTAGGCTCTGGAACATCATCTAGCATGCGGTTAAGATCACCACCTTGAATCATTAAGTTGGAGAAATATCATCATAGCAATCGTGTTGGTCATTCATCAGATAGTTCCAAGATGTTTGCGTACTAAGCAGCAAGTGCCCAGGAAGCAAAGAAGGTTACTGCCTGTTTGAAGAATAATGAGGCCAATGGCTGGAAGATGGAGAGAATAAACTGAGTCGTGGATAAACCACTGCCTTAAAAGCAATTACAGCTTGACTACGATGCAAATTGATACATCCGGTTGCTCCCCAAGGTTAACTCAGCACTCTTGAATGCGTGCACTTCACGGCCAAGATTTTGGAGTATGCAATATGTAACCCAGAGTACAGAGAAGAAGAAGAGAGGAGAGAAGTGTGTGAGCTGATGACGAAACCTTGGCTAGTAAGGCCTCTATTTATAGGGAAAAAAGTAGTTGTTACAACGCCATTAAAGTGGAGTCAGGTGAGGCATAATATCTGGTCATTAAAACGTAGAATGAGGCAAAAGATCTGGCAGCATTCAAGGCGAGGAGAAAAACCAGGAAGACCATAACGGTAGGAAACGATTCATAGAGGATTTAGTGCAATCTGTTACAAAAACTTTAAACAGATTTCTCCCAAAATATTCACAACCCACAACATGCTCACCGTAAAGCAGGCAAGTGGCAGCAGTGAGCTCGCACACTTGGTGTCCCTACACACCCTCAACCCCATAAAGCATGTCTCAAGTTATTCAACATAGGTAAGGAGAATGTGGTATATGAACCCCTCAAAACACCACCCAAAAGTTCCATATGGGACAAGTGTGCGAGGGAGAAAAGGGTAGAAAAAGCTCCCTTGTTGCCATTACTCTAACACTGCCTCCTAGCTATTGCCCTGTTCTTTGCAGTCCATTTAGGACGACTCCAGAGAGAGAGGAGAGGCACAGTGTTGTTCCATTGCAAAACTTTCTTTTCATGTATGGCAATAGAATTAGGAAGGCAGAATGACTGGGAGCAAAGTTCAGGAAAAAAAAGTAGGTCAATGTCACAATTGAATCTATCAATTGAATGTAGGGGAATACTTAACCTCCCAAGAAATGATTCTCCTAAAATCTGACCCACTTTCCCATCAAGATGTGGCGTTCAAAGTCCGACGCATGCATCTAGGAGGGAACCGCATGGATTCTAAATGTGGCCAAACTGTGACGAAACCGCCGCATTGAAAAAGCGAACAATGTTTTTATGCTACAATAGCTACGATATGAAATGCGATTGCCGTAGTAAAGCGATTTTTTGTCGTATGCTACCAAAACCGAAATCATGGCCAATCACATTTTAAATCCTTGGAGGGAAGAGCATTTACACCAGGAAATGTGCATCCCCCCCCCCCCGCAAAAAAACACAGAAGCAAAAAAAACAAAAAAGAAAAAATCATAGGAATCAGGGTGAGGACCTTGTCTGTACCCCTACCCACCCCCAGTATAACACCGAACTATGGGAATTTTCCTCGCACCCTTGCAAGAGAGTAAACAACGGTCTTCCCATGTTAAATCATAGTTCCTTCCATCACGTCGGCGATCAAGCCTAAAAGCAACAGACAGCCATAATTTGTCAGGAAATGACAAATCTTGAACAAAACAGTAGTACTTGAGTAGGTTGATAAGTCCCATACCTTTGGGTTTCTGGGGGAATAATAAGAATCATGAGGGCGGGGTCAAATTGGAGAGCATTATCGACAAACTTGTTTGCTAATGTCCCTTTTGACTCCAAATGGAGGATTAAGCCCCATGATCTATAGAAACGCAACTAAGGTAATAAGTTGAATTGACAAATCAATATCTATCCTGACAATGTTGTTAGCTCAAACATGAGATCCTTATTAGTTGAGGGCCTCAAGGTAGTTCTCCAAGGGTAACTGTAAACCAATCCCTGTGCTTAAAGTTGAAATCATTCTATAGAATTTTAGATGAAAACAGTAAAGCCTCTACACTAGAAGGAATAGTTGACTATGAGGTACAACACGGAAGCAAACTCTTTCTCAAAGTTGAACATACTGCAGAAAGCTAGAACTTAGATGACAACAGTAACCCGTTTATCCGACTACCGCATGTAAAGCTAAATCAATTTTTTTCATCGTACAACACCACCCACTGTGTCTCACTAACCGCAGTGTCTATAGAAGTGAAAATGTACTTAGTCTTACCCCTAAAAAGCTCTTAGAGAGGTTGTTTTTGAAAGACTAATGGTTAAGACTCTGATACAAAATGACAGAAATAGTATTGGTTTACGAAGGCGTACACTCAGCTGATGCTAAAATCAAATGTTATAGTTAAAGGGCCTGAGGAATGCTCCAGCTCAATAAGGTGAAGACGAATGAAGCCATTCTGGGAGTTCCTTTCGGATTAAGATAAATAAAGGAGAGATTTGAGTTAGAAAGATCTAAGTCCAAACTTCAATTAATCAATGTGCATCAAGGTACAGCGATGGAGACCTAAAGAGAGATGGAGAGAAGAGAGAGAGGGAGATTCACATTGAATTCCAAGCTAATTCTTTAACCAAGTAGCTTTCCCTTCTTCAAAGCCTTACACGAGAGGAATAGCAGGATTTGCTGAACAATTCCCTTACTCTATTTAGTGGCCATTTGACTGGCAAAGTTTTTTTTTAGGTTGGTAAGGAGGAGGCACAAAGCTAATACACAGGTAGATTAATAAACTTTGAGGGAGTATAGGCTTGGGTGCATGCACTGTTAGTGATCCCAACAATACAAGTAAGACCTCTATTGTCCGTCAAGAGAATACAAAGAGGTCTTCACGCCCGAACTTTTAACTATTCCAACCAAAACTAAAAATGCAGAAGCATTATCATTACAGGAAATTCTTTCTCTGGCAACAAGATGCAATAAAGGAAAATAGAACAGTATTGCTGTTTTAGCTCCAAAGTCCAACCTCAATGCCACCCACCAGGTACTACTGTAACAGGAGCTTTGAGGTTACTCTTACCATCACAGGCGCATATTTTAACTATGAAGTCTATTTTTTACATGCCAAGGTCATTATTGAAGAGCTTAATCTCTAAAATATGAAGATGTGAGGTGAATAATCACTCCCAGGAGTATCGAAAGCAACAATAGATGTAGCTATATTGCAAAGTCCAAGGTTAATTAGGTTGTCCAATCAAATATTAAGTATTAGCCAATCTTGTACCTAGTCTAACAAATTAGTATTTCAAAATAGTTAAATAGAGAAGAATCATTATGACATCAAAGTGTGATTTGATAAAGTCATAGTACAAATTCAAGATACCAGATTCTGCCTTAGTTGGAAACAAATCATAATTTTTGAATGAATAATTCTTCTTCGCCACACTATCTAGCTTTGCTTTCATTAAACGACTGAAATCATTGGCACCGCAACAGAAATCTACTATCTACAATAACCCAAGATTATAAGCCATAGTGCTTCTGTGCAAATAAGACATGATAATTATGATACTAGCAATTGCTAATTATTGACATTGTACTTTGCTAGAATTTGGCACAACTTGTTAATTATCATCTTTCTCAAGCTGGCCTTCTAAATTTCACTACATGTGTTCAAGAGATGCATTCCTATGTTCTTCCAGAGTTGTCTTCACTTAGACCCTCAAGAGTAAGAGAGTGTAGGAAAAAGAGCTCTTACCATGTCACCATCTTGGACATACCAACAAAGCCTTTCAACACTCTGGAACAAAAGTTGCTGCATTAGTTCCTTGCATCAGTTTTACAATAAACTTCATTTCCATTACTTATTTGTTTGTTTGTTTGTTTAAAGTGAACTGGTTTGTCTTTTTCACCTTTTCTTTCTTTATTGGGGGTGGGGGATTGTTATACCACTGAGTTCACCAGAAAAAAAGAACAATTCAGTGCTGCAAAATTAGGCATAGATGGGTTGTGCTGGTAAAAGAACAAAGTAAAGGCAAGGCAAGCCTGGTCATCTGATTATGAATTCGAACCTCAAACACATCCAAATGAGCGTGGAAGAGCCTCAATCTATTTTGCTCTTGAAGGAGAGAGCTACAGAATTTTTTATATTTTTGAACTTATAAAAGAAAGATCAAAGGGTGATGTATCTAACCTAGAAGAGTCAAGTGGAGTGCAAGGAGCAATAGAGAATCCAAAAACAAGCAAGCAAATATGACTATGAACACAATACCTCTAATCAGATTCAACAAGATAAAAGGCAACTAAATTGTTTAGGATAAGCCAATGGCGCCACCTAGAGAATGAGATGAGCTATTTCTTTTAGCTTAAGGACACAATCGAATCTCCACCAAGGCAAGAAACAAAACCTAGTAGAACACCACTTGAGCTAGCCAACCCAAGCTAAAGCAACTAGGAATTGAGATAGAGTTATAAAACTCAAATTGGTTTTTATATATCATCAAGCATATGTGATTACAATCCTAGAGGCCTCTCGTATAAAGAAAAGCTCAAAAGATATATTACATGGGCTACAAGCCAAACCAATGGCCAAAAGACAAAAGGAAACACAAAAAACAATGAAAGCACAAAAGGTGGCAATGATAGTTTTGATTCATTCTGATAGATAGCAACACCAACTATGAACAACCGTATCTCCTTTTCTACTCTCCCAAAATGACTCCAATATGCCTTATTAGAAAGCTTAGAAAGTGCCCTTTCATATGACTACTTTTGGATCCTTTCTAGCTGAGTTGTTTGGGAGATATACTCAGAATAAGTTAGGTGGTCAAGACTACTACCTGAAAAGCACCTTTAGAAGTTTCTCTCCTTTTGGCCTCCTTCTTGGGTGTTTAACCCTTGTTTCTTTTCCCACCCTTAAATTCAATTCAAAACTGGATCCAAAATTCAAAATTGCAAGTTGCTAGGTGGGGTTTAGGTTAGGGAAAATGCATTCCCAAAACCGGATTAAAACTGCTTCCAAAGGGCAATTTGGACAGTTTGACTTTAAAAAGGGTTTTGATGACCAAATGATGTCCAATTTGAGTGATTCTTGATTCTTTGAAAAGTGGACATCTTGAAATTTGTCTTGGGGTCAATTTATAGCAACCCATACTTTCCCTTCTTCTTAATATAAGCTGCTAAAGCTCATCTTAACGTGTTATTGGGCTGATCTGTAAAACCTTAAACTTCTAAAAGCGATAACTTTCTGCTCGTTTGCTCAAAATGGATGCTTCAAAAGTCACATTAAACTTTGGTATGTCTATTTTATCCTCTAATTTGAATCAAATCAAAATCCTTTGTGAGGAGGGGGAACCATCTTCCTGAATTGAGGTGGTCTTTTTTGGCGCTGAAACTGGCTGCATGGGAATAATGGTCTTTTCCTCCAATTAACTCTTGACTTGTACCGAATGTAATTATGTAAGCATAAAACAGACTTCCTAAACTTTCATATGACTACTCATACACCCAAAATGAAGCATCCTAGCTAAGGAAAATATTTACACCAAAACTAATATAGCAAACTAGACACATGGACGGCACTGACACTTCAGCTTCTATGCCTTATTTTGACAACTAAAATTTGATTTAGCTTGAAATAAATTACATGACCTAAAAGTTAGACTTCATTAGCTTTCTAAAACGCTAAGTTGCAGCTTCTAAATGCATTTTTATTCAGATCATGAGCTCTACAAAAACATGCAGAAGCTGAACTAGCTTCAATTGATCTCTAGCTTGGTTTCGGTTTTCCCTTTGGAATCCATGATTCCACTTTGAAACTTACTTTGGAAAATTGCCCGTTGAAGTTCAAATAGTGCTCCATAAAGTGTCTTTTGCTATGAAATTCAAATAATGGAACCAAAGAAGAGCCTTGCCATGCATGAATTTGTATGGAGCTTACCTCCCATGAAGTTGAATTGAAAGAATGAAAACGATACCCCTGAAAATATACATCATCATCCAAACTAGTTCCTGTCTTTTTGCGCATGTAGAACATAATGTGCGTAAGACACATAAAAGGATATTGACATTGTGGTCAAAATCTAGTGTACTAGGGGTAAAGTCCACTGGGGTGGGAAGCGCGAAGAGGTCTTTTGTTTATGCAAAGTTGGAAGCAGAGTTATTCTATAGAAGATTCTTGGAAGGCAACAAATCACATGAAAACCCAATAAGTCTTGGATGAGCAAATTCAAATTGGAACTCACAGTTGCCATCATCAAATCTATTTGCATCTCCTACATTAATATCTACAGACTTCCATTTGCATCAACACATGCATAGCTAACGCTTATGTGTACATACAGGAAATTTGTAAATTGGTAAAAGACAAGTGGGTCACTCATCATAAGCAGAAATTGACATACTTATTCATAAGCTTATTGATGTAGGACGCTCTAAGAGTATTTCTCACACAAAGAAAACACATAAGAACTTTCAATATTCAATAATTTAATTCAGTCAACTCTGTGTTTCCTCCATACACGAGGGGGTTTATATAAGAATCAATACAGCTGAAAAAGAATAGAAAATATATCTCAAGATTATGAAAAGATTATGATAACTAAAAAAAATTTAAGAGATAAGAAAGATAAGATTTTATCCTAAAAAGAGAATCCCTAGATTACGAAATCTCGTATTCTTTCTAGAAAACACATTGCCATAGAACTGTTTAGGAGATACTACATCATTCTCCCCTATAGGAAAAGAACTCAACTTGGCCGAGTTGCCCTAGAGTTACCACTCTAAAAAAGTTAGATTCAGATCAAGGAACGCGTCTTCAGTAATCCAAATAGCATCTAACTGGGGTCGTCCTTACCATTCCACAAGGAATCCTCAGAACCTACCACGAGAAGAGGACACAAACTCATCATCCACCACCTCGATGTCGATCTGTGACTGTGGCAAAGATGGGAGCCTAGAGATCTGAGTACCTATAGAAACCCCAAAAGGAAGACAAGGAGGCTCAAAAGTACCTTGATGGAGAGTGAGATACTCCACATTTAAAATGGGACTAATACCTAAACTTATTAGGGAGATCAAGTACATATGCATTAGATCCCAACTTTGAACAGATCTGGTAAGGGCCTACGGCACGAGCGTGAAGCTTTTTGAGGGAGCTTTTAGATAATCATTCAGGTTGAATCCAAGCCATAATAAAATCACTTACCTCAAGCGACACATGTTAGCTGAATGCTTAAAACTATTGTTGCTTAAAGCAATCTTGCGTCTAATCTCAGCATACAAGTCATGAGTATGTTGTACAAATATGGATACAGGATGTGACCCTTGGGCTTCAGGTGGGAGGGGAATGAGATCATGAGGGACGCGAGGGGAGTAACCATGGACAACCTCAAAAGGACTCTAGGACTCTTACCTACGGACCTACTGACTGTATATCAAACTCAACAAGGGGTAAAGTCAAATCCCAATTGCCTTATTTCTCCTCCACGACACATTTAAGCCACTCCCATTGCAATTAACAACCTCAGTTTGCCCATCCGTTTGAGGGTGAAAGGCCGTAGAAAATTTCAGAGTAGTACCACTTAATCTCCATGAGGTCTTCCATAAATAGCTCATGAACTTGACATCCCTATCACACACCATGGAAGCGGGAAAACCACGCAACCTAACAACCTCTCGAAAGGCTAATTTAACAACATGCAAAACGTCATCTGTCTTGCTACAGGGGATAAAGTGGGCAATCTTACAAAACCTATCAACCTTAACCAAGATTGAATCAAGAGCACGAGATGTTCTAGGCATACCTCGTGCAAAGTCCATGCTAATGTCCTTCCAAGGAGCATGTGTGATAAGAAGACGAGTGTAAAGTCTGGGATTGTACCTCTTGGTCTGAGCTAACTGACAGGTTCGACACTAAGACACAATCCGATATACATCTCTTTTGAGAGAGTGCCAATAGGAGCGATCTGCCACCAAGGAAATGGTCTGGTCTTTACCCAGGTGGTCAGCTAGTCCCCCAGCATGCATCTCCTAAACTAAGAAGTCCCAGAATGACATCTTTGGAATACATCACTTAGAGCCCTAAAATAGGAAAGCGTCATGAATGATAAAGTCAACGTGATGGTTGCGATTTCTCGCCAAAAGATTTGAGTAAATAAGTGAAAAGTCGGGATAAGAGGTGCAAGTGTCTTTAAGCTTGTCAAACCTGAGAACCTCAACCTGCATTGTTTGCAAGAGGTAACCAATGCAGCTAAGGGCATTAGCCACCTTGTTTACAACACTGGATTTGTGCTTAAGGACAAAGGAATACTCACTAATGTACTCAATCCATCTAGCATGCTTAGGATTGATACTAGACTGAGAATTTCAGTGCTTAATGGTTTCATGATCCGAATATACAACAAATTTATGCAAAAGAAGGTAATATCGCTAATGATGAAGGGAGTGAAGCAGAGCATATAATTCTTTCTCATAGGTGGTATACTTGATCCGCCTAGATTCACTGAGCTTTTCACTAAAGAATGCTATGGGATGCCCCTCTTGACTTAACATTCCACCAATGCCACATCCAGAGGCATCGCAAGCAACCTTAAAAACCTTACTAAAGTCCAGATGTCTAAGGACTAGAGCAGATGACATCATCTCCTTCATCACCTTAAAAGCATATGCTACTTTAGGAGTCCACTGAAATGGACATTTCTTCAAGCAACCTCAAAAACCTTACTATAGTCTAGATGCCTAAAGACTGGAGCAAATGACATAATCTCCTTATTCTCCTTAAAAGCATATGCTACTTTAGGAGTCCACTGAAATGGGCATTTCTTCAAACAGTCTATAATAGGCGTCATAATATAGCGAAAATGCCTAATGAACCTCCTGTATCCTAGCCTCATTAAGGGTCTTGTGTTCAGGCACACTCTCTAATGGCTCTAATTTTGTCAGGGTCAGTAGAGATACCTTGTGCAAACATAATGAACCCTAAAGACGACTTGAGATTGAAGGAAGATACGCTTCTTTAGATTAGCAAAGACCTTAGCTTCTCTAAGTGCGTAAAAGAGTTGCTTGAGATGGTCAACATGATCTGCTCTAGACTTGCTATATGCCAAGATGTCATCCAAATAGGCAACCAGGAATTTTCTCACAAACGGCTGAAGAACATGAGTTATGAGTCTTATAAAGGTACTAGGAGCGTTGAATAGCCCAAAAGGCATAACCGTCCACTTGAATAAGCCATCTTGGGTCTTAAAGGCAGTCTTCCATTCATCTCTCGGTCTAATATGGACCTAGTGATAACCACTACGCAAGTATTTCTTAGAGAACCAGCTAGCTCAAGTAAGACAGTCAAGCATGTCCTCTAACCTCGAAATAAGAACCTACACTTGAGTGTAATCTTGTTAATGGCTCTACTATCGACACACATCCTCCAAGATCCGTCCTTCTTAAGGGTACGGAGGGCAAGGACCTCACAAGGACTCATACTATGATGAACAAAACCCTTAGATAATAGTTCCTAAACCTGCTTATTCAATTCTGCTCACTCAGTATGATTCAACCTATAATGAGGAAGGTTAGGGAGTTGTGAACCAAGAACTAAGTCAGTAGTATGTCATATATCACGAAGGGGAGGGAGCTCACTAGAACGCTCCTGAGGCACAACCTCAATAAATTCTTTAAGTAGGTCATCAATCTCAGTTGGGAGGTCCCAAAAAGGTGGGTTGCTCGAAGGGACGTTAGGGAAGGAAATGGTGTCTGAGGCTAGCACCCTAGCTAAGATTGTTAGAAAGAACTTGTTAGAGTCTTCCAGTCTTTCAAAACATCTATAGTGAAATAGGGAAATAATTTTGCTAGGTGGAGTAGGCACACTGTTGGGAAAGGACAAGGTTGGAGAAGGTTTAGGACTGAAGGGACAATAGCAAGGTTGGGGAAGGTTTGGGACTTGTGGGATAACATCAACTCTCTAAGTCAACATGGGTTAAGAGTGAAGTTCTTACTCATGTACCTAAAGGCATATTTACTCTCCCTCCCACTATGTGAGGCATTCCGATCATAAAGCTAAGGAGAATGTAAGCGGCATCCATCAGAAGGACATCACATAAAACCTCATCCGTGCAACCGCCAATCTGATTCGGAATCCTATATCTATGGGTAACTGCGAGGTTGGTCTTGTTAACCCAGGCTACTTTGAAAGGGTAAAGGTGAGGCTCCACCTTAAGGTGACAACGCTTTATAGCAGCCTCGCCAGCAACATTCATAGTACTGCCACCATCTATAACCATTTTAATAAGAGTCTTCCTATACCTAACAAGAGTATAGAAGATGGTGGTACATTTTCACTCATTGTTCATAACTAGGTCGGCCAAAAGACATCTAACAACTCCAAGATGTGCACCGTGGAGAAGGTTACCCTCAACATGAACAAGATCTTCAAAGTCTCCCTTAGGGTTGACAACCTCTTCCTCAAGTTCTAGTGGTTCAAATGACTCATGCTTTATTGGTAGGGTATGATGAGGGCACTCGAAAGCATAATGACCTCTCCCATGACAGCTAAAACATTGGACTCAATTATGAGATGTACCAAAGGATGCTCCAACCTGCAAGGCTATTCTAGGTGGGATTTGAGGGCTCTGACCCTCAAAATTGAAGTACTCATAGAAGACTTACTCATCTTAGAAACAGATTGGGTAGGGATCCTAAATGAAGGAGAAACACATCACATAGGGTAAAGCTTGTCAAGTTTTTCAACCTTTAAAACTTTATGGTAAGCCTCATCGAGAATATAAGGCGCATATAAGGTTACCTCCCTCTTAAGGTCAGTCCGTAAGCCCCGAATGAAGCGGGCTATGGTAATGGAAGGATCCTCTATAAGTTTACAACGCTGAATCAATTCCTCAAAACTATTGATGTAATTGAGCACATTAGAGGTGGACTACCTAAAGTTTAGCATTTGGTAGACAAGGTATGCCTTATGGAAAGAAGAGAGGTAGTTTTCTTTCAAGCTGACCTTTATGACTTCCCATTGAATGATGGGAGGTTAATGTATTTGCTCAAGATGACTCATGACATGACAATTTGCCAAAACTTCCTAGTAAGTCCTATGAGTTTCATCTTAGCAAATCAAACCTGCTTAATATCAGACAACTCATACCAATCAACGTAATCCTCCATAGTAACTATCCAGCCAAAAAAAAGTGGTAGCATCTATCTTACCATCAAAAGAGGATACATCGACTTTCACTTTTCGAGTAATATCGGAGTGACCCTCGTGAACACTTCTGTTGTCAGTTTCAAGGTCTGCATGTCTAGGCTCCCTATGGTTACCCGTCCTCCTATCATCTCTAGGGATGTCACACTGATGTTCCTAAGAACCTCTTGGTCATTCCTCAACCTACTCCCCTGTGCTTGCTCTCGTTAGTTAGATTGAAGCACTGGTTCTATTTTATCTCCTTAAACTCATTAGCTCGACCTGACTTATAAGCGACCCACTGAAGACGATCACTCCCCTTCTCCCCCCCCCCTTAAAAAAAAAACAAGTAGTTCAGGGGAAAATTGAGGTGGGGTTTGAGGTTGGTCAAGCAAGTGTAACTTCTCAAATACTCAAGTAAGCTTGTCAATCTTATCCTCGAGTTGGCAAAACCTGATATCTTGGTGGTCAAGTCTTTCAGAGAGGGCATCAATCTGGGATTGGTAAGGCGGTTTAGGTCAGGATGACATGATGGATGCAGATATGAATGTAAGATGTAAGTGCTAAGATTAAACCAAGTTATAATAGTAACGATAGCGATAAAAAGTCACTATGCACACCACAGAGCACAAAAGTTTGATATGGATTATTGACAAGACTTAAACTAAGCTAGGAATAAGAAGAAAGGAAAAATGATCCTTATAAGTCTTATAGAGAATCAAACTCTTATCGAAGTAAATCGAGATCCTCATACCTCTTAGTGTGCCCAAGTACTAGTCTATGGCCTGCCTCTACCACAACAGCGACCAAACTGACCTCGACTCTAGTGAGGTGATGGCCACAAGCTGCTAGCAACAATTTTAGCACAGCACTAATTTTAGCACAGAGGCGCGGGCCATGAACAAGGCACCGAACAGTAGCAAGAATGCAACTGTAACTTGGAGAAGGCCTGTAAAGGTGTTTTCTGGCGAGAGGATGGATTGGCCGTGATGAAAGGGGATGGGCAAGAGGATTTTGGTCCTCTCTGTTACAAAATAAAGGTGGCGAAGCCTTCAATATGCAAGCACACTAGTCGTTCGCGGCCTAGGGTTTAGTAGTTGGTGGCCAAACAATTGAAGCACGAATTGTTGCAATTTACTTCAATTATTTTAGGGTTGTGGGATGAAATTTGGTGGGTAACATGGGAATGAAACTAATTTGGGATACATGTGAGGTATTGAACGTGAATTTGGGGTCTAGGGTTTTAGTTAGGGTTTTCGCGAATTGGGTTGATGGAATTGAGCTTTTTAGGTTCCAGCGAAAGGCCGGCAGCGGAGAAGGCTTGGTGGTGATCAAACAGAGGTGGCGACCGAGGGTAGGTGGTGGGTGGTGGTGGGTGACGAGTCTTGATGGTGTAATTGAAGGGAAAGGGTTACGCAGCTAGGGTTTCAACTTCGGGAATGAAGGTTTCGGCGGCGGCTAAGGCTGATCGGTGTGTGTTGGTGGTAGACTAGATAGGTTGTCCAATGGATGATGGTTGGTGCCGATGGTCGACCACTACTGGGTGGTAAAATTGCTTGCCTGGCAGGAGTAGGTAGGTTTTTTTGGGGTTTGGAGGGTTTTTCCTTTTTTTTTTTTAATGTAAGTGGGGGAATGATGGAAAAAGGAAAATCAAAGGGAAGCGGCAAAGATTGCAAGGTCTGATACCAAATTTATGTAGGATACTCTAAGAGCAATTCCCACACCGATAAATTCACACAACAACTTTCAATGTTCAATGATTCAATTCATTCAAGTGTGTGTTTCAATGCACGAGGGGATTTATATAGGAATCAATACAACTAAAAAAAGGAATGGAAAATTATATACGAATATTACGATAAGGTTATGATAACTAAAAATAATCTAAGAGATAAGACAGATAAGATTTTATCATAAAAGAGAATCCCTGAATTACAAAATCTCATATTCTTCCTATAACACACATTGCCATAAACCTGTTTAGGAGATATGACATTCCCTATATACCTTCCAAAACAGAAATATCCATATTTGCATTCCTTTTATATTCTGGAATTAATTTTAAGAAACAAATCTATCCAGAAATTAGATTCCTAGCCATTTAACTCCATTTCAATAAGTTTAGGCTGGGACTAGTTGGAGCCTTAAATTTTAAATAGATTTAATGTTAGAGTAGTTCAGCAAAAGAAATGAATTTTAAATAATAATAATAATAATAATAATAATAATAATAATAATAATAATAATAATAATAATAAT
>JACYFF010003369.1:66516542-66540472 GCA_017589665.1 Selenicereus undatus
GGTAACTCATGAGAACAAATTACTCATCATGTCGACATCAGCATGCCCCACAAACTCTTCTAATCTTTTGACACATGTCATTCCTACAAATTTTTAAAACAAGTAATAGCTTAGTTTTCTTAAATGGAAAAATTAATATTATTTTGAAAATAAGAATAAAGAATATATCTCTAATAATTACAAAGAAGAATATCATTTAGTTGACGTGTCATTATATATCATATTTCTCTAATGATTATGAAGAAGAATATAAGTTAGATTGACATGTTATTATATAGCAAGGAAATCACCTAGACATGAAAAGTAAGATTTTTAGTTCCTGATTGCGAACAATAGATTATAGGAATATTACCTTTGCCTTTCTAATATTGTTATATTCATGTCATATTATGTTGTTCCCACCATCTCAAAAATACTATTCCTACAATGTATTTAATAATACTAAAGGTAGAATATCACTTTAATGATTAATTTGGATTTGAATTCGATTCTAGAGATCAAAAATTTTCGCTGCGTATTTTATAGCAAGGAAATCACCTAGATACGAAACTTAAGATTTTTAGTTCCTGATTGCGAACAATATTTACGAGAATATTACCTTTGCCTTTCTAATGGTGTTATGTTCATGTAATATTATATTGTACCCAATATCTCAAAATAATATTCCTACAGTATATTTATTAAAAATAAAGAAGAATATGAATTTACTGATTAATTTGGATTTGAACTCGATTTTATATATCAAAATTTTTTGCTACGTGTTTTGGTTTCGAGGTGAAGCTCAAGTGGTTAATTTTAGTCCTGTCGATGAAGTTATTGAGTACATTAAATGTGTCCTACATGGAGGTTGGTGAGATCATCAACAAATTTGAGAATACGAGTTTCTCCTTGAGAGGTTGACGCTGCTATGAAACTACCGGAGTCACCAAGAAACATGGTTTCTTTTATTTTCTTCATCTATGATCTAGGTTTAGTCTATAAAACAAAAATGAAGTTTTAGTTTGTCGGGCATGGCACACCGTAGACTATCTCAATTCATTATTTTCTTTGATCATATGTCCTCTTTCTGTGTTGATTATGGCAAAATATTTGAAAGCATGTGCTTTAAATTTGCCGCACAAATAAATATAAATGAACATAAATGTAGACCCATGCATTGCCGGGGACCTTAAAGCTAGTTTCTTGGTTGCCTCATTTGAGAGAAATAGAAGAGACTCTAATGACGCCTTTTAATTTGACATGCACTTCGTGTTTTGCATTAGCAGGACATTTTGTTATTGATCAATATAAGTCGTCGACCTTCCTGATAGCTTTTTTGTGTTTGTGGGCTATAATTAAAATATATCTATAGAAATATTGATTTGCTGCAGAGTGAGAGACGAGAGCAATGTTGTTGAAAATTGCGATCCGGATCGATGGATCGAACGATTCTAAAAAGGTTACCCGATGTACAAGCATCCTGCGTTCACATAAGGTCCGCAGAAGGGTCGCACCCCAAGGAGTGAATTGTAGACAACCTAACCTAAGTCGTACGATTCTGCGATCCAGTTTGGACCAAATGATCCAACTCATATTAGGGTCATTGGCCGACCAGAGTTGTATCAGCTTCGGATCAGGATCGTTAGAGTTGTGATTCTGACGAACCCTAACGATACCCTCAATTAGTCGCTGCAGTGGGCTATGACTTGGGCCCAATTCCAGCATTTTGGAAGCCTCGTACGCGGAGCCACACTCTGAACAGAAAGAAAAACAATGAAAAGAATAAACATTTTTGTTAGGTTTTACTCGGTTGGTCCAGCCCAGCGCCTAAGTTGCTCCTGCCCAGCGTCTCATCTCAGCTCGCTCTGTAAATTTGATTCCCAAGTCGGTGAGGCTGAATCGGGGTTTAGAGGAGCACGCAGCAGCAATTAGCAGGCTGAATCATGGTTTAGAGCAGCACACACCAGAAATTGAGCGTGTGAATGAACAAGCAGCAGCAACCGCGAAATTGAGCTGCCAAGCTGTCAAGCACTCAAGCAAGACGCCAAGACCTATAAGCAGGTATGTTAGTTCATCACCTATTTCCCTTATTTTATGATTTATGAGCTGAATTGCTAGTCAATTACATTCACAAGTACCTGGTTTTGGTGATTCTGATTCATGAGCTGAGTTTGTGTGAATTGCTGGTCAATTACAAGGATAGTGCTAGATACTCATGGCTTTTGGCCGAATTTTTGTTGCATGTTTGAAGGGAGCACTTCCTCTTGTCAACGCTCTTCGAATGTTAGATTCAGATGCAAACCCACCCACGGGGTTTATTTATGAAGCTATGGCGAAAGTAAAGGATCAAATAAAAGGGAATTTCAACAACGTCCAGACGCAGTAAGTTTACTCTAACATTCTATTATCATACATTCTATTTGCATTTTCTTTTTTTTTTTATACCTTTTGTTTTCAAATAGGTATGTTTCTCATTCACTCTAGTGATAAATTTTGGTTGTACTCTCTATTTGTTTACATTTTTTATATTATATTTGCTAATTTCTGTCAATATTTATGTTCGAATAAAATAGTTATGAGCTTCTACCGAAGATCATTGATGAAAGATGGGAAGCTCAATTACATAGGCCATTACATGCTGCGCCGTATTATTTGAATCCTCAATGTCAGTATAACCCAAACTTCAATGCTGGTACAGAATCTACAGATATTAAAATCGGGTCTTCATCGCATGATGCGTCACCCTAATGAGAGAGTGAAAATTGATTCGCCGATAGAGGCCTTTAAGGGCATCCCCAACCCAAGTCTCAATTTTTGGAACTCAAGTTTGCCACGTCAGCAAAAATTCTATATTTTTAGAACTTGCATTTCATCACTTCTCCAACCCATGGAACTCCAATTTGAATAACCCAATAGAAAAAGTTACCATGGACCCACTTCATAACACACAACCTATTTTTTTAATCATATAAAAATTATTTATAACCTCAAAAAAAAGAAAAAAAAAAAAAAGGAGAGGGACGCATGTAGGCTCGGCTGACCGAGGAGGCCTGCGTGCCCCTACACGCGTGGCACGGGCTGTAGGGGGAGCGGGTGTCCCGCTTGGGAGGGGGCTGCCTTGCGTGTAATGGGGTGCGGATGCCCTAAGAACGCAAGGGGTCCTTTTGGCTTGCCAATAGCAATAGCAACAAGTTGTAAGAAAAGTCTAGGCAATTGAATTATATTTATTAGTTTTGAGATTTAAAATTTAAGGCTGATACCTATTCTGATTTGTGATATCCATTATGATTTACAGTCGATTGGTGGGATTCATATAGAGATGAATGTTTTGAGTTGAAGAGGTTTGCCATAAGAATTCTAAGCCTAACTTGTCGCTCATCTGTATGCAAACGTAATTAGAGTATTTTTGAAATGGTAAAAAAATTATTTTCCTCATCTTTATTAATTCCATAAATATCCTTGCTAGATGTAATGAGTCTTACACTATTTTCCTGCCCTAATAGGTGCATTCAAGCATAGAAATAGACTTCATCAACCGAAGATGAATTTTCTTGTTTTTGTTATGTACAATTTAAAACTGAGGCAAAGAAATGCAAATAGATCATGTTCCATTGAATCTCCCATTTGCTTGGATGATTTACCATCTAATGACGAGTGAATCACCGAGGAAGAACCACCAATTCTTCCAACAACTTCAAATTGGTTGGGTGTGCTAGATAGGGCAGCTCAAAAAGATGCAAGAGAAGCATCCAACAATGAAGATTGTGGTAGAGACTGTGAGTGAATGTGGGTATAGAAATGCATGTGAGAGATTCATTACTTTACTTCGCTTACTTTGAATTATATTCTTAGATTTGATGTCTGAATACGTTAACTACACTACCTATTTTAATGAAAAATATTTTTTGGTTAAGGTGTGGAAGATGCATATGACTTAAGTGATGATGATGATGATGTTCAAGAGGTCAATGGAGCAAATCCAAGCTCATCATTTGGGGCATCAAACGATATGGATGTTACGATGTTGGAGGATGATCATGTCTGCAAGTGGTGCTCATGATGAAGATGAATATGATGATGATGGGGATGACAATACAATGAAAAATAGCACCACAACCTGCACCAATGACTTCAGCGATGGCAATTATGGCTACAACCTGATCACCTTGGTGTTCCTATGGCATAGAAATTTAGATTTTAGAATCATGGTTTCCATTACATTTTGTTATGATTAAATAAGGTGTAAAACGTATTTCTGACTAGGCTTGAGACATTGAGGTTGAAAGTGAGACTTTTAATGTAATTTGGTAGATTTAGTCGGATGTACCAAATAAGTACATGAATTCAAAGGATTAGTCATTCTGTCGCTCTGATGGTTGGCCATTTATAGATCATTCTCCTAGATTTGTGTTGATTTGCACTTGTTTTAAGGTAACAATGAAGTTGCAGGTGATAATTTAGCTTTGTACTCAGACTCCTCCGATCATCGATCCGATCCTAAGACCCCCCAATCGATCCTAACTACACCCGCGATTGTAACAAGCTTGGACAAGAAGATTAAAATTTCAATCACAGCACTTGAATAAATTATAAGGCCTGCGAATAAAAGGTAAATATTCCACAAACCAGAACTCCATCTTCCCCGTCAACCCACAGCCCACAACGAGACTCTCACAAGTGACTGCATCCCGCAAGAAAGGTTGCCGACTCACCACTAGACATGGAAACCGCCAATGCCCACAAAGGCTTTGGAAACCCCCTCCCCAGGTTCAACAATCACCTGCAATTACCATTGCCCTAAACATCACATCTGCCAATGACGAACACACTTATCCCTGCAAAGAGGACCATGAATAGAATGGTGGCGGACCTACGAAAGAGGAGACCTAATTATGATAACCACAGAGAAATGTGGACGAATGAGCAAGAAAGCTCTGGCTAGGGCTGACATGTATTATATACACATGTAATGATGTATAAATTAAGTAATGACCAACGGAAGGACTTTTGAGTAACGGGCAACAAATGTGGCATGAAATTTGTTTCAACCGTCTCATCCAAAAGATGCATAAACAATAAACTAAAACCAAGGAATGAAACGAATTTGCAAAGTTGAGCCACACAACACGCAAGGAGTGTATCTCAAGTAAATCACCCTTCGGCCCAAACAAAATCATCATCAATTGCCATGAACAAATGCCATGGAGATAAAAGAAACTCATAAGCACAGCCCAAACCTTCCATAATGGGATCTGGCGCAGCATTTCTGGACTACACACAGCTTTTGCATCATCCACAGTGCCACCATATTTGAGCTTCTGCAAGGCTGTTTGAACAGCCTTCAGCATTTACAGGACAATTATGAAGTCAAAAAGGATTCGCAGATATATTCTGACACTGATTCAAATTTTTGGAGTGGTGATAAGGCATATTCAACAAGTTCAGCAAACATACCTTAACAGCAACCTCCGCCTTTCCCATCGTTACAGTTTTGTCTAACATGTGCTGTGAGTTCTTATACATCGAGGAAACTTTTTGCTTCGTTATGAATTCATCGACGTCGAAAGAAGAGTCCACATCTTTCATCAGAGCAATTATTCTGTAGGGAAAGAGCATCATTAATGGGAGTACCATACAGAATAATAGTAATGTGAAAAAATAATCCTTCACCTCTTCTCCATTTCTGGATCAGAGGCTGGACTTGGGCAGCCCTTCTTCCTTACCAGGCCAAGAGTATTTAGTTTCTCGCAAGATATGCCAACATTTCCAGGTTTCTGAGAATATTGCTTCGGACTTCTCTCATGCGTAAGCTTACTGTTATCATGCATTTTTTTACCCCCAGTCACAGCGTAAGAACCATAAGCCTTTTGGGAAATCTTCTCATGAACCATTGAAACAGAGGCAGAATTACTAAAGCTTCTGTTCCTGTGAGAATCTAATCCACGCTGCAAGGACTTTTTCCAACTAGCCCAGCAGAAGCACTCTCCCTGAAGCTAAAGTCAACCTTCTCATACCACTTTGCAGTGTTCTGCGCAAAATCTTCAGCAGAAGATTGAGAAGCCATAAGTTTTCTTTCCCTCTTACCAACATTGCCACCAGTTGCCAAAGCAGCCTTTTTCTCTTTATCAGAACCAGGAAAGCAAAGATGGTTCCTCTCCAGTGTGCCAAGCTCTGGCCTGATTTCATGATCACTGCTCAACATGGCATGTCAGAAGACATTAAGTAGCGCCATAACCAAAAAGTTCAGCAAGCAATTCAAGATTTCATAATAATATAAAAACAAATTGATACTTACAGACAATATATTAAGATACATTTTGGCGGAAGATTATACCGTGCTCTCTGCAAGATATTCTTCTCATAATCAGCTTCACAAGCAATTTCTCTGCAAAATTAGTGACGCAAGGTCCAAAAATTAGAAGTTGAAGAGCTGGTACAACATGTAGAAACAACTAGACACAGATCACCTCGGCAAGCACTTCCTGTGATATGACTTAGGACAACATCTACAGACTGCAAACTGCATGCCTTTGACTTTCCTGTCCTCTACTTGCTAACAAACAAAACACCTATGAGCAGAACAAGCAAAAGACTCTCCTCCAGCTATTTTCTGCTCAAGAGCTTCCACCAGCCCACCATTCCGCTTCTGCAGCTCTTCAGCGACACATTTTGGATGATAAAAGCGGCTGCAGTTAGCAGCAACACAGGGGAAGACCAGAGAGAGAGGTAGATGAATTATACTGAACACTGAACAATGAACAGACAAATGCTGCACCACAGATGTGAAGATATATGTCCATTAGCACGGTAAGAATGGAAGATGAAAAATCTTAGAAACATAAGATTTTACACAATCCTTCCAAGGCTGCTGAGATTACATAATAAGCAGAAGAATCGTAAGAACATCAATGCCCATTGACTCATGCTGTCTGGAGTCTATGATAGAAAATCAAGTGCAAGAAAAGCATGAAACAGTAATGCTTCGGCCCACTATGCTTCATGTTTACCATTAAAGAAAGTTTTCTCTTCACATTCTTGCTAGTTACCTATATGGCTCATTAGTTGTTACCCGTTACCAAGAAATTTTGGTACAATAAAACAGACTTCAATTCTCCCAATATAAATTCCTATTTGTTTTAAAATCTCAATCCAAAATCAAAAGGAAAGGGAACAAACATATCTGTTCATAGAATACTGTGATTATCCTATCATGTCATCTAGTTGCATGATAACCTAGGATAAGGAACTGTGCACATAGACTCAGACGGTAGATCGCCTAACTTCACAAATCACAGGTAGGCAATCATTTTATTTATTATTTTTTTCATTTTGATGATACCACGCTAATTTGAAGGGCTCTTAAACTGCCTTTCATGGATTATTTGTTTTTAAGTAGAGCCACTGCGACCTTTTCTAATCCGGGTTCTAATGAAAATATATGGGCTTTAGAATTCTACGTGTTAAGCTACAATGTACTGAGTTAGCAGACCTCAGCACTGGCAGCAGCAGTAATCGCCTTGTGCCCTCAGTTGTGATTTCAACTTCATTCACAACATTAATGTAGAAATCAATAGAAATGCACTTAGTTGTGATTTCAAATGCATTCACCAGACTAATGTGGAAATCAATAGAAATGAACAGCACTAAACGGACGCTTTGCTGTCCCCTGAATAAACAATTTTGTAACTTGTTTGATTATTCTACCACACAACCAGAAAATACCCAAAAAATACATACATCTCCCTCTCTCTCTCTCTCTCTCTCTCTCTCTCTCACACACACACACACACACAGGAGAGATAGCAATAGTGACATGACGTCATCAATAAGGTATTATTTTTATAACCCAATTTCGTTGATGGTATCATTTTTTCTTCAGCCAAAATACAGTACAGTGAAACAAAAATGCCTGGGAAAGTAACAAAAATCAATTCAACATCTGACGATGAAGCCAATCATTCACTATTTGGAGAAGGGAGCAAAAACCATAATATATGACTATTCCAGCCTGAATTTTCTATCTTTACAGTCATTTTGATCAGTTCTTTCCATAGCAATTTCACTACATTGCTACTACTTCCATGGCTATCACCCCTGTTTCTCGTCTCTTCTTTTTTATTTTTGAATGCTGTTTTGCATTTGCATCTACTCTTGCTGTTTCCAGCTGTCCTACAACCAGTAGTAGTGTTTCTTGAGCTTCATTATCTGTCATTTAGAAACAAGAAACAGAGAACCAACTATTTTCCCAAGAGGTTCCCAGTAGGCAAGGGCGAGGCCGAGGGTTTTTATACTAGGTGTGATAGACTACATAGAGAGTGTGGAACATAATATATGATTCAGCAAGGCATACCTCTGGATTAGAAGAAATATCAGATGAACCCAACATTCCGCAAATAAAGCACTGATGTTGCCGGTATTGACAATTCTCGCAGCAAAAGTTGGGAAGACTTTCACACAATCCGCCTCCAGAAGTTTCAGCTGCATGGAAAGGCCTCATACGCCTCCCTTCACAACTGCCAAGAAATTCGAAGGGAATTGCATGCTGTCGTGAAATAAGAGAGCCAAAAATAATGATAAAAAAAAAATCAACAATCAAATGCCAATAACTGATATGAACAATATGCACTAGAATGGATGAAAAACTTCAAGGATATAAAGAGCAAGGGAAGTCATCACACCTAGTCACTAACTGGCTACGAATTAACTTGGCATCCAACTATCCAAGTGTCCAGTCAGATGCAAAGGAAGTCATCCAAACTAGTCACTAGCTGGCTACGAATTAGCCTTGCATCCAAGTTTCCAGACAGATTAGAGCATCACGAGAACACCAACCATGTTTTACTTCGATTTCAATAGAAATCCGCTTGAAAATTTTGGGGTTGGAAGATAATTTTCTTGATTCAAACCCAAAAATAAACAGAACTCAAAGCCCGCAAATTAGCGGGTCAAAGATGACCCAAACCCATTCAATTCATTGGTCCAAGACAATAAAAACAATGGTTTTGCGTTTGTGACCTGTTGAGTGAACGCTACCCTATTATTCGATTTTCCTTGTACTTTATTATCCCTATTAGAGCTGGAAAAAGCTGTCCCAATACGATTATCGATCCGAATTCGACACGAAATTAAATAGATTTAGGTATAAATTTTCGACCCGTTTAATTAAATGGGTTGACACGTTCAACCCGTTTAATTAAATTGGTTACGTTCAGGTCGAGATTCTCGATACGAAAAAGTGTCTATTTAACCCGTTTAATTAAATGAGTTAAATAAGTCAACTCATTTATTTATTTTTTATTTATCCATTTACTTTTTATTAGATAATTAAGAATATAAAAATTTTTAGAAATTATGAATTATGATGAATCTGGGGAATTTCAAAGAGTAATTATTTAATGTGATATGTAAACTTAATTTTTAATACCGTAATTACGTATTAGTTGAAAATATTAAATGCGTAAATAGTCAATTAAGCGACTCAACTTGAACTGTTTATCTTAAACGGGTTAAGCGGGTCAATCCGTTTAAAAATTAAATGGATATAGGTCAAGATTTTTCAACCCGTTTAATAAACGGATTAGGTTCAGGTTGAGGAATTCTCAACCCGTTTAAGTTCGACATAAACACGAACCTGATCCAACATGACCTATTACCCAACTCTAATCCCTATGTTGTACCCCTATTATTTGATTTCCGCCTTACTCAATCCCTCTTAAAGATATGGTATTCATTAGCATCAGTTGGAGAGATGTTACATAGCTTTCACTTGCCTTTATAAACAAACGCTGACTCCCTTTCCTTTCTCAGCTCTGCTGTGATAAAACAATATCATATACAATTACAAATTGAATAAATTTCAGCAAAATGGGCTGAGCAAATGGCGCTGAATAAAAAATTGTGGTCTTAATAAAATCAATAAGAACAATACAAATATTGAAATTGAGCTAATCAAACCATTATATTGATGGTTAAGTGAATATGCCTAATCATAGTTTACTAATGTTACTTTACAATGGCTATAAGGGGGGAAAAACACTGTTAATTTCTTAGGCTTCTCCAATTCCCTTTTCTTTACTTCTAATTCCACCTAATCTTTAACTATTATGCTCATCTCAAAATGAAAAATCATAATACTTTTAATTAATTTTTTAAGCAATTAAAACACTATGCCATTTAATAAAAAATTGCAGACTTTAAGTAATCAATTTACTTCATTTTGGAATTTGTGAAAGAAAAACAACTCACTGAAAGGGGCTCCAAACCTATTGGGTTGACTCGAAATCCACACAACCAAAAATACACCTGTCGTTTTTATCCGAGCTCAAAATACAATTAACTTGTATTCTTCATGAACGTGAATACACCTGACTTGTATTTTACTTTGCCTACCGAAATTACAGGTCTAGCCTAGATAGTGATCTACCATTCTAATACCAACAAATGCCAACCCAATTTAATAGTTAAAGATACCATTCCAATTTCAAGTCCGTAGAGTAGATGCTAATATAAAACGCATAGATCTCATGTTTATTTTCTCATAAAATCAGCACACTAAATAATAAAAATTGCAGAATACACAGCATTGCATCTTAACAAGCAAGCAAATGCAGCGACATGCTTATAAAAATTAAAATTTGTAAATCAAATAATCAACGATGAGTAGAAGGCATCTCCAATTTAGTCATCAAACATGAAACACCACTTGTTTTAATGCAAACATCATTGCGCATCTCATGCAAATAAAAATATTTGAGTCCAAACAACAAATTGTCAGCTCATTACACTAGATGGACATAATAGCTGACAATTTTAAAAGGGTGATAGTAAGCAGAATTGAAGTATATGCCAAAGAATGTCAACACCATTGTCACAAACAGAGCAACATGTATCGAAAGCTCATCCTCCTCGTTGCCCAATTCATCAAGATCAGAAGAATCATCAATAACGTCATCTACAATAAACTGGGCTCTTTTCAATGGCAAACCCACCTATGATACAAGTAAATGTTATTGTCAGTCCATCAAACATTGGGGGCCGAAAGGAACACAACTTCCACAGCTCTTGCACTCACCTTGTTAAGTGTTTTCCATTCTGGATGTTCTAACAATATCCAAAGAATATACTGTCTATGGAATTTGTGGTGAAAACAAATAAGAACATGGACAATATGCTTAAGTTCATTATAAAGTGGGAACCAACATAGCCAAATGAAGCAACTCTTAATAACAATCCACAAAAACTGAATTAGATCAATTGTGTTGGGAATATCAGACATGAGTAATGAAATCTCACATCGGGAGTTTGAAAAGAAGAGTCATGGTATATAAGTCAAGTGGGCTACTATTCCTATGGCCAATTGGTTTTAGGATGGAACCTCACTTGAACTTGTTGCCATGGACCTTGGTTGAAATGGGCTCCTCCTTAGATCTCCCCAACAAGTTGGTTGCACAATTTTCTGTGGTTAAAAAAGTATAAATGGTTATTCTTGTAGTTCTGTGAAAAGCATGCTGATTCAAGATCATTATGGCCCTGAAAAAGTTAATGACTATCTAAATGTAAACACAACCTCATCTGTTCCATCTCATGTTTTTTGATTGTGAAGCCTATTTTTAGTAAATAGGTTATAAACGGCCACATAACCCTAAAAAATAGGGGTTTAGTGGGGTTGAGGTGAATAATTATAGCCCTAAAAGCTGCTAACCTAATTAGATTAGTGTTAATCGGTTTTTCCTCTGAGGCTTGATTATTCTTGACTCTCTCTCTGTCTCTCTCTAAAAAACGCTAAGAGAACCGTCTCAGATCCGGGTTTTTGCGACGTGGTTTTCACCGGGACTCTAGTAGCCGCCGATTTTTCATCTGTTCGTGGTTCAACAACAACTGGGGATTCACACGCTTCAAGAGGTTAGTCCTTATGCAGTTTGTTCTAACAGATTGACAATAAGCAAAAAATAATACATAGAGACAAAACAGAGAGTCACTGGAGAAGCCCATGGTGCACTGACCTGCGGACCTGCCACATGTGAAAAGCAAATGGTATCTTTCATGGACCCAGACATCACCAGAGATCCCCCACACCTCGTTCATCAAAACTTATTGGGCCGGCTCAGGATACTTTTTTCCCAAAAGAAAAATTGGGAGCCCTTGGAGAAGTGGAGAGTGTGCATGCATATTGGACACACACAAAAAAAGACAGACAGACAGAGAAGGGAGTAAACACAACAAATCTATGCGAACCCCTTCACAACTATGATATGATCTACTAGTAACATATATCCTGCAATCATTAACACCCTCCCTAACTGTCTTCCTGGTAGTTCTTAGGCATCATTCCCTGTTTGAGTCGTATTTCTATTGAAGCTGCCAGCAAGGTATAGAGTGCACGCACGCAAGTACTATGTCTATTTAAGCTGCCGGCAAGGGAGGAAAAAGTAGAGTGCACGCACACACATGAGTGTGTGTGTGTGTGTGTGTGTGTGAGAGAGAGAGAGAGAGAGAGAGAGAGAGAGTATATTTCTTATCCTCTATCGTAGAGCTCCCTTCTTAAGTATAAGCTAAACCCACTCATTGATAGCCTACCATCATACGACATGGGCATGAGACTTGGACACTTCACATTGAAATCTGCAATGTGAAAGTAGCCAATCCAACATTTCACATATTCCTGTTGCCAATCTGTAGTCAAGCCGAAGAAAAATAGCTTGCAGACGTTCGATAATTCCCACACGGCCACATCAATTGTCATTTGGGCGCAGTTCTTCAGTTTTACCTTCTCTTTATGTCATGAATTCATCCAGCCAGAAAAGGCAACCTAAAAACTCTTTGCATTGCTTCTGTCCCAGAGATCTCAAACGGGGTATCTTACATCTTGTGCTTCAAGTAAATACAATGCACAAATATGAGATGCAAAAAATTTGAATTCAAGCTATTCGTTATACTATACAATCGATGTTGCTAATGTGTAGGCCCTACATAGGTTTCGGTCTAGACCATTCACTTTAACCCATTCAACTTCATTCCGATTTGCTTTGCCCATTGTCAAGCTGCACAGATGTAGAAAACAAATAGCCTATGATTGACAGCAGGATGAGGGCCTAAGCTAGGTAACACGAACTCGAAAGTAACATAGCCATTGGCTAATAACCTCTGCTTTTTCACTAACAGGGACCAGGACCACATTCTTCTTTGAAGATAATGTTACCAGATAAGGAATTCATTCAGTAGATCACAAAGTCAAAAAGCCAATATGCATCACTCCATGGCAAGAGGGCCAATAACGTTTGGACAAACAGATGAAATCCTACAAAATTAAACTATCGTTGGGAGCGCTGCCTCAGTGGAAATACATAGCACCAGGGACCAAGGGCGGAGCCAGGATTCAAAGCAAGGGGGGGCGAGATTAATAATACACATACATAAGCTTTAATAGTTCTAAAAATGAAGTACGTAGCTAATACAATTAAGAAAGTTGTTCTCGATGAGATCTCATGTTTTGAAAATAAAGCATGATATCGTCATTCGATAGACTTTTAAAAATATTCAAAAAAAAATTACACAAAAAGGCATCACAAAGAGTTGAACCCATGACCTCTCAAATGGAGTAATAAACAACCAACCAATTTGCTATGCACTTCTTATGAAATATTTAATAACTAATTAATATATATCTATTGTTTGTTTGCATCAGAATATTTCACATTTAATTTTTTTTTTCCGAAAAAGCTGGGGGGTCAATTGACCCCCCTTGCCCCTTAGTGGCTCCGCCACTGCCAGGGACAGTGGCAGATAATCCAAGTATCTAAAACCACATCATCATAAGATTAAAGTCTAGAACCGCAGACTCTGGAAAGATGAAGAGGCAGGGATGAAAATAGCTTCAGTGAGAACTACGAAGATGCTGTTATTCTGACTACAGAAGAGTGCAGCCCAAAGGACTTTTCAAGGATGGAGAAGTTTTACAGAGTGAGGCCCAAAGGACTTTTAAATAATGAAGAACTCTTGTTAAGTCCAAGTCCCTTATGTATAGCCATAAAGTACCAATTTCCATAACTAAATCAGTTATAGAACCTAGAACGAAAATGTCAAGTTATCAGGCAGCCCGTGACTTAGTTTCTACGGTAACTGCATATGCTGCTAAGAATTCAACACATGGCATCAGTCAGAAAGCATAATCAAGTCTAGGTAGGATAATTAAAAATGCTCATGCAACATCAGTCACATTGAGAGAGACAGAAGTCACAAAAGAAGACAACTACCTTGGAACTTGCTATGTCATTATCATGTTCAGCAGCATCTCTAATCAAGAGAAATATGACTCACAAAGTTACTTCAGAAGGAGCAACCTCAAATGTGCTGCAACATGTGCACAGAGACATGACTTTTCCAAATATATGACGCTATATACTCAAGTTACAATGTAATTCTCCAAAGTTGTATGATACTTTACAAGAAATACACCTGAAAGCTCTTGCCAAGTAGCGCCGTAGAGACTCATCTAATGCTTCAGGGTTGCGTTTTACAACGTGAAGGCATTGGATGGTTGTCAGTATTGATCCAACTGCAGCCTTTAAAATTGCTTGTTCGGGTTGAGAATCTTGATCCAATGGTTACCCTTGCACAGCACCGAAATTTCAGATTGTCTGTATGAAAGCTCACACCTCCATGCAATGACTTGTTTGTAAAATTGCAAGAAGCAGATAGAGATATCCGTAGATTGGTATTATCAACAACCTCATTCTTGCCATGTACAACAGGCAGACACGCAAATGAAACATGTTGATTCTGCTGATTAACAAATTCATAATCAGTGACCCAATCTGGCAAGATCTCACCCTCTTCCTCTGAGGATATCATTGTCCACTAAGTGACTGCACATTCAGCAGTAGATGAAATAAGTGAAGGCAAATTGTATGGAAGCCAGATATCGAGCTCAGAAACAAAACCATGGTGGAAAAGATAGTGCAAATAAGCGAATGCAGCAGAGCAGTGAGCATCAAAGTAAGTTCAACAAAGAAGAGAGGGTTGAAAATGAGAAAAGATACTCACTTGGTCGTGCAGCAGTAAGAGCATTCCCAGCCTATGGAACTCTAGCAGGCCATGTCAGCAAAAGTTCCACAGTTCTGGAACTTGCATTCCTTCATTTTTCCAGCCAATGGAAATCATTCCAGGACAAATGAACTAAGAATTGTTAATGGAGCCCATCACTAAACATATTTTATTAGTTTTACACTGTCAATATTTTTGCATATTTGGTTTTGATTAAAAATGATTTTTATTTCCCGAATGAAAGAATATGTAATTGATGTTTCCGAAAAATATATTAATTTATTTTAAATTCTCTTAAAATTGATATAAACGCAAATATGAAGGACTGACATTGAAGAAAATTACAACCGAAGTGTTTGATATTTAAAACACTAATACTAGACGACCAAGGTTGAACATTTTTAAAAAAATACAACACAAGTGAATGACAAATAATCCTTGACACCTATGGTTGCAAGCTTTGTCACGCCCTATGTCAATTCCATATTTCCTCGACAAGATCTGATTGAAGATGTGCATGTAGCACTGGGTCATGAACTTTTGCTACTCTGCGGAGGTAGGCTGCATAGCACGGTTGATGGTCCCATCGGACATTTGGTTGTAGGGTGTTGTCCTTCACATCATCGTAGTCGAAAGCAAGGTCACACGAATCCCGTTCGTCCTCGACAATCATGTTACGGAGTATAACACATGCCTTCATTATCATACCCAACTCAGCTTCGTCCCTGTTTCGAGCATGACCACGAATGATGGCGAAGCGGGCTTATGGAACCTCAAATGCTCTTTCCACATCCTTCCTAACAAACTCCTAACGTTCGGCGAACAAGCTTGCCTTAGGTCCTTGGGGAAGAGGGATAGTCTTGACGAATGTAGCCCATTTTGGATAAATACCGTCAGACAAAAAGTATCCAATGTTGTACTAGCGACCGTTCACGACGTACTCACATTTTGGAGCCTGACCCTCACACACGTCTTGGAAAACATCGGATTTGTGAAGAACATTTAAGTCGTTGAGGCTACCCGGGCATCTAAAGAAGGCGTGCCATAGCTAAAGGTCATATGAAGCGTAAATCCTTTTTGCGAACATTCCTTTCCAAGCCGATTGACAGTTCTTCCATTCCCAGTGCATACAATCTATACTTTCTAACAAGGATTCAAAATGCGGTTTCGGTTGCAATTTCGGTTTCGGTAGCGGTACGGTGAAATCGCTCTAATACGGCAATCGCGTTCCA
Organism: Selenicereus undatus; assembly: GCA_017589665.1. Classification (NCBI taxonomy): domain Eukaryota; kingdom Viridiplantae; phylum Streptophyta; class Magnoliopsida; order Caryophyllales; family Cactaceae; genus Selenicereus; species Selenicereus undatus. The sequence goes on from JACYFF010003369.1 coordinate 66,532,796, forward strand.
TATTGCGGCTATCGCGGCATGAAAACACGGATCGCCCAACTCCAAAACCTTTCCAATGCGGCCGTTTCGTCACGGTTCGGTGACATTTTGAATCCATGCTTCCTAATATGCCGGGGAAATCACGGGCCTCAGCAACTTGCAATAGTCGATCAACATTAGCTTGTGTTGGTTTTCTCAAATGCTCGTCCCCAAACACTTGAATGACATCGGCGGCAAAGTTTTTCATGCACTCCATAGTCGTGCTTTCTCCAATCTTTAAGTATTCATCGACACAATCTGCCGATATTCCATAGGCGAGCATACGCATCGCTAAGGTGCACTTGGTGAGCGGCGACAACCCACGTCTACCAATACCATCGTACCTCAACTGGAAGTACTCAAACTAACTACTAAGGGCATCAACGATGTGGAGTAACAAGTGTTTCCGCATCTGAAATCTACGCCGAAAGTGGGTTTCGTTATAGATAGAGTCAACTGCAAAGTAGTCTCTGTGGAGGCGATCGTGTGCGTCTTCTCGATCTCTCCGAATGAATCTTTTCTTCTTTCTTGGTCATTGGGATGATGAAGCTCTACCCTCTTGTCTAAGTTGTCTAAGTTTCAGAGCTAACTCTAATGACTTCACGTGAGGTCGAATGTTGAGTATGGTTTCAAGTATCGGTGAGTCATCACTAGAAGAGGATGACTCTACTATGAAGCTAAGATCGTTTGTTGATTCTGGGGAAGATGAGGACGATGGGTAACTCATTTTGTAGTACATGTGACAAAAGTTTACACATGTTAGGCAAATTTACAAATTAGTGAAGCGGAAATCCAACATATTAAATGTAACTAAGACATCATCGTGGTTAAAATTGAACATATTAAATTAAACTCATTAAAATAAAATTAAACATCGTAGCTAAAATCCAACATATTAAATCCAACAAAATGATGTGAACTTAAAATTGAACTCATTAAAATAAAATTAAATATTTCATTGCACAGCATAAAGCGGTTCAATTACAACAAACACTTTTGAAAAGAAAGAACAACAACACAAGGTAAAGAATATTATTCCTAAGACATGGGTGTCAGTCTAAAGAAGGGCTAGCATTAGATGAGGATGATGTTTGTCGGTATCGGCTCCTAATTTCTTCTTGGAATGGACCATATCGCACTTGATCCTTAGGGCACATGTCAGCAATGTTCATTTTCAATATCTTGTCCTCGTATGTCATCACCTGAAGGTGTTGATAAGAGTCTCTTAGTTAAACAACTTTTCGAGTTGCATCTGCCTTCACCTTAGCAGTTTCCGCCTTCTTCTCTTATGCTAGGACATATATTTCGAACATGGTACCGTTCTTCACATTTGTTGTCCCCAAGGTTGACAGGTCCTTGGTCACAACATCGAGCACCAAGTCATGCATTTTCTCCTCCGACTTTCTTTTGGCGGCTTTTCTTCCCTTGGGGCGGATCAACCCACCAGTCTCCCTCCATTGGTGTATCTTCACTGGTAGGAGTCGTTGGTGTGCCAGGGGTGCTGGGTGAGACGGATGTCTCACTTGCAGAGTACCCGTCTACCTCATTGATCCTCAAGTGTGTAGAAGCGACATCTGCAAATTGTTTGCAATTGACCTCCTACTTCGGTTAGTCCTTCGGTAGCACCCACTAATGCATCAGGTTGAACGGTTTGCCCGTCATATCAACATATAGATCTTGGACTTTTTGCATAATGTCATCCTCGTTCGCCCCACTTAGGTTCGCCCGGTAAGCCTGGCCCACACAAGCAGTCCACCTGGACACAAGTGGAGCTGCGCGGTTCCTGTGGGTGTTGCAAACTTTCGTCATTCTCTTCACAGCTCCATTGGAAGCGTGTTGGTTGTAGTCACTTGCGATCTTTGTCCAGAATCCCATTTTCGTTTGGTCAGCCCCAATAAGGGGGTTTGTGCTTGCATTTATCCATGATGTGACCGAGCAGCGATCTTCTTCCAATATCCACTTGGAAGCCACATCTCCACTCTCATTGTAGGTGTGATTGGGTGGAGGACGAGGTGTTAATGAGGTAGTATTATCTAGGGCTGTAAAAGTCTGATCCGATACGATAACCTGACCCCAAACCCAACCCAAATTTACTGAGAGAAACACGAATCTGACCTGAACCAAGCCGATTTCGATCCGAAGTCAACAAGATTTGATCGTTTAGTGTGAAAACTTGTTATTTTTTAGTTTCAAGCAAATCTAAGCTATTTTCAAGACCAATACGAAACTGACTCATTTATTAAATGGGTTGACCCAACCGACCCATTTTACAGCTCTATTATTATCAGGTGGGGGTAGTTGATAAGGAGGGGGCATTGAACCGAAGGTGAAATTTGGAATTTGGGAGGCTTTATGGCCTTGAAGTGGAATGTTTGGTGGTGGTTGATGGTATTGTGGATGTGGGTATTGTTGAGGGTATTGTGGATGGTATTGCCAATTTGGAGGGTTAGGGACAATGTTCATATTGTTCGTGGGGTCCCCTTGTAAATTATCCCCGGTAAGTAAGTTCATGAAAAATTGTGGGTGATTAGGATCCATTTTAAAGTGAACACCTGCAAGTTAATCAATAATGTTTGGATTTAAATTTTCAATTATATCATACATACACATGTGAGAGTTAACTTCTCAAAGCACATTGTAAGCATACTAACTAAATGTTTGTTGATCAAATGAATTATCTAAATCTTCACAAAAATTGTTAAGCATGACTTCAATCTACATAAGATGAACATTTGAACTCTAATTTATACACATTTAAACTTTAACTTCTAAACATCTACTTATACTTTCTAATCCATTAAACTTCCATAAAAAAATTTAATTTCTAAAACACATCTTCTTCTAATTTCTAATTTCTACAACACTAATTTAATTTCAACTAAATGTCAAATTGTACATATTTAGGGTAAGGAAGTTCATGAAAGACATTATTGTTTTAATGTACATGTAATATCTACACATTTTAATTTTAATTTCTTAACAATTCAAATTTAATTTCTAAACTTCTCCTAATTTCTAAAGCAACAAACTTCCATAAAAAATTAATTTCCTAGAACAAACCTTCTTCTAATTTCTAATTTCTACAACACAAATTTAATTTTACATTTTAATTTCTAATCATACAAATTTCTAACATATTTAATTTACATCTTTAATTTTATTCCCACATGTACACTAATTTACATATTTAATTTTAAAAAAATCACACACTTAATTTCCAACATATTTTAAAATTGAACAAAAAATATTAATTTTTGTAATCGAACAATTAAATTCTAACTAACAAATGTTTAAATTCTAATTTCTAAACATGCTCACTTTTATACATTTCTAATCCTACCAACTTTAAATAAATATTCAAATACTTCATATTCTAACATATTTTACAATTAGATCAATCATACCAATTACAAATTAATCACAAAAAATATTCTTACATATTTCTTACCCTACCAATTTTTAAAACAAAATCACACACTTAATTTCTGGCATATTTTAAAATTGAATAAAAAAATATTAATTTTCATAATCAAGCAATTAAATTCTAACTAAGAAATGTTTAAATTCTAATTTCTAAACATTTAAGTTCTAATTTCTAAACATGCTCACTTTTTCACATTTCTAATCCTACCAACTTTAAATAAATATTCAAATACTTCACATTATAACAAATTTCAGAATTAGATCAATCTTACCAATTATAAATTAATCACAAAAACTATTCTTACATATTTCTTACCCTACCAATTACAAATTAATCACAAAAAATCACACACTTAATTTCTAACATATTTTAAAATTTAACAAAAAATATTAGTTTTTGTAATCAAGCAATTAAATTCTAACTAAGAAATGCTTAAATTTGAATTTCTAAACATGTTCACGTTTACACGTTTCTAATCCTACCAACTTTAAATAAATATTCAAATACTTCATATTCTAACAAATTTTAAAATTAGATTAATCTTACCAATTAAAAATTAATCACAAAAAATATTCTTACATATTTCTTACCCTACCAATTTAAAAAAAAATCAAACACTTAATTTCTAACATACTTTAAAATTTAACAAAAAATATTAATTTCTAGCTTTTAATTTCAAATATCTTAATTTCAAATTTCATAAATTTCACAACTCAAACATATAAATTGAACTTCTAAATTTATCAAATTAACTTAAATGTACTCACTCATAAACATTTCACATTCTACTCATTCAAAAAAATTTCTAACAATTTTAGAATAAGAATAACAAAAAGTTAGACTTACTTACAATTTCCTTCACTTCACTTTAATCTTGATTCTTCAACTTTATGAAAACCCCAAAAAATGTCTAAAAAAAGCCACAAAACAAAATATATTAGTTAAAATATATAACTAAAAATATTTACTTAATAAAAAACTGTAAGACCCCCCCTTTTTATTTTATGTTAACCTAGATGTCTTACCTTCTACGTTGTCAGGGGCAAATTTAAATAGAAAGTTAAGAAAACGTAACGCTCCTGGGTCTAGGGGGTAGGGGTGTTACGAAAACTAAATACAATTACATAACAAGTATTACTTACACAAATTTTTTTCTCTTGCAACTTCAATTTCTTCCAAATCTCACAAAACTCAAAAGTACAACAGCAAATGGGAAATTAGATATAGGAGTGAGAGTAAAATTCAGACAATTTTTCACCATTTCTTGCATTTATTTATAGAAGAAAAAATTCAACAAAAAAATGACTTATTTCAGCCAAAATAGCCTTGGACACCCTTCTCCAGGCCCAACAGCTCTTTCAGGCCCAATTTCCCAAGCCTGTCAGCCCCCAATACAATGGTAAACAGCAATTTTCCTTTTTTAATGACTTCGAAACGCATCACTTGGTGTTTGACAAGTCTGCGAAACGCTGCGTTTGCACAGGAAAAGACAAAAAAACTTCACACCACGCAGAACGCCTATGCGTTCTTCCACGCGTGTCCCGACCTCGTTTCGCCCACTAAGGGCATCCCCAACCCAAGTTCCATTTTTTGAAACTCTGGTCTGCCACATCAGCAAAAATTTCATATTTTTAGAACTTGCATTCCATCACTTCTCCAGCCCATGGAACTCCAATTTGAATAACCCAATAAAAAAATTTAGCATGGACCCACATCATAACACACAATCTATTTTTTTAATTATATAAAAATTATTTATAACCTCAAAAAAAAAAGAAAAAACAAAAAAAAGGAAGGAGAGGCACGCGGGCTTACTCGGCTGACCGTGGAGGCCTGCGTGCAGAGGCATGCGTGGCGTGGGCTGGGAGGGGGGCGGGTGACTCGCGTGTATGGGGGGTGCTCGCGGGTAATGGGCTGGGGATGCCCTAACACCATCTCCCCACCATGTGTGTCATAGTCAGGCCCCACCCTGTGCCCCACGTTCCGTATGTTGCGATTGCTCTAAGGAAGGTTGAAAGCGGATTGTCAGAGCAAATTAGAAGCCCTAGAATTTTTCAGAAAAGGGGCCGGGGGGTGGGGGACTGGGAGTGGGAACTAGGAAGTGTGATGCCAGTGATGGTTTGAGGTAATGGAAAGGTGGAGGGAAGCAAGGGATGTCCAGGCTTTTATGAACATGACCGTTTTCAACGATGTCATATTTGTTTGTTTTGGCTGAGCTCGACCGCGTCATGTTTGTGCATTAATTAATTAATTATTAGAGCAAAATGACAAATATCTTACTATAAGATACTTCTTAAGTAATTTGCTCAGGCTTACAAGTCATATTATCATACATTAAATTTTTTTTAAAAATTATGAGTGAATAGTAAAAGGGTTTTATAACTTATAAATTGTAAAAAAATCATCATTTATCCATATTTTTTTCACAATTACAAAACTACGTGTATGATTATGATATGCCTCCGTAGATTGGTTTGATCTGATTAGAGTGTCATTTTGTATCCATGACGTAGCTGACAAATATTATAGTCTTATCATTTATAAATGATTGTCATAATTAAAAGTTTGGTGATTCTAAACCATTTAAGATATTACTTTTTATCAAAGTAAGACACTTAAGAAATGTTTCGCTACAAGACATATGTCATCTCCCTTATTTATATTTGGGATCCATAATTATATTAGTGAAATTTACATAAAAGTGTTCTTCTGAAAGTTACTCAATCTATTAGTGTTGCTTTGTCACTTAAGGGGTTTATCAGGGGAATAGGCTGATAAGTGTATTGACCCGGGGCTAAATTGTCTTGTGCTAATTAATGCATTCATTACATATCATTGTGAGAGGGACATGTTTTAGAGTGCAATTTGGGAGGGTTTGGACTCAACAGTTCATTGCAAGCAAGAAGCCTAGTTTTTTCTCTCCCTATTGAGTGATCTACCTATGATGGAAGCAAGCAAAAGGAGGATGGGAAGTCAAGTAGCTCAGTTGAAAAGGTCAACGATTTAGTAGCTAAAGTTACATTGGAAGTGCAAGCAATATGAACCTAAACTATAATTTCAAAGTGAACTAGATGATATGGTTATAGTGGAAGGTAAGAGATGGTGAGTTATGCAGAATCAAGTGGGTCAGAAGAATAACATGGCCATCTTGCATGTGGTGATTCATCTTTAAAGTGAGTAAAATTTAAGTTTTGTTTGTGATTGTATGGAAATTTTTGTGGTGGTCTGTGCAAGATGCGATTGTGTTCATGCTTGTCTTATATGTGAAATTGCTAAGTTAAGGTTAGTCTAATGTTGTTGTTGTGGCAATGAATCCTGTATTTAGGAATCTTATTGGTACTTTGTGAATTTGGTGTGGATGGAATTAAGGATTTCTTAAATAGTTATGGTTGTATTAATTTGTTAATGTGTTCAATGTGATTGGAGTTGGAATTTCTTCGGGGCAATTAATTTAGATGTTTAATGCAAAAGTAACTTTTTTGATGGGCATTTAGATCGTACTGATTGTCAAAGAGGGGGTGGCTTTGTTGATGGGTGCAATAGTTGAGTCAGAAATGTTTTGATTAATTAAAATATTTGTAGTGGTGGGTTTTTGAAATAATTTTGAAATACATTTATTTTATTACCCATTATATCTGAGAAGACAACTCGGATTAAGATTGATAGTTGGCTAGGATAAAATAACATTTTTCAGTTTATCTTGAATTGTTAATGTGCAGTACTTCGTGACGCTTTGCAAATGTGTTGTCGGACATACAATGTATAAACTAGGGCAGTTGGTTTTGTTGTAATCTAGTTGATGGTACCAATGGAGAGTAGTTTAGGTGGAATAGCTATTAAGAAGGTAGTTGTTTGTGTGCTTTAGGGGTACATAGAGGAAGGACAAGGTGTCATATGCAAGTAGGAGGACTGAGTGTGTATGGTTCTGGGAGAACATGGGTGAGATAGAGGCTATGAAGTTAGCAAAGGACGCTATAAAGGAGGGTTTGGTGTGCTTTAGTATAAAGCCTGATAGGAGGATACTCCTGCCATTTGGAAGAGAAAGTGATTTGTTGAAATTGGTTAGGGGGGATGACGAATATGCATATATATATATATATATATACATATACATATATATATATATATACACACACACACACACACATACATGTACATATACATATACATATATATACATGTACATATACATATATATATATATATATATATATATATATATATATATATATATA
>JACYFF010003369.1:66540872-66564405 GCA_017589665.1 Selenicereus undatus
TGTGTGTGTGTGTGTGTGTGTGTGTGTGTATGTGTGTGTGTGTGTGTGTGTGTGTAGGTTGGGCCTAGTCTTGCACCTTTGCAAGGACGTTGTGATTTGGCCCTGTGTTATGCTTTAATGGATGGAGGTGTAGTTGATGGTTGTGTGAATTATGATGATTCAAGGGGTAGTGGTGATGGACATTATTGTGGAAGAGGAAGTGGAAGTAGCAGAAGGTAATGTAATACAATTGTGAGGTAGTGTTAGTTGTTGTCTTTCATGTGGTTAAAGTTAAAATTTTGACTTATGTATGTCTAATCTATTTCGTATTGTGTGTGTTTGGAATTTATCAATTATGTAGGGTGGGAGGAGAAGCGATAAGTGAAGGGGTGGTAGTAGTGACAGTGGGGTAGTGGTTACAGATGGCTAAGGAGTGACATATCAGGTGCTGATTCTAGTCATTTTAGCTTGGACTTTAAAATGGACAAAATTGGTGATGGGGTAGTTTGGCCTCGATCAGGACTTATGTTTGAGAGTTATGTTAGGAATATGTTCACATGGAAGAATGAAATTAAAGGAAAAGATCATAAGTTTTTTAATTTTGATGCATTTAGCTGTAACATGTGGAAGTATACTATTGCACACCTCGTTTGAGCATGTATTTATGTAGAACTCTTAGCAACAAATTGTGGTTAAGTGTAAAATGGAGGGTTGTATGTTTTTCATTTGTGTTAAGGGATGGAAGAGAAGTGGATAGGGTGGTTGTGACATAGTTTAGAGGGGAACCCAATCAAAGTGTGGGGGGCCAGTTAAGATAGGTCAATGAGGAAGAGAAGGGTAAGAGTGAATTGGTATCATGCCTAATCAAGGGCAAGGAGCAAAAATTTTATGACTAATTGTCCCCAGAGATCATGATGGAGTTAGAACTAGAGCTTGGAATGTCATTGACGCACAGGTATGAATGGACGGTATGTGCGCCTTTTAGTGGAAACGACCAAGGTTCAAGTGTATATTTATTGCATTTGGGGCTTCATTGAATGACTTGATATTGGATTGCTGTAAGATATTGTTTGTTGATGGCACTCACCTAGGAGGTCCTTACAGGGGGACAATGTTCTCTATCACAGCGATGCATGCATAAAATCACTTATTTGATGTTACATACGCAATAGTGGTAGCGGAGAATAATGATGAATAGTTGTGGGTCATGACTGAGTTGCATAAGAGTTTTGCAGGCATGAACCATGTGATAATGTGATAATTACCCATAGAGCATATCATTTTAGGGTCATTTTGATGCATTTTTTAGGGAATTCATGAGTTTTATGCCCCAAAAATCCCATCTTACATATGGGTATAGTACTTTAATAACCTATAGGTTTTGAGACCTTTTTAATCAATCATTAATCCTTAAAAGTAAATTATATGACTCACCATGGATGCCCCCAGTGACCATGCCCTGGAAGAAAGAGAAGAATAAGAGCACTATGAGCCAAAGGCCCCCACAAACCGTCCGTGATAGTGGCCACGGACCATGGCAGGCCTGAAACTGCAACAACTCTTCGTTTTCCTTGGCTTGTGCAGCTGAGAATCAATGGTGGCTACTATCTCTTTAAAAATCTCTCAATAGTTTTGTAATTCTTAAAGAGAAGATTGCAAGAAGGATTTTGTGCATTTGGAGAATTGAAAATTGAAGAAATTGCTATGAAACTCCATTGTTACTAAGTTTTCTCTTCCCTTGTTCTTTAAACTCAATAGATTAGTTTTGTGTGGTTGATTTTCTTTATTGAACAATTGTGTTTGTTTTTTAATCATCATGAGTGCGTAGTTTCTCTAGTCTTGGGATTTGATAGCCAAATTATGAACATGGATCCTTAATCTTCATGAATAATATGCTTACTCTTCTTTGGAATGTTTCAATCTATCTTATGTATGATTGTTGTGAGTAGTTTTAGCCAAATTAACTTGCAAATATCACATAGTTAAATGAAGTACTAAAAGGAGAAATCTGCTTTTGGATCGGCAAGTGTAGACTTAACATACTTACTTTTGGGAGAAAGTCGCTTGTTGAGAGGAAATTTGACAACGTAGATTCTAACTTTTAGACTAAATCAAGAATCCCTTTGAAAGAACGGTAGTATGCTTAGTCTAAATAGTTCAATTCATTTTGAAAGGAAGGAATGGATATTATATTTTATCATCTTTTGCTTCATCCAAATTAGAGTAATCATAGACATTATTTATCAGATTCGATTCATAATTGGTGAAACAAATTATGAGGTGTTTTTAATTGATAGAATTCTAAAGTTAGTGCTAGATTTATTTATTCCAAAATCAATTTATACTTGCTTAGCATTTTTATAAAGGATAAACTCAATAGATTGCATGGTCCCTACAGGAATGATATTTTATCTAAACTACAACAACCGTGTGCTTGCGGGCCTGTGAAGTTTTGAGTGCCATTACTGGGAACCAAATTCGTCAAATGTTAAGTTAGTTCTTCGAAAATTGACTAAGTATTTCTTTTCTTTCTTTTCTTATTTGATTTACGTTAGTAGTGTTTGTGGTGTTTTTGCAGGACTTCTGACCTTTTATGCGAAGTTCCTTCCACTTCGAATTTGATCCTGAGATAGAAAAGACCTTTCGTCCGAGGCGGAAAAAGCTTTGGTTAGAGGAGAAAAGACTCAAAGCCTAATAAACATCTCGAAGTATGGTAAGAGGTGGAGCAGATCAACGAAGGACACTTCGGGACTTTGTTACACGAGGTGTCCATGGCATCACATCTAGTATTGCTAGGCCAACAGTAAAAGCCAATAATTATGAGCTGAAATAGGCTCTTATATCTATGGTGCAGTAATCTCAGTTTGGAGGCACCTCGGTAAAGGATACAAATCTACACCTCTTGGTCTTTTTAGAGGTATGTAACACTTTGAAGCTCAATAGAGTTTCAAGCGACGCCATCCAGCTTTGATTATTTTCCTTCTCATTAGGGGCAAGGCACGAACGTTGCTTCACTCATTGCCTCCGGGGTCAATCACTACATGGGATGAACTCACCAAGGCTTTCCTTGTAAAGTTCTTTCCACCTGGTAAGATGACGAGTCTAAGAAATCAAATCACCACATTTGCTTAAAGGGAAGATGAGTCGCTTTATGAATCTTGGGAGCAGTTTAAAGACATGTTGTGGCTATGCCCACATCATGGATTCCAATGATGGATGATTGTGTAAACCTTCTATAATGGGGTTACTCAACCGGTGAGGTCTACTATAGATGCAGCAACGGGTGACACGTTGATAACAAGACGGATGATAAGGCCTACAACCTAATTGAGGAGATGACACTCAATAACTATCAATGGTCCAATGAGAGAGGCCAACCTAGGAGGGTTGGAGGTAAGTTAGAGATTGTTGCTATTACTTTGCTAAATGCTAAATTAGATGCTATGTCTCAAAGGTTGGAACGATTGAATGTTAATGTTGTTAGTTCAAATTCCCCTTCCCTATCATGTGAAATATTTAGTTATGTTGACCATTTGACTATGAATTGCCAAATTGGGAGTTTATTTGCCCAAGATGCTAGTGACCAGGTCAACTATGTCAATAATTTTTATCCTAGACCGACCAATGATCCGTTTTTCTATACATACAATCCGGGTTGCAGGAATCGCCCCAATTTTTCCTATAGGTCTAATACCCCATTTATGCCTCAATTGAATGCTAGACCACCCCTTGAGTTTCAAAGGCCACCCTATCCCCAACAAGCACCTCAAAAGTCTAATTTAGAGACCAAGATGGAGAGTATGCTTTTAGAATAACAAAACTAAGATAAGTATATTAAGAAAGTAGCCTCTAAGGTTTATGTGCTTAGTACTCATAACAAGATGTTGGAAGCTCAAGTTGCCCAATAAGCTGCCTCTTCATCTACACCCCTAGGTCAACTTCCTAGTAGGCCCTGAACCTAACCGTAGAGAGCAATGTAATGCCATGATCTTGAGAGGGGGAAAGCAACTTGAAGGACCTAAGGGGATTAGCCATAGTGAGCATTTGCATGATGGGAATGAGGGGGTTGTTGAAATGGAGGAGTTTACTCCTTCTAATGATGTGATTAACAATATGCATAATTCTAATGAGGTTTCTAAGGACCCTAAGCAAACTTTCCTAAAACTCTTTACTCCACCATTGCCATTCCCTCAAAGGATGGCTAAGGTTAAGCTTAACCAACAATTTGGAAAGTTTTTAGAGGTCCTTTAGAAGCTAGACATTAACATTTCATTCACTAATGCCTTGTCTTAAATGCCTTCTTATGCAAAATCTTTGAAAGGAATTTATCTAATAAAAGAAAGCTCGAAGAGCAAAAAACTGTGGCCTTCACTGGAGAGTGTCGTGCAGCAATACAAAATAAGCTTCCCCCTAAGCTTAAGGATCCTGATAGTTTTTCAACTCCTTATCTGACAGGAAATGTGTCCATAGATCGTGCTTTGTGTGATCTAGGATACAGTGTAAGTTTAATGCCCCTTTTCCTTTATAAAAAGCTGGACCTATGAGAGACCCTGTGCGTGTTTTAAGGGATGTCCCCATTAAAGTGGGAGATTTGTACGTGCCGGTAGACTTTGTGACCTTGTAATCGAGGAAGATACGTGCACACCCCCATTATTCTTGGGAGGCCATTCTTGGCCACCACAAGGTGTCGTAGAGATGTTAAAATGGGTAGATTATCTTTTGATGTGGAGGATGAACATGTGGGATTTAACCTGATTAAAGCTTCTAAATTTCCATCTATTTTTGATGAGTGTTATAAGATTGATGTGGTTGATAGTTTAGTACAGGGAACCATTACTAATAATGTTTCTAATGACCCTCTTGAGTATTTGATGTTGAATGATACTACTACTTCAGAAGAGAATTCAGAAGTAGTAATGTGTGCTTAATTTTTGGAAGCCTCTCCAAATGTACCACCTATGCTCGCAAAGGTAGAAGCACTAGTACCCGATGGTGTGTCTTCGTCTGATGAGTCCCGTGCCACTGAGGTAGAATTAAAACCTCTTCCTTCTTCTTTGAGGTATGAGTTTCTTGGGCTGAATGCTACATATCATGTGATTGTAAATACGAGTCTAAGTGCATCCCAAGTTTAGAGCCCATCATAAGGCCATATGGTATACTCTTGATGACCTCAAGGGATTTCATCCTTCTATATGCATGCATTGTATTTTGATGGAAGATGACCATAAACCCTCAATTAAACACCAAAGACATTTTAACCCCAATATGCAAGATGTGGTTAAGAAAGAGACATTAAAATTGCTAAAGGCTGATATTATCTACCCTATCTTGGATAGTAAGAGGGTAAGTCTGGTCCATGTTGTGCCCAAGAAATGGGGAATGATGGCTGTACAGAATGAGAGCAATGATTTAATTCGTACTATAACTGTCACGGGTTGGTCTATGTGCATTGACTATAAGAAGTTAAATAATGTCACTCGTAAGGACTATTTTCCCTTTGCCTTCATTGACTAAATGCTTGAAAATTTGGCCAAGAATTCCTACTTTTCTTACTTAGATGGGCATTCAGGGTTCTTTTAAATCCCTATCCATCCTAGTGATCAAGACAAAACAACCTTCACTTGTCCATATGGTACATTTGTTTATAGGAGAACGCCATTTGGGCTACACAATGTAACTGCTACTTTTCAATATTGCATGATGTCTATCTTCTCTTATTTTATTGAGGAGATTATAGAAGTCTTTATGGATGATTTTTATGTGTATTGTACTACGTTTGAGCATTGCTTGAACAATCTATCCAAAGTTCTGTAACTATGTGAAGATATGCATTTGGTTTTGAATTGGGATAAGTGTCATCCTGTGATACAAGAGGGGGTCATCTTGGGTCATATTGTTTCTAATAAGGGCATTGAATTTGACAATGCAAAGGTGGAGGTGATTGAAAAATTACCACCATCCACTTCTGTAAAGGGTGTGAGGAGTTTTCTTGCACACGTTGGTTCTACCGACGGTTTATAAAAGATTTTTTAAAAATTATAAAGCCTCTAACCCATTTGCTTGTCAAAGACATGGCCTTTGAGGAATGTTTAAGTATTTTTCACATGTTAAAAGAAGCTTTGATTACCTCTCCTGTTATGCAAGCCTTAGATTGAGGATTATCTTTTGAGACTATGGGGATGCTAGTGACTAGGCAATGGGGGCTGTTTTGGGACAATGGAAGGATAACAAGCCTTATGTTATTTACTATGCAAGCCTGACCTTAGATGAAGCTCAAGTGCACTATGCTACCATAGAGAAAGAGTTCCTAGCGGTCGTGTTCGCTTTAGAAAAATTTAGACCATACTTTATAAATTCCAAGTTGATCATCTTCGCCGATCATGCCGCTTTGAGGCATATATTAACGAAGTCTGACTCTAAATGCTGTTGCATTCGGTGGGTACTCCTTCTCCAAGAATTTAACTTGGAGTAGAGACAAAGTCGACTATGAGAATGCTATTGCTGATCATTTATCTTGTTTGGGTCCCGAGGCCAGACCTAATGAAGAACTTCCTATCGATGATTCATTTCCAGATGACCAACGCCTTGCTATCTCTCACCAAGTTACTCCCTGGTATGTTGATTTGCTAAATTTCAAGGTGTATGGAGTGATGCCACCTAGATTGTCTTATCCACAAAGGAAGAATTCCTTTTAGATGTGGAGTATGATGTATGGGAAGAACCTCTTCTTTACAAACTGTGTGGAAATGGTGTTTATCAGAGGTCCGGAAGATGAGGTTTAAGGTGTCCTTCAACATTGCCATCCTTCAACCTATGTTGGACACTTTGGACTGGATAAGACCATTGCAAAGGTGCTCCAATCGGGGTTCTATTGGCCCACACTCTTTAAACATGCAAGAAAGTTTGTTATGTTATGTGATCGCTGTTGATCAGTGAGTGGGAAACATTTTCAAGAGGCATGAGACGCCTCAAAGTGGGATACTTGAAGTAGAGCTTTTTGATGTATGAGGGATAAACTTGATGGGTCCCTTCCCTCCTTCCCACAACAATGTACACATCCATGTTGTAGTGGATCATATGTCTAAGTGGGTGGAAGCCATTGCTACCCCTTCCAATGATTCCAAGGTAGTCATCAAGTTCCTTAAAGGCAACATCTTTCCAAGATTGACACACCGAAAACGTTGTTAAGCGACAATGAAACTCATTTTTGTAATAAGCCACTTGAGTCCCTCTTGAAGAAGTATGAGTTTTTTCATAAACTAGCTACACCTTATCATCTGCAAACAAGTGTCAAGCCGAACTATCTAACCGGGAGTTGAAGAGCATTTCAAAAAAGATGGTCGATCGGTCCCGAAAGGATTAGTCATTGAAGCTAGACGATGCTCTTTGGGCTTACCAAACCGCTTAGAAGACTCCCCTAGGCACTACTCCATATCGATTAGTGTTTGAAAAGTCTTGTCACTTACCGGTTTGGTTGGAGCACAAAGCATACTGGGTGATACATGTAATAGGCCAACCCTAAATTGTGTTTATTTATTTAATTACCTCATGTTAATGATTTTCTCAAATTTATTTATCGCATTTAATCATCTTGGTGGGAAAAAATTTATTTGGGCCCTCACTTGATAATTCGAATTTTATTTATTTATTTAATTATTAACAAAAACTTTGGAAGAATTGATAGTAGGCCCTAACAAGTTTAATCTACGTAATTATTTTGTTTCTTTAACGTTACAAAAATTTAAATTTGAGTACATAAAAACGTTATTGTTATGAAGCGTTTTATTCCCAAATCCAACTTTCTTCGACCCAATTGGAAGTCCAACATGTTTGCTTTCTTAACTTAACTAATTATCATGATTAAGCTTAACCATGGTTAGCTAAAAAGCACTTTTGAAGATAAAAACTCAGCCAAGTTGTTAGACAAGTCAAAAAAATACAACCAAAACTCAAGCCCATCTTCTCTCTCATTTCTCTCTCTAACTAGGTCAGCCCTCTTCCCCAGCTAATTTTGGTGTTTTTCAACCAGTTTTGGGCCAGCTTTGGGCTACCTCTGACTCCCCCCGACACCCTAGTATCACTAGCTATCATCCTCCATCATCCAAACCACTAAACACCACCTCTATCTCTACTTTTATCAAGCTTAAAGTGAGTAACCTTAGTCTTGATCTTGTTGATTTTGATTTTTATCTTAGTTTTAATTCTTGTTTTGATTTTTTTGATTGTTGATCATGATGTTTTGATAATAAATAAGAGTTAGTTTGATTGATCATGGTGGAGTTGAGTTGGAAGCATGTTAGGGTTAGGGTTATTCATAATCATACAAGCTTCAAGTGGAAAGTTTGTTTTTCTTGGATTCTTGTATTTAATTTAGTGGTTTTAATCTCTAATAATACTATGAGGATGTTCCTGGTGATCTTGGATGAAGTGAAAGTTGGCCAAAAGCTAGGATTTTATTGATTATGCAAGGGTTTAACCTTCCTTTGATAGCAAGCATGTATTAGTGTATATTGGATTGAAAAATTATCTTTGATGTACATGATTTTGAAGTGAAATTGAGTGTGATGGTTTTGTATGGTGATGGGAAGGGCCAAAGCCTTGTTGCATCACTTTAAGGTATGATTTTGGATGGGGAATTATGTGAAAAGAAAGGAGAAAGTCTTGACAGTGAAGGCTGGAAATTTTCAAAAAATAGAGCAATCTTTGTGATTAAACTAGCACTTATCGACCCATTGAAAACTTATGATTTTTGGTGGGTAGATAGTTCAGTGTCTTAGCTTTCAGATGCCTTTTGAATCGCCTTAATTTGAGGTATGTGGAAAAAGTTATGGTTGTTTTACCAAAGCTGTGTAGGTTAGACCAAAACTAACATACTTGTGTTCTAGTCCCATTTTGAGAACCCTGAAGTGGGAATCATGTTTTGTGTTCTAATGAAAGTGTTGCGTAACTTCTTGATCTTTTCATATTGGGGTTTTATAGCTCAATTAGAGGTCGAGGGTGAAAGTTATGAATTTTCTATAGCGGACCTTGAATTAGTAATAATTTTGATTTTAGTTAGAAGCTTATTTGGTTTGGAAAACTAAGCTATATGGTATGTGCTATGACATTGAAGAAATGGGGAGATTGATAACTCAAGATGAGTATTTATTGGTCCAAACTAGTGTGTTTGAAGTTATTCTGAGCCTACCACCAGTCCGATTGGGTTCAAACCGTTGTTATCCATCTCAGAAATATCAAAAACCCGTGATCGATTATACCTATCAAAGTCTTTCTTTTATGATTTCAATTATTCTACCTTGATCAGTTTTACACCAACATTATCTCACTTTCAGTTAAATTACCCTAATTCATTTAGTTTTCAAATCATGAAGGCAGAACTTATCTTCTATTGAATTATTTGAGTTATGGATGCCTTTTAATGAATTTCTATTACAATCACAAATTATTAAAGTTAACGCTGTTTACTAATTACATATACCTATAATTGTATTTCTTAAATAGAAATTGGGGCCTAATCTATTGTTTTTCATTGTGCATAAGTATTATCAAGTGAGATTGCATTTTAAAGACTTCAGATATGTTCGTTATCTGTGTCTTTAGAAATCAGCACGTATTTATCAAAATTATAATGTTTTGCTAAGTACATTAATGAATCATTTTAATTAGTGATTTATCACATAATTAGTGACCCCATCAGTTATCAATTATAGGGCATAGCCCTTCTGTTACCCGTGCGGCTTTAGACTAGGTTCCGATCGACTTGGCAGGTGTACACCTATCCATGGATCGTAATAGTTACAAGGGGTTCACTGTTAGATAATAACTAGCAATGCAGTTTTACATTCATCTTATTCACTGTTTTAACTTAAAATGAATTACAAAGTAGGCGCCCAACCAATTTATGCAGTGATCATTTAATAATACAGAAATGCATGTATGGAGATTCGGCTCACAGTTCGAAATGTTTTCATGTTTTGTTTTAAGCAAACGCTCAGTGAACCGCCCTCATGCTAGCAATTCAGCCGAAAACCATGCTAGCGAGTCAGCCTAAGAGAAGAAGTAAGCAAGGGAAACTTGGATGAATCAACAGTGATATAGACCATGCATACTTTGGAGCCATATTTTATAATCTTCAGTGTATGATAGTGTAAGCTTTGTGGTGAATTGCTTTACTGTGGTGTATATACCCTATGTTGGGTAATGAGTACGGTTGAAGTTCTGCCTGACTATGTTATCTCTAGTAAACTTGTAGCAAGCCTTGTCCTTTTGGAAAGGCGGTAATGGCCCGATCATTGGGTTCATCAGTTGTAATTGAAGGAATCAGAATAATGATTGCAAATAGTAAAACATGCTTAATTAGGGGGCATTACAGATTTGGTATCAGAGCTAAGGTTTTAAGGGCCACTGTGAGCTACTAAGTGTTTGTGAGTTAGCTATTAAGGTGTGTATGAATTATGTTGGACCAGATAAATAAGCTATTGACTAGAAGTTCATATGTATGGGCATATAAGGAGGAACCATTTCCATTTGGGTGATTCAATCATTTGGTAATATACTGAGATTCGAGCATTAGCAAAGGTGAGTGTGGAACCATTTGGGTGACCTGCTAGTGAGACATGCTCTAATTTATCTAGGAGTTGTAATGTATGTTTTATTTATGTCATTTGCTTAAATCTTTGCAATTGTGCACTCCGAGTGTGTGACCCATTAAGTTATGAACTCTGGCGTCTGGCCGTTGCACTATTAAAGTGTTTTTTTTTTCATTTCATGTATCTATTGTAAGGCTTTAAGTTGAGTTTTAGTCAATTTTTAGGTGAAACCCTGTTCGTTTTGCCTAAGGATTTGAGAGTTTTAACGAGATGTGATAATATAACCGATCTTGGGTACTGTGACGGTTGAAACCTGATGTGGGGATGCCATTTGCAACTTCTTAAGGGATTAATACAGTGTCAAATTAGATGTAAACCTTTATATGAGGAAATGCCTTGCGGGGCAATATCTTTGAGGTGAACCAGTATGAAATGAACATTGCAATGACTGCTTATGTCTGGTGATAATAGTCAGTAGCTTATGGTATGCTACTTGGCATTATGTGGGTTGTACGAGTAAGATTAACCTTGAATTATACAGAGGCATAATTTCTTTGCCATTAACACTCTCTTGATTTGTAACGGAGTGTTTATGAAAAAACAATCTCGTATGTGGTCTATGGGGAGCCCTTCAAATACATCTGAGCAACCTTTGTTATAGGCGATTCAAACCTTGACAATCATAATCATTTTATTCTTTGTTTCCATAGTGGAGCCTATAATAACCCTTGGTGTGCATTATTGTGTGATTTACAGTTCTTACTAAGCGTATTTGACCCATTCTACTTACAGTTTAGTCATCACTCTATTCATATTTTAACTGTCACTTGCTTTAACTACTTGCTTCTATTTGGGCGCTATTCATTCATTACTTGCAAAGCCTTTGGTTGCTTCAGACCCAGTCATTGAGTGCCCTTTTAGCAATTAATTGGATCCATATTGTTCCTATTCCTATAGCAGCGTAACGTCGTGTTGGCATACTACTCTATGGTCGTGACTGCATGTCATTACTCAAATTATTTTCGTAGTCCTTTCTTTATCAGTACAGCCTATCTTATTAATGATGAACAACGATTTGTTCTATTTCCATCTGCCAACAGTTTCGAAGTTTATATGCATATGCAAGGCTTCATTTACTGCAGAATGTGTTATTGATTGATACTGATGCCATCATGTTCAGTCATAAGACTGACTCCTTCGTCTTGACGTATTGGCCTTTCAAACACTAGATGAATAAAATTTTCCTTCTGGTTGTGCTGACTCTCATATTCATCATTTTACTTACCTACAGGTACCGTATGACTCTCAAATGCCTTTTTGGTAATCTGTTAGATTTTTTCACCTTCAGTACTTAATACTCCCTCTCAACTTCATAACATCATTCATTTACTTTACTATGATGACCATCATGAATAAACCGCATGTCTTGTATATGCAGGTCATTTATATGCCTTACCTTTTTCATTACGAATCTTCGTCCTTTCATTCATTCAGATTACATGCTAGTCCTTTATAAGAAATAAAGAAATATCTTTGCAAGAGTTCATGGTGTGGTTACATCTCTTTACACTTTAGATTGTCCCCTATCATTTAAATTTACTAAGAGCAGTTGAATGTATTATCTTTTATAAATATGCCGCTATTAGTATTGCCGGAACCATATTCATTGGGCATTCAATCTAGTTTGGTTGGCAGACCTTGTTATTATTATGGGGATAAACTAAATGTGTACCTATAGAAGATGACTTATAAAGATCTTAAGGTTGGCTTGAGGAATGAGGAAATACTAGACGTGTGTTTCTGTGGACAGAGGGACGAAAAACCCTATTTCCATCCTAATTACACTGTGCAAGCGAGTGAGTTATTGTGTCAGTAATACATTGACTATTAGTAATATGCAACCACACTCGGTATGTACATATCCATAATTATAGTTTGTGAATTTAGAGATATTTCATCTAAAGACTTTCAGGACTATTTTCCCCTAAGAAGTATTGATTTTTAGATCAACCTAGTTCAAGGTGCTCAATCCATTTTCAGAGCCCCTATCATATTACCTCAAGTAGAGTTCAAACAACTAAAGATTTAGTAAGATGAGTTGTTACAGAAGGGAATTATTTAACTAAGTGTTTCACCGTGCGAAACCCTAGTTTTATATGTGTGAAGAATAAAAGCAGAACCTTATGGTCGTTTTCAACGTACAAAGAGTTGAACAAGATCACTATCAAAAACAAGTTCCCTATACCTTGAATAAATGATTTATGAGATTAAATGCCCACAACAGAAGTCTTCTTCAGGAATGATTTGAGGTCCGAACATCATACCTAAACCACGCAACCACAATTTATCTTTTGCAAGAATGCCCTTTTATAGTAATTCTTGCAATTGTTTGCTTGTCTCATCTTCGAAACTTGATACTATCCAATATTGTTTAATATCCCTTGCATTGTAACCCAATATTTTCTATTAGCATGATCTTCCATGTCTTTGCAAATCCATTATCAAATGTGCAGTAGATTTTTATTCGAACTTATATGGTTGTCAATATTCCAGTGTTCTCGACCTTCGTCATCTTCTTTCATGATCATGAGTTCTAGTTTATTCCGTTGAGAGTCGATTTACACATCTACCTTACATCTCATTTATTCATAATGATAAGCTTGTATAACTTGTTCTGAATTTATAATGTAATTCAACTCTCATTGGTGTGAGTGATTACTATTGTCATAATACCCTTACTCTCCTTATTTTAAACTTCAACTCCCACATATATATCTTACCTGCTTATAAATAAACTCCAATTTTTCTGTTCAATCTTGTTACTGGACTTGAATTGGTTTCATATGAGCAAAGGCACATTTCCAATGTCACTTGTTCAATCTATTTACTTATATATTGGTACTTTCCTCATACAATCTATTGATCTATCCATTGCACTTTACCAGTTCAATCTATTGATCTATTTATTGCACTTGCAATTGTCACACCTATATCTTATATCCTCATAAGTAAACTTCAGTAATCCATATTTAATCTTATTTCTGTACGTGATTTGGCTCCATATGAGTAAAGGTATGTTCCCGTTGTAGCTTATTGAATCCATTTATCTATTCATTAGACCTTACTTGTTCAAGCTATTTATTTATCCATTGTACCTTATTTATCTAATCTATTTCTCTATTTATTGTATTTTGTTTGGTCACTTCCTTAATTGCATTTATCCTATCAATGGTATCTAGAAAGTCACCCTATTGGAACTCCGTTGCTAGCCATCTTGTTTTTTAAATCATCAGCTAAACTCATGGTTATCTTTATTCTAACCACCTCATGATAATCTCTCCTTTATTAGCCTTTTCTAGTCTCAGTGTTCATTTCTTTTGTATGCAATAATTCGCTTAGTTAACAATCCCATCGCTCTCATCCTTAATTACAGTCATTTCATCACCCATTATCAACCAGGAGCAGATCCTTGAGTAGTCTGATGGTGGGAGATCATGTGATGCATTAAGAATATAAAATGATAACTTTTTGATAAGGGCATAATCTCAAGCATTGTCTATTTATATTTGAGTAAGTTAGAAGAAACATTGAGTATAAGGTCAGAGCTAACTCAAGCAAGCATTAAGAGGGAAAAATTCAAGTACATGTTAAGGTGATACGAGGTCGACAACAGAGTTGTGCTGGCAAACCAAGGAAACAACCAAAGCCTCAGATGGGTTATAGAGTGTTTCAAAAGGCTTTTCTAGTCAAAAGTAGTAAAAGACCAACTATCCAAGGACAATTATGGACTAGTTACATTGGGCATTATGATTTATTGAAAGGTTAGATCATGTAACTTGTTCACTGCACCTACCTGTTGAACCTGGACATGTACTTAACGTGTTTTATAACTCGTATTAGTACCAGAGTACTTATCCGGGTATACAACCGTTTCCATTAGTGGATAAGGTGATGAACTAGTAGTGAGCACCTCCTCACTAGTAACAAGGTTCTTTTCTTTCGAAGAGAATATCAATTTTGAACCCACGTAATTGCATTCATTGAAGCTATTGTGTGAAAAGTATCAGGATCTGTTACTGAAACATGGGATTAAGTAGTTATACAATATGCATACACCTTTAATCCCAAAGCTTGTTGACTAGGTTTGCCTATATAACTCAAACACGTGCATAATGTGTTTCTTACTTTATAACTAAGGCAGTACATTTCAAATCTTGACCATGCTATCTTAACTAGACCCATTATGGTCACTGTGGGCCTCGCGTTTGAAGAGCACCCAGTTCAGATAGTAGATCACAAGAATAAGTAGCTATGCATCAAGCAGATACCTTTGATCAAAGTACATTGGAAAATCATACCTCTTCAGAATCCAGTTAGGGAAACCGAGGATGAGATGCAAGCCAAGTATACAAATCTATTTAAGATAAACCTACATGTTTTGGCAAAGTTTATAAGTTTCGAGGACGAAACTCGTTAAGGGAGAAAGGCTGTAATAGCCAAACCCTAAATTGTGTTTATTTATTTAATTACCTCATGTTAATGATTTTCTCAAATTTATTTATCGCATTTAACCATCTTGGTGGGAAAAAATTTATTTGGGCCCTCACTTGATAATTTGAATTTTATTTATTTATTTAATTATTAACAAAAACTTTGGAAGAATTGATAGTAGGTCCTAACAAGTTTAATCTACGTAATTATTTTGTTTCTTTAACATTACAAAAATTTAAATTTGAGTACATAAAAACGTTATTGTTATGAAGCGTTTTATTCCCAAATCCAACTTTCTTCGACCCAATTGGAAGTCCAACATGTTTGCTTTCTTAACTTAACTAATTATCATGATTAAGCTTAACCATGGTTAGCTAAAAAGCACTTTTGAAGATAAAAACTCAGCCAAGTTGTTAGACAAGTCAAAAAAAATACAACTAAAACTCAAACCCATCTTCTCTCTCCTTTCTCGCTCTAACCAGGCCAGCCCTCTCTCCAGCTGATTCTGGTGTTTTCCTGCCAGTTTTCGACCAGCATTGGGCTGCCTCCGACTCCCCCCGACACCCTAGTATCACTAGCTACCATCCTCCATCATCAAAACCACTAAACTTCACCTCCATTTCTACTTTTATCAAGCTTAAAGTGAGTAACCTTAATCTGGATCTTGTTGGTTTTGATTTTTATTTGAGTATTGATTCTTATTTTGATGTTTTTGATTGTTGATCATGATGTTTTGATAAGAAATAATAGTTATTTTGATGTTGATCATAGTGGAGCTGAGTTGGGAGCGTGTTAGGGTTGGGGTTATTCATAATCATGCAAGCTTTAAGTGGGAAGTTTGTTTTTTTGGATTCTTATATTTGATTTAGTGGTTTATTCTCTAATAATATTATGAGGATGTTCTTGATGATCTTGGATGAAATGGAAGTTGGCCAAAAGTTAGGGTTTTATTGATTATGCAAGGGTTTAACCTTTCTTTGATAGCAAGCATGTATTAGTGTATATTTAATTGAAACATTATCTTTGATGTACATGATTTTGAAGTGAAATTGAGTGTGATGGTTTTGTATGATGATGAGGAAGACCAAAGCCTTGTTACATGACTTTAAGGTGTGATTTTGAATGGGGAATTCTGTGAAAAGAAAGGAGAAAGCCTTGACAGTGAAGGCTAGAAATTTTTAGAAAATAGGACAAGTTTTGTGATTAAACTGGTAATCATCAGCCCACTAAAAATTTATGATTTTTGGTGGGTAGATATTTTAGTATGTCAGCTTTTAGATGCCTTTAGAATCACCTTAATGTGAGGTCTGTGGAAAAAGTTATGGCCGTTTTGCCAGAGCTGCGCAGGTTAGACCAAAACTGATATACTTGTGTTCTAGTCACATTTTGAGAACCCTCTAGTAGTTACCGTGTTTTGTGTTCTAAATGATAGTGTTGTGGAAATTCTTGATCTTTTCATATTAGGGTTTTATAGCTCAATTGGAGGTCAAGGGTGAAAGTTATGAATTTTCTAAGGTGGACCTTGAATCGGTAACAACTTTGATTTTACTTAGAAGCTTATTTGGTTTGGAAAACTAAGCTATATGGTATGTGCTACGAAATGGAAGAAATGGGGAGAATGATAACTCAAGATCAGTGTTTATTGGTCCAAACTAGTGTGTTTGAAGTTATTCTAAACCTACCACCAGTCCGATTGCGTTCAAACCTTTGTTATCCATCTTAGAAATATCAAAAACCTGTGAGCAATTATACCCATTAAAGTCTTGTTTTTATGATCTCAATTATTCTACCTTAATCAGTTTTATGCCAGCATTATTTCACTTTGAGTTAAATTACCCTAATTCATTTAGTTTTCAAATCATGTTGGCAGAACTTATCTTCTATTGAATTATTTGAGTTATGGAAGCCTTTTAATAAATTTCTATTACAATCACAAATTATTAAAGTCAACGTTGTTTAATAATTACATATACCTAAAATTGTATTTCTTAAACCAAAATCGGGGCATAATCTATCGTTTCCCATTGTGCGTAAGTATTATCAAGTGAGATTGCATTTTAAAGACTTCAGGTATGTTCACAAATCAGCACGTATTTATCAAAATTATAATGTTTTGGTAAGTACATCAATAAATCAATTTGATCAATGATTTATCACATAATTAGTGATCTCATTAGTTATTAGTTACAGGGCATAGCATTTCAGTTACCTATGCGGCTTCAGGCTAGGTCCCGATCGGCTTGGCAGGTGTACACCTATCCATAGATTGTAATAGTTACAAGGGGCTCACTATCAGATAATAGCTAGCAATGCAGTTTTTCATTCATCTTATTCAGTGTTTTAACTTAAAATGAATTGCAAAGTGGGCGCCCAATGAATTTATGTAATGATTATTTAACAATACAGGAATGCATGTACTGAGTTTCGGCTCACAGTTCGAAATATGTTCTTGTTTTGTTTTAGGCAAATGCTTAGTGAATCACCCTCATGTTAGCAAGTCAGCCGAAAAGCATGCTAGCGAGTCAGCCAAAGAGAATAAGTAAGCATGGGAAACTTGGATGAATCAACAGTGATATAGACCACGCACCCTTTAGAGCCATAGTTTGTTATCTTCAGTGTCTGGAAGTGTAAGCTTTGTGGTGAATTGCTTTAATGTAGTGTATATACCTGATGTTGTTTAATGAGTGTGGTTGAAGTTATGCCTGTGTAACACCCCCAGCCCCTAGGGCTAGAAACGTTACGTTTTCCTAACTTCTTACTTAAATTCTCATACAAAACGGACAGAGTTTCCCCTGAAAACTGACCGTTTCCAGGCTAAACGCCTTACAATAAGTCCCTATAAATCAACGGAAGCATAAACATATAAAACATAGCTCAATGACCACACACCAGAGTTCATAACTCGACAAGCCACCCACTCGGAGTACACCAAACAAAATAGTTCATTAATACAGAAAAAGTAAAAGATACAACTCAACGGTTTACACAACCGGAGTATGGGGTTTACATCCCATAACCCATAACTAACTTTGACCAAAAAGACATCTAGCTAACTAGATGGTTGGCTCATATGGCCATACAGAGCGACTCATAAACAATATGCATTATATGAACTTAGAATACTTGTTTACAATCATTTCAAACTAAGAACACATGACATGACTTCATTAAGCACATAGGATCCCTTCAAATGGATCTAAACGACACCTGGCAAGCAAGAACAGGTTCCATCCTGACATAGCTGACTCAACATCTTCCTGTTATAAAGAAAACCTGGGGAAAAGGGGAAATAGTAGTGGGATGAGCAACCACACGCTCAGTGAGTGTCCCCCAACCCCCTTAAAACCAAAACCGTTGCAGGCAATAATATCTTTACTAGTCACATATCACGTATTCATACTTTAATATCATATTAGGCATTCATAAAATTCCTATGGAAACATTACTAATCGTAAACTTGACTTTAAGTACTCAAACACATTTCTAGGTCTCTAAATGACCAAACTTCTTTACTAACACGTAGTCAAACACTTAAACAAGTGACGAGGCTAAACACAGAACTTTCTTTCTCATAAACATTACTTCTTAGCGTTCTATTCGAACTATGCATGAAACCCTATTCACATGACGTGCACATAAGATTATCTCTTTTTATAATCATACTTTTCCTGGTATTTCATTCATATGAGGTGCATAAGACATAGACATTTCAAGTCTCAATCAAATCTCATTCGTAGAGTATGCATGAAATATGCTCATAAGACTTTCTTTTTCGTAAACGTATCTTACTTAGCATCTCATTCACAAGTTATACTTGGAACATGCACATAACACTTTTGATACTTTACTTAGATCTCATTCATATGATATGCACAAGTCATGCATAGTAAACTTTCTTTCTTTTCTTTGAAAACACTTTATTTAGCCTCTTGAGGCTCATAAAAACTCTTCTCTTAGCCGCTTGAGGCTCATATACCTTTTGAAAGAATCTCTTTCATCTTGGTCTCATAATGACCCTTAAAATCTTTCTTTCTGAAATACTTAAAAAGGCGAAACGCCAACTGCTTTTCTTATTTAATGAGAAACTACTTCTGGGCAGAGTATCATCATAAAGTGCTCATTGGGAGAGATCTACACTCAATCTCCTAAGCTCTTACTCCCAGGATGGCAACTAACTTTTGGACCTTAACTCTCGTCAGGGTCTCTAGGGACTACTCCCTAGGCTATAGGGATTCCCCCGTTCAAGCAAGTTTACTCCCTATCTATTGTCCCTAAGCACTTATTTTAGCCATTTAAACTGGTCTTAACGACTAATAAGTTTGCTGCCTCTCACAGCAAAATCCTTTATCATGCAACTCACGCTTTTGTAAAACTCTTTAGGGACTCCCCCGTTCAAACGAGTTCACTCCCAAAACTGTTTTCATTTAATTAAAATAGGCCATCATGCACTAATAGTTATGGCTACTATCATTTCAAAACGTGAAATCTTTCTTTGAAAAACTCACCCTCCTGCACATAATGCAATTTGAGCATTTAAGCACATATATCACATATATCACATTGGTAAGGGGGTCTACATGTATCACATTTAAGCACTTCATAATCAATTCAACACAATGAGCCACACATGGCCTCGCAATCCACACGATTGCG
The DNA here is from genome assembly GCA_017589665.1 of Selenicereus undatus. Lineage (NCBI taxonomy): Eukaryota > Viridiplantae > Streptophyta > Magnoliopsida > Caryophyllales > Cactaceae > Selenicereus > Selenicereus undatus. Next base: position 66,560,585 of record JACYFF010003369.1, read on the forward strand.
GTCAATTCACAACCCGAACTCCCTCCTCACAAGCACCGTACCACAAAAACCTTGAACCACTCATAGTTCTTCCTCAAACCATCCAACTACCATCTTGGTTTCAATTTCACGATCTAGCATTCTAATCATGATGATATACTGAAAGGGAATACATAAACTTACCAATGCTGAACTTTATCGATCAATTAACTAACAGTTAGTCGAGCGCTGTAACCAACGATCATATCCAAGCACATATATATGTATACATGTAAGCATTCATACGGACTAAACTTAATAAGAAGCATGGGATGTGATTTGCATTCATGTAGGTTAGTTAAACATGCCATTCTAAAGCTAAGCACGCTCATTGGCTTCATGTTACATTTAGCCTCTTACGTCATTTACATTCTCGCGGCGTTCTTCTACCACATTATGGTTACCAAGCCGGCCTACTTATGTCAATCGACTTAGTATGAGCCAGATCTCGATTTAAGCATGAAACGGTTCATTACTTAGGTTAATGTGGCCATTTAGGCATAATACATTTCGAGCGCTTACTAAGCATGCTTATTCACACTAGGGAAGATTAACATGAATCGAATTTCTACCTAGGCGTAAATCGATTAACAATTTAGGCTAATTGGGTCATTTAGGCGTCACGCGATTCTAAACTTTCATTTATCGTATCAATGTTATTCGTCGAGTCGACCTTTCAAACATGCGTTAACTAAATATACTAAACTTGATTCTAAACATGCATAGCTTACTTCGAACCAAACTTTCAGGCATGTGTTAACTGAATGTACTAAAATCGATTCTAAACATTCATATTTCGTTTCGAAACTATTAATTGGGCATGAGCTAACTAAACATGTTTGAATCGATTATAAACAAGCATAATTCATTTCGAAGCCATTTTTCAAGCATGAGCTAACTGAAATAACATGCATCGATTCGAGGCGTCATTCGTTGTCTCGACATTGCATTTCAAGCCTATCTAAGCCATTTAACCATAACACAACTTTAAGCATTCACTTATTACATCGAAGTTACTAATCAAGTCAACCCTTCAAGCATGCACTAACTGAACTTACTTGAATCGAATCTAAGCATGCATAACTCATTTCGAACTATGTTTTCAGGCGTGAACTAACTAAACTAACATGCATCAATTCCAACCACTTTCGAGTATTAATCAACTAAACTGACATTTAACGATTCAAAGTCATTTTCAGGCATAAACTAACTAAAACTTAGCATGCATCGCAACTTAAAGCTTAAAACGATTTCGAAACTACTAATACTTAGGAGGTGAGAAACACCCACCTAAATTCCATGCTAGAGGACCCGATTTGGGGCTTTGGGACTCGATTTGAAAGCTTCAAACTAGGGATTCGACCTTCCTCTGCTGCCTTGCCCAAACCCATGCGAACAGACACCAATCCACACTTGGCCCTCGTAAAAACGAACCCAATTCGACCTAAACCCAAACTTGGGTTTCTTCCCCTTTCACTAATATCTTCGTTGTTTCTACTAGTAGTCGCCAACATGGGCTAACCCGTCCACGGTGACGGTCGTGGTGGCGTGGGGTTGAGGGCTTCGAAACCCTAGCCTTTGCGCTGAGCACCTCGTTCTAACTCTCACTCAATCCCTCTCTCTCTCTCTCTCTCTTCGTCGGTCAATGACCGTGGCTGGCTGCGCACCGCAACACCGGCGCCGTCGCCGGTCGACTCCCCCTCTTTCTCCGTCCATCGCTCAGCCTCTCTCTCTCCCGTGGTGTGGTGGTCGGGGGTCGCAGGAATCACCAAGAACCCCCCCCTTTGTCGTGATTTTCAACCGTGAAAAAGAAGGGGCTTGGCCCCCCTTTCGTTCAACATTTGTTTTGTTTTTGGTCAATTGCTAGTCTAATTTGTATCCGAATTCTAAACCCAAATCATTAAAACGACCTTCTAACAACTATTCATTCCCAAATATATAAAGGTTCGATTTAATAAACATTGAACGACTTCTAAGGTTGACAGCCTAATCGCATTCAGGAAACGACTAAATTAAACTATCGATAAAATTTAAAGACACCAATAGCGCGTACAAACTTTAAAATCAATAATAACAATAATAATCCCTTTTTAATAAAATTATAACTCCCGAAAGTACATCAATAATCATTTAATTCACATAGTTACTAAAAACATGATTTTATAATGTAAAAACATAATACAGTTAGCTTAACGGAAAACAAAGAATGTGGGTCTTACAGCCTGACTGTGTTATCTCTAGTACACTTGCAGCAAGACTTGTCCTTTTGGGACGACGATAACGCCCCGATCATTGGGTTCATCAATTATAATTGAGGGAATCAAAATAATGATTGCACACAGTGAAACATGCTTAATTAGGGGGCATTGCAATACGAATGCTTAATTTCGATCTTAAGGCAGTTGGTGAGAAGAGACTTTTACAATTGAATGAACTTGGTGAATTATGGTTGGAAGCATATGAGAGTTCCTACATCTATAAGGAAATGACAGAACCAAGAAATGGCATGACAAGCAAATTTTAAAGAAGCGCTTTGATGAAGGTGATATGGTTCTCTTGTTCAATTCAAAGGTAAGGTTATTCTGGGCAAGCTCAGGTCCGGATGGTTGGGGCCATTTCGAGTTATCATAGTTCATCCCCCTGGCACGGTTAAAGTATTAAGTGAGTCAATCTGCTTGGTTACAGTAACTAGATAACAGCCTAAGCCTTATTTCGTGGTGGGAACCAACTGAGAAGCCCTCTACCCACACCTTTCTGAGCCTGAGCAAACATAAAAGTGAAGGCCGAGCTCTAGACCTTAAAAGAGAGCTTTTTGGGAGGCAAACCAAATTTTCCTTTTACTAGTTTTTTTTTCTTTGATTGTATATAGTGCATTTTTTTTATTTTGAGAAAAAAAGGGAGTATAAAAAAAATACAAAGAGCAAAAAAAAGGAGAGGAAAAAGAAAAAAAGAGAAGAAACAGCGGAAAAAGAAATAAGAGAGTTTTAGAGGCTCCAAACAGAAGCTCCTACGGACCCCTAATGGTGTTTGACTCAGTCCATGGAGCCCTTGTCAAGAAATAAGAAAAATTTTGGAACTGAGCTGACCACGGCCCGTCTATAATGTTCACCATGGTTCGCGGTGGGCCTACTCACTCGTGGTCAAGGATTTTTCACGCCCTTTGCCCTGAAATTTCACTCATTCATCTTCAATCTCACTACATTCTCTCTTTAAACTTTTCCTTCTCTTTCTACAAACTCTATTAACACCCACCTTCCCACCCTTAATTTTTAACCATTTTCTATCAAATTTCTTCCAATTTTCCCTAATATCTTCACCTACCTTCCAAATCCCCTTCAAATTTCCCTTTTCTACTCTTCTTTCTCTCTCATTCATCCTTACCCATAATCATTTTCTCCGACATTCTTCAAACACTTCCATTACACCTTCTAACCTTCCAAATTTTCATCTTTTCTTCCATAATTCTTCTCTAACATCTCTTATTTGCACAAATTGTTTATTTCAGTACACTTCTCATCCATTTTCTTCATAGTTAGGATTTTCCATCTACATTCAAAACATGGAACCTAATAAGGGAGCGAGGACTACTCCAGGAGCATGGACATCAAGTCAAGATCCCCAAAATGTTTCCTGAACCCCAACTAATGTGCGAAGCTGAGGTATCTGACTAACTCGCTTGGTACAACCGATCCTGAACATGTTGCTAAATACAACGCTTTCAGTAGTAAACTTGTTATAGCTGCTCGATATTTATTAACTACAAATGAATATATATATATATATATATATATATATATATATAT
>JACYFF010003369.1:66604405-66633634 GCA_017589665.1 Selenicereus undatus
ATGTATGTATGTATGTATGTATGTATGCATGTATATATATATTTATTTATTTATTTATTTATTTGTTTATATATATGTATATATATGTATTTATATGCATATATATATTTATATTTATATATATGTATGTATATAATATATTGTTTGAACACCAAAAGTGTCAAATTAAGTACTTTTAATCACTTAATTTTTGTTCGTAATCGAGATTACTTTTGAATTATATGTGTTTGTTATTTGATTTTTTTGAAAATAATGTTGCGATGAAAATGTAATTGATTCGGCCAAAATAAGAGACGAAGTGGAATAAGGAAAAAACAGTGAACAGCCCAGCCTAGAAGAAAAGCTCAGTTGCAGCCTCCTAGCTTCACAACTCTCTACTTTTCTTTTCTCAACAGCTGAAAATTTGAAATTGAAGGAAAAATTTTAATTTTTGGTGAAAATTGGAATATGGGGATTATTAGGACGGTAAAAAATTTGATTTTTATTTGGGCAATCTTTGTAATTAGGAAATTGGCATTAGTACAAATAAGGGCTTTAGGAGACTTTTGTAACTCATCTTATCACCAATTCATCAATTCTTCTTTTATTTTTCTCTTTTGGTATTGGTGTAGTTCTTGAGAATTCTTGTAATCTTTAGTTGAGATTTGATTTTAAGTTCTTGTTCCATTTAAATTTTGAGTTTTTGTTGTCATTCAAGTTGTTAGTTCAAATATTATTTCTCTTGTTTTATTTCAATTTGAGCCTTCTTCTTTCAAGTGGGAATTTCTCTATAAGAGTTCTCTTTCAAGATTCAAGTTCAAAGATGACTCTCAAAGATTTAATCTTCATTCATGGATTTCGTGATTATATCTTATAATTCTCCTCTTAAGGTAAGTTCTTTGTTTCTTCTTACTTTTTGCTAGCTTTACTTCAAGTTTCATGTTTCATGTTTGGGTTATATTAATTCTACCTTATTTCTGTGTTGTTAATTTTAGTTTCAATTAGTTTTAGTTAAATTCCAACTGTTTCATCTTAGTTTAAATTCCTTATTACTATTTGGAATTAATTCTTGTTTGTCCTGATTAGTTTAATAGTTGGATTCGAGTAATTAAACCCAACTCATCTCTATGGACAACCTGTAAAGTGCTACAACCACAGCTGTACACTTGCGGCTTTATTTCATAGTTTTGAAACATAAACAAGTTTTTGGCGCCGTTGTCGGGATTTTATTCAAATTTTAATTTTTAAATCACTTCAAATAATTGTTTGAGTCTAGTTCTTATTTGTTTACATGATTTAGTAGCTTAAATTTCGAGTAGTTGCTGGAATTGCTTACTTTGTTTGCTTTTAGTAGTTTAATTTATTTGTGTTTTTATTTTTTTTATTTCATTCATCACCCTAAAAATTTGAATTTTATTTCTTTCAAAAAAAGAGAAAAAAATTAAAAATTGAAAACCATATATCATAAAAACAAAGAGAGTTTTCATTGCATGAGTGGTTGGGTTAGGGATCCTTATAGCAAATACTTAGATAAAGTGAAAACTAACCTAAACGACAGTGAATCAGAACTTGAAATTGAGGATAAAAAGATGGGTGAAGTGAGACCAATAACACTTAATGACATCTTTTATCCACCGAGGACCACTGCACCATCTTGTTTTAATATACTGGCCGTAGAAAATGTTACTCTCGAACTTAAACCCCAATATGCCCATATGGTTCCTAAGTTTATGGGTGTAGAGGATGCTTACCTCTTGCTACAAGAGTTTGAAGAGGTTTGTTCCATGATGTGTTACCCTAATGTGCCCATTGATACTATACGTTTGAAATTCATTCTGTTTGCTTTAAAAGACGATCCTAAAAAGTGGGTGTATAGCTTACCTGCGAACTCCATTACAAACTGGGATGGGTTTGTGTGTGTCTTTTTGTGAAAATACTTCCCTAAAAACAAAACTATTAAGCTAAGGAATGAAATTAATCAATTCGTGTAAGCTGATAGGGAATCATTTTGAAAATACCTTGATAGGTTTAAAAACCTCTTATCTCAATATCCTCACCATGGTTTAGACCAAGCTCGTTTATGTCAAATCATTTATAAAGGTTTGGATCAACAAAATCGGACAATGGTGGAGTTAATGTGTCAAGGGGGTTTTCTTTCTAAAAGCCTTGCCAATGCTTGTGAATTCCTAGAGGATCTCTCTAAAAAAACCATACAATGAAAAACCACTAGAGATGACAACCTAAGCTCTAGGTACAATGGGACAAGGGGTGGTATACATGCTATGTCTGAATTGAGTCACCTGGAATCTCGATTTGCTACCTTTGAAAATATGATGAAAGGATTAATTCTACAACAATCCTAACCTTCCCAGACTCTTGAAGTGTGCTCTCAATGCCATGCGTTGGATCATACTTTGAGCACATGCCCCCACTTTGCTCACCACTTGGCCTCATGCCAAGAACAGGTGAACATGGCCTACCAAAGACCAAAGAATGACCCATATGCTCCTACCTTTAATCCAGGGTGGCGTACTCACCCTAACTTCTCTTAGAGTAATAGACCTAATGTTGTAGTGCCTAATCAGTATGGAGGGTTGAGTATAAACCCCTCTCAAGCCATGCCAAGGCCCAATTACCAAGGCTTTTCAAATGGGCCTAGCTAGCCGGTTCCTCCGCCCATGGCATCTAATGCCCAGTCTCAGCCTCCACTAGTTATAGTGAGTTTGATAAATATGAGAGGAGAATTAGAAATGGCATGGAAAGAATGTTAAAAGAAAGTAATGAAGGAATTCTTAGGGCAATAAATGAACAATTCTCCCAGTCAGCTATGAAATAGGGAGAAAGGAACCTTTCCTAACCAGTCTGAGACCAACCCCAAGGGCAGAACCTCCTCTGACTCTGCTCCTGACACTTTTAGGAAGGTTAACGCTATCATAACTTTGAGATCGGGGAAAAAGATGGATAATCATATGGGGGATAATTTAAATGAGAAATTTGATACACCCCCTACTATTACTATTGATGATTCTGGAGAACCTAAAGAGGATGAGCCCACTATTGCAGTGATCACATCTCCTCCCTCCTAATATTACTTCTACCTCTCCTATACAGGTTCAGAAACCTATAACTCCTTTCCCCAACTGGCTGAAAAGGAAAAAGGACCAAGCTCATATTGACAAGATTGGGGAGGCGTTCTCCCAAGTTAAAATTAACATTCCCCGACTGGATGCTCTCCAACAGATGCCCCCATATGCTAGATTTCTGAAGGATCTTTGCACTACCAAGAGGGCAACTGTTGTACCCAAGAGAGCTTTCCTAGCCTCTAATGTTAACTCCATTATCCCGAATCAGATTCCTATCTAACACAAAGACCTAGGTTGCCCTACCATTTCCATAGTGATAGGTGACCAGGTCATTCATAAAGCTTTACTAGACTTGGGAGCTAGTGTCAATTTGCTTCTATTAACCGTTTATAAGAGACTTGGACTAGGTGAGTTTAAACCTACCAAGATTATCCTCCAATTAGCTTATGGGTCTACTAGAATACCTTGGGGTGTGGTGGAGGACGTGCTTATTAAAGTGGGAGAATTCATATTTTCTATTAACTTTGTGGTACTTGATACTGAGAGAGTGCCTAATGCTGAGTCCTATATTCCTATAATTTTAGGGCGCCCTTTCTTGGCTACATCCAATACTCTGATTAACTATAGGAAGGGGATAATGAATCTATCTTTTGGTAACATGACTCTTGATTTGAATATGTTTAACTTGCACAGACAGCTTGATGGTTTTGATGATATAGATCATTCTACCCTTAATTAGGTGAATGACTTTTCTTATAATGAGTTGGAATTTGAGCACGTGGATGAGTTTACTGTTGAGTATGAGTCCTTCTTTATGGATGATGAGCCTGATTGTGATATGTTTGACTTTGATACATGCTATGTGGACTTCATAGCTGAGATTGCTTCTACATGTGATACTTCTAGTGTGTCACTTGATCGAAAACCTTTGCCTGAGTCCCTAAAGTATGCTTTTCTAGGTCCTAATGAGTCATTACCTGTGATTATTGCTTCTAATTTAAACCAAGACCAAGATGAAAAATTGCTAGACTTACTTAGGGAAAACAAAGAGGCCTTAGGATGGACCTTAAGAGACATCAAAGGTATTAGCCCTACAATTGTTCAGTACAGGATCCCTTAAGAGGACGGTGCTAGACCTTAGTGGGCAGTGGCGGAGCCACTAAGGGGCAAGGGGGGTCAATTGACCCCCCAGCTTTTTCGGGAAAAAAAAATTAAATGTGAAATATTCTGATGCAAACAAACAATAGATATATATTAATTAGTTATTAAATATTTCATAAAGGAGTGCATAGCAAATTGGTTGGCTGTTTATTATTCCATTTGAGAGGTCATGGGTTCAACTCTTTGTGATGTCTTTTGTGTAATTTTTTTTTGAATATTTTTAAAAGTCTATCGAATGATGATATCATGCTTTATTTTCAAAACATGAGATCTCATCGAGAACAACTTTCTTAATTGTATTAGCTACGTACTTCATTTTTAGAACTATTAAAACTTATGTTATGTGTATTATTAATCTCGCCCCCCCCCCTTGCTTTGAATCTTGGCTCCGCCCTTGTTAGTGGGACCGATAGAGAAGGTTAAAACCGACTATGTAGGAAGCGGTTAGGAAGGCAGTGTTGAAGTGCCTAGACCATGGGATCATATACCCTATTTCTGATACTTAGTGGGTTAGTCCTATTCAAGTCGTTCCTAAGAATATTGGCATCACCGTGATTAGTAATGACAAGAATGAGCTAATTTCAACTCCAGTCCAGTCTGGGTGAAGGGTTTGTATTGACTATAGGAAATTAAATGTAGCCACCTGTAAAGATCATTTTCCACTCCCTTTCATAGACCAGATATTAGAGAGGTTAGTTGGACATTCATATTACTGCTTCCTTGATGGGTACTCGGGCTATACCTAGATCTCTATCGCTCCTAAGGATCGGGAGAAAACTACATTCACCTGTCTCTTTGGCACCTATGCTTTCAGGAGGATGTCTTTCGGTCTATGTAATGCCCCTGCTACTTTCTAGAGATGCATGATTTCCATATTCTCTGATTTGGTTGAACAATGCATGGACATTTTTATGGATGATTTTTGTATATTTGGGTGCTCTTTTGATAATTGTTTAACCACTTAAAAAAAGTTTTGAAAAGATGCAGGGAGAAAAATTTGACTTTGAACTAGGAGAAGTGTCACTTTATGGTGAACAAAGGGATAGTCTTAGGCCAAGTGATTTCTAGTGATGGTATTGAGGTTGATAAGGCCAAAATTGATTTAATTGCTAATCTTCCCCCTCCCATCTATGTGAAAAATGTTAGGTCTTCTCTTCAACATGTTGGATTATATCGCAGATTTATTTAGCAATTTGGTAAAATTGCTAAGCCCTTGTCTAGTCTTCTGGCTAAGGATGTGCCCTTCCACTTCTCTGAGGAGTGTGTCGAGGCATTTACTGAGTTGAAGGACGCCTTAACCACTACCGCCATTCTACATCCTCCTATTTGGGGCGAGCCTTTTGAATTGATGTGTGATGCTTCTGACTATGCTGTTGGGGTTGTTCTAAGACAGCGCATTGATAAGAAAACCTATGTGATCTTTTATGCTAGCCACACGTTAAATGATGCCCAGATGAATTACACTATGACAGAGAAAGAGTTTTTGGTTGTGGTCTTTGCTATTGAGAAGCTTAGACCTTACTTAATTGGTTCTCATGTCATTGTTTTACTGATCATGTGGCACTTAAGCACCTTTTTTCAAAGAAAGATGCTAGGCCCAGACTTGTGAGATGGTTGCTCCTACTGCAGGAGTTTGACTGTGAGATTAGAGATAGGAAGGGTTCTGAAAACCCTATTACTGACCACCTGTTTAGGATTGTATGCAGTAGGGGTACCGAGGCCCCTATTTCTAAGTGCTTCCCTGATGAGCATTATTCGCTATCCATTCTGACCCTTGGTATGCTGATATTGTGAACTATCTTGTGACTGGTAAATTGCCTAAGGGTTGGAATAAGCATGATAGGGATAGGTTTTCACACTTGGTGAAATTTTATATATGCGATGATCCTTACCTGTTTTAATATTGTTCCGATCAAATTGTAAAGAGATGTGTCCTAGACCATCAGATTAGGAGCATTTTGTCTTTTTATCATGGCTAGGCCTGTGGAGGGCACTTTAGTGGAAAAACGACTACGGCCAAAGTACTTCAATGTGGATTTTATTGGCCTACTTTGTTTAAGGATACCCATGAATACTATAGGAGATGCCCTAGATGTAAGCAGTTAGATCGTATCACTAAGAGGGATATGATGACCCTCAACCCCATTATTATTGCGGAAAATTTTGATGTATAGGGAATTGATTTTATGGGACCATTGTCAATTTCTTTTAGGAATGTGTATATTCTACTAGCTCTTGATTATGTGTCTAAGTGGGCGGAGGCTATCCCCACTAGGACTAATGAGGCTAGGGTAGTGGTGAGGTTTTTGAGGGAGAACATATCTTCTAGGTATGGCATGCCTTGTGCGATCATTAGTGACCAGGGTACCCACTTCAACAATCGATCCTTTGATTCATTACTAAGACGGTACTTTATTATCCATAGGCTAGCCACTCCTTATCATCCCCAAACCAGTGGATAGGTGGAAGTGCCCAACAAGCAAAGAAAACATATTTTAGAGAAAACAGTTAATAGGAACAGAAAAGATTGGGCCGACAAGCTTATTGATGCCTTATGGGCTTATAGTACGGCTTTCAAGACATCTTTAGGTATGTCACCTTATAGGGTAGTCTATCTAGAGCCTTGTCATCTTCCAGTTAAGCTTGAGCATAGAGCTTGGTGGGCTATTAGGACCCTCAACTATGATCATACTACAGTAGGTGAGGAGAGACGATTGTAGTTGAGTGAGTTAAAAGAGATGATCTGAGGCCTATGAGAGTGCTAGATGGTCTAAGGAGAGGCCGAAGTTAGTTCATGACAAGATGTTCTTAGGAAGGACTTTGCTCCAGGCATGAAAGTGCTCCTATATGATTCGAGACTGCGCCTCTTTCGAGGTAAGCTTAACTCATGCGTTTTCTTATGGTGTAGTTGAGATACAGAATCCTGCTACTGGAGCTAAGCAGAAGGTCAATGGCCAACGATTGAATCAATTCCTTGAATTCCCTACAGAGGAGGATGTGGAGTATCTGATGCTCCATGAACCACCTAGTGATTACTAATGGGTGGTGAGGTAGTTCGGGTATATTCAGTATCTGACTTAGTAGTATTGTTATGTCCCTTGTATATGGTGTATATGGTACTCCCTTTTTCCACAATGCAAACATTGTGTGATCTTGGTGTGGGGGAGGGGAAGCTACGCTTCAAAATTTTGAAAAAGAAAAAAACATTTGAAAAAAAAACCAAAAATATTTTCTATATAATTTAGGGAGTTGTATTTGCTTAATTAATTTTGAGCCCTTGGACTTAATGTCAGGTTGTATATGAGCACTGTGTACATACTAGACCTTGACCCCGAGAGTATCATTTCATATCCCAATTCTAATCCTGACAGCTCATTGGAGCTTGAGTCTAATCCTGATTCACATAGCACCATTGTCTTAGGAATTTAGGCAACCATGGTTGGATCCCCTACTTGTCGTTTATTTGTTTCATTTAAAAAAAGGCAAGAAAAATCGAAAATAAAAGGTCATAGAATTGATTATGACAAGTATTCATTTGAGTCATGTGCTACTAGGTGATACCCTTTGAGGCAACATTGCTACTGGAAAAACTTGTAACCAAAATAATTGAGCTGATAAAGTTGTTAAGTGGGACTGATCATGGTTAGCCAAACCCCTGAGATGATGGTACACTAGCACATTGAGCACTAGGCCGGATTTACTGTTTCAAGGGCTTGTGGGATGAAAAGTTGGTGTACGGATGTCATCTTTGGTGGCCAAGAGTTTGATATGTACATTGTGCTTATGTATGGTTTGATACTTGGGTTATAGGGGTGATTTGTTGATCAAGTGTATATAGTTTTCCCTAGTGTATATGTACGTATGTATGTTTGAAAAAAAAATCAAAAAGATTTTCTATTGTCACTACAATAAAATTGAATTTTTGTAGCAATTTATTGTAGCAAATTTAAATTTGCTACAATAATCTAAAAGTAGTAAAATAATTGTAGCATATGTAATATTGCCACAAAAAGTTGAGTGTGTTGTGGCAATTAGCCAAAATTGCCACAAAAGACATTTATGTTTTTTAAAAAAGGGGTTAGTTTTAGAGGGAAATTTTTATCTAGTGAAAAGAATTCCCTACTTCGTTTTTCTTTAATTTGTATTATGAAAAATATTCAGATGAAACGAGAGAAAAACCTGCAAATTAATTTCGTGACCCTCCCCCTAAAAGCCACGCGAACACAAGAAACTCATTGTAAGAGTCGCACCTTCAGTCTACTACTAATAACAGTTTTAGTTGCTGAATTTACAAATCTACGTTTAAATTATTTTTCAACAAGGGTGTTAAGTCAACCGTGTGCGTTTTTAATGATTAATTTCATTAAAAAGAACAACTATATGATTTATGTTATTATTGACATTACTTATTTATAAATTTATTGAATTGATGCTAACCCGAGTTTTTAAAATCGTTTTCGTTTTATTTAGTCGATTCCTGAAGTTTAAATTAAAATGTTAATTGTAGGATGTCTTAATTCGAGTTTAGTCAAATCGCTAATGAGTTTAGGGTTGGAACCTAGCTGAATTATGTTATTTGAGCCAAAAAAAAAGAAAAAGAAATTAGAAAAGGGGGGACGCTAAGACGGGTCTCAGGAAACCCGAGACCCCCAACACCACCTCACCTCTCCCCCTCTAACGTCCGCTCTCTCTCGCTCTCTCTCTCTCTCTCTTTCTCTCTCTCTCTCTCTCTCTCTCGAGGGCCACCGGTCGCCATCTGGCGTCACCGCCGACCGCCACCTGTCGTCGGCGAGAGAAAGGGACGGCTGGTCCCCTCAGCCTACGACAACCACTACCAGAAACCACACCTCGTCGCCCTCCACTTCTCACGGCCAAAGAGACCTAAAACCACGCGTCTAGCCAGCCTGAAAATGGCCACCCACGTGCCGAAATCTGGTAACCCACACCCCACTCAGCCTCCTCTATAAATTGGGGGCCGAATTTGAGTCAAAATCACCCAAAAACGCCACAAATTCGGCAGATAATGTCTGGATTTTGCAAGAAATCGACTGGGATTTGGGATTCAGCAGATTAGGGGCATGCCTTTGTTGTTGTTTGAGTCGAAAATTTGATTTATCTAAGCAAGTGTTTCTCCCCTCCTAAGCTATTATTATTTTCAAAAATGTTTTTAGCAGGTTGAAGTTGCATGTTAGATTAGGGTTAGCTAAAGTTGTTAGAACTGTTAAGAATTGGACGAAAATGTGTTGCCTGGTGATTTTATACCTGTTTATGGCCAATTGGATTGAATACCCAAACTTCGGTTGCTACCATTAACTATGCACGTCTCGACTCAGTTTCTAATTTCAGTTTAATAACGCACAGGATCTGTTATGGGCTGTAGTTGTGATTCAATTATACCTTGGTTGGTTCGAATCGGTTTATGTGCGATATCACTACTTGAAAGTAACTTGAATTACGAATATAAATGCTTGAATCGTATCATGCTAAAATTGCTAGAATCGATGTATGTATGTTTTAGTTAATTCATATCATTTATTAACTTTGAAACGAAAAAAGAATGCTTAGAATCGATTTTAGTACATTCAGTAATACATGCCTGAAGGTTTAGTTTGAAGTGAGCTATGCATGTTTAGAATCAAGTTTAGTATGTTCTGTTATTACATGCTTGTAAGTCTAATTCAAACTGAGTCATGCATGTTTAACACCAATTTTAGTAAATTTAATTAATGCGTGCTTGAAGGGTCGACTTGAATAAGTAACTACGACACGACAAATGATTGCCTAAAGTTGTGGTGAAAGGTGATGTGCTCAGTGGAGAAAAAGAGTACTTCGGTATGTTACAAGAGGTTGTTGAACTGGAGTATGATAGTAAACACAAAGTTGTTCTATTCAAGTGTGACTGGTTTGATGTATATACTGACAACATAGGAATCAAAAGAGAAGAATATGGCATTACTTCAGTCAATGTGAAACGTTTTCTGAAAACAAATGAGCCATTTGTTTTAGCTTCCCAAATTGAGCAAGTATACTATGTCAAAGATCACATGCATCAAAATTGGCAAGTGGTTGTGAAAACAAATCCTCGTAATTTCCATGACATTCCTTCTGAAGATGAAGATGAAGAAGCTAAATCAATTGTGGACGGTGATGATGTTGTTCAAGAAGCATATATCCCACTAGCAAATGATGGAACAACTTCTTTGGTCAGGAATGATTTAAACCCAGATGTGGTCGATGCTACTATTGTGACACAAGAGCTGCAGCGGCATAACAAGAAGGGCAAAATGGCAGTTGTTGATGCTGGGAGTAAATCTGAGTCAAGTGATAAAGATGACATGCTATTGTTTGCTGATGAATTGGACAATGAGTTCAATTAAACTTGTCATTAGTATTATTATCGAACCTTTCTTTGGTGCAAACGCATGTATAAGGAAAAACATGTCCAATAACTATTTTTGTATTTGTTTCGGTCACTTTTTGTATAGCCTAATTGTATTGTGATATTATCATTTAGTTGTTAGATTTTGGTAACACTAGCATTTCTTATCTATCCATTTAGTTGTCAGATATTTATCATTGCTTTGCTGAGGTTAAGTGCAGTTGCAGTTTTTTTTTCCTGGTTCTTAGTTTTTTCTTGCACTTTGCAATTGTATTGTGATTATAGGCAATGATGTATATCACTCTTGAGAGCTTGCGCAATTTGGCAAGACCTAAAAGGATCACAAGTGCACCCGGTGGCGTTTCCTGCAAGGACAACGTCAACGAGTATGAAATGCAACGGAAGGACAACGTCAATGAATATGAAAGGCAACAGGAGTTGAATATTCAGCAAAACAATCAAAAACTTCAGGAACTTGGAATACAACAGACGATGCAAGCACCAAGAAGAGCCAATGGAAGTATCCAACTACGTGGTGAGCAAAATTGTGAGGAAGACGATGAGTATCATCCGACAGACGATGAAAGAGTGCAGGCAGAATGCTATGATGTTCCTTTTGACACTCAAAGAACTACTATGCGTACAACTTCATTGGAAAGACAGGTTACTAGGATGAGATCAGGTAATTCAATAGTGAGCTTAGTAGAGATAAATCCTAGCTATTTGTGTCATTTTAATAGTGTGTGCTCATTTTGCTATTCTCTGTAAATTCTCTATATTAGGTGACATGAGTAGACCTGCAAGATCAAGTTCTGGATATGATAATCAAGTGATACTTTCTTCGAATAAACTGTTAAATATAGGTTACATATGATATGCTTATTCGTTTATGAAATAAAATATTATTTGACCTTTGTAATTTAGTATGATAGGCGAAATAGTGCATGCTGAATTAAATGACCCAAGGAGCAATCAAGGTACCAATTTGCACACCCCTATATTAGAGAGCCAAGGGCCCAGGACAAGATCATCTTATTTACGTAGGAAAAATGATTCAAATTACTCCTATGATAGAGGTGAGGAAGCAAACTCTCTTTCTTTCACGCACACCTATAGATTCCTAAATCTCATACATTTATATAATCTTGGAGTTTGAATTACAAATGTAGGTACATTTATGGACAACATTACACATCACAACACTAAGGATGATACCCAAATTAACTCATCTGAGCATAAAGGTTTGTCATGTTTTTGTCTGCTACAATATATACGGTCTTATTTTCACTATATTTATATTATTTGTATTCCAGCTCCCTCACCTAGACGTGGGAAAACAAAATGTCAAAAATGGAGAAGGAAAAGGGAGGCAGATCAAAGACCAGTGGATATTGAAATCCCACCAGAGCTTATGCGTGTTGTCGGTTACAATAGCACTCAATTCATTAGTGAGGCTAGCTACTTGATGAAACAATGCATGCCATTGGATGTTGAGAAATGGGGTCATATACATGCAGATAAGAAGAGAAAATTCTTAATGAAACTGAAGGTTTTCACCCTAAGTCTAACACTATCCATCATTAACCCCTACCCCTTTTTTCGTTATTAACATTTTCTACTATATATGTAGGATATGTTTAAATTGCCTGAAGGTTGTCATGTGGAAAGGACAATTAAGCGGCGTTGCAAGGTTTGGTATAGGAAATGAAGCTATGATTTAAAGCAAAAAGCATACAATGACTATGCTACTGTTGCTGATAGGCATGCAAATCCACCCAAGGAAGTTGATCCAGAACAATGGAAATGGTTAGTCAATTATTGGGATAGTGAGAAGTTCAGGGTAAGTTGAATGCTCTATTTTTTACTGCCTCACAAATCATTGGATCATGTTGTATTATTGTTATCTGAACATATACCAACTATGATTGTTTACTTATTCATTCTATTTTTGTTGGTAATCCTAGCGCCGTAGTGAGATAAATACTAAAAGTCAAAAATCTCAGAAAATGTTAGCAAAAGTTGGGACCAAATACTAAAAGAGAAGAAGGTTGGAACGATCATATCAGGTTGGATACAGATTATACCCAAACTATGAAGCTTATGGAGCATCAGCCACTCCATATTAAGCTGAAAACTACTACTCAAATCAAAACTCGTTAGAGCACGCAACAGCTTATCAAACACAGAAGCCCAACTCTCAATAGTATAGCAACAATAAAAAGCAATGAGTTAGAACCAAATTGAGTACATCCATATAGCCAAGAAAGCATAGGTAAGGGCCCGTTTCGACTTATCAAACAATGGGGCCCAATCAGGAAGGAAATGAGCATACTCATAATGAGCCAGTCGTGAGGTCACAGGCCTAGAAACTATGTCAACATAAACAAGCAATCTAGGCAAAATGGAGGATGCAAATTTTACAAGTCTGTTTAATCCAATATGCATATGAGTCTGGTCTAAAGTAAAGTTCTTAGTAATAATGATCTCAGACTCAACATAATCAGACTTGCAATAATAAAAAAGGAAGTCAGTTTGGATGGAATGAAAAGAAAATGACTCATAATCAGCACAAAAACCATCATCAGAACTTCCATAGATACCAAACTCGCCAGAAAAAGATTCATATTTTACATGCAAAATATTTTCATCTAATTTAAACAGAAGGTTAGGAATGATGGGATCAAAAGAGAATGATTCAAATTCAACAGGAAACCCCACATCAAAACCTTCAGTAACATCAACCCCATATGAAAAATATTCATATTCTACACAAAGAATATCATCATTAAGGTCAAAAATAGTGACTTCAGATGTCTCATCATATAACTCCTGTGAAATATCTTTTGAATTATCTAAATCATGAAGCTCAATTCCAGGTGCGATGCTAATATCTAGCTCACTAACCAAATCAGATCGTTTACCCACTTCTAATTCACACAAGTTGTTCAAAGTGGTGGGTAAGTCGACTAATATATTCTCAGAAACACTGTTAGGTGAGCTAGTACAAGGTGCAAGATCTGCTAATAGAGACTTAGGGAGGTCACTTTCTTGTTCTAAACTAGGCAAAGGCACAGTTTCTTTCAAATCAGACCTAGCAAAATAAGAAGGTTCAAAATCATCATAAAAATTAATGTCAGGTTTAGAAGATCCTAAACTAGAATCAAGCTCACTAGAGGTTTCCCTATTTTAGACAAAACATTGAGAATATTCAGCAATTTTGACTTTCATAGTCTCTATCATTTGATCAGTCATATCATCAATTATCTTTTCAAAACTTGCACAGGTAACATCAATGTAATCACGATAAGGACAAGTATAAGCATCATGATCAAGGAATTCACAATAATCGCACAAAAACAAGAGGCATATAAGAGTGAAATGAGTCATAAGAATTCATAAAATGATCTGAAGGGTAAGAATTAGCATGAAAATCATACTCTCCATGAATTGGGTATCTAAAAGTCTCATTAGCTCGTTCAAACGTATAGGTTTCCCAAGCTAATTTTTCAAAGAAATCCCGAACTTCATTTTGAGTTTTAGATAACAATTCTCTTGAACCTCCAGGAAAAATTGAATCGATATAACTCCTTGACTCAACATTTAGACCCTCAATAATAACCTCACAAATTTCCCATTTTTCAAAATTACAATTCAGCTGAGCAAGATAATCATTAAGCCTTGAAAAATAATTCCAAAAAGGTTTGCGCTCAAATTGCGGGAAATTGAAAACAGGCATTTTGAAAATTTAAAGTTTTTGAAGTTTTTCAATTTTTTTGGATTTTCAATTTTTCAATTTTTTTTGGGTTTTTTTTGGATTTTCTAATTTTTTTTGGACTTTCAAGTTTTTCAAATGTTTTTGGGGTTTTAAGATTTTTCTTTTTTTTTTGAATTTTTTTCAAATGTTTTTTTGAATTTTTGGCTTTTTTCAAAAAGGACTAAACTAACGAAAACAAAAACGATACCAAAATAGAGAAATTAAGAATCGATTCGAAAAGAAAGTTACGAAATGACTAAGCAAGACATGACTAAGTAAGTATCAACTAAACAAATCAAATCAACTAAACAAGATGACTAATAAACCAAACTACAACTAATAACGAAATATGACCTAATCTCATGCCGTCATCCCCGACAACAGCGCCAAAATTGTTGGTGATTTTTTAGGGAATGTGAAATAACTGAAAAGAAAAGCCTCAAGCATACGATTGTCATCGTAGTACTTTGAGGGTCGATCCATAGGGACGACGTTGAGATTATTGTCATTTACAATGAAACGGTTTAACTAAATAACTACACTAAACTAAGTGATATTATTCAAAGGGTAGTAACACCCCAAATCAACTAAACTCTTCTAAACTACTAAATCGACTAATTCAACCAAGATACTAATCAACTAAAGCTTAAAAACTTAACTAGCAACCTCATTCAAGCAAGATCACCTCAAAGGCACAAATGACAAGTTCAAACTGATGCAATTTATCGGATTTGCCAAACTAACTCAACTAAAACAACAAAATCGAGCTTGAGCAATCATTCAACCAAAACAAAGTTAACTTATTAAACCAATCTCACAATAATCATCAGTAAACTAAATCAAGGTCAAAACAGGGCACATGTATCAAGCCAAAATCTACCCTAACTGGCAATATCATCAACCAAACCAATAGCAGTCACAACACAATAATTAGTAACAATCAAAATCAATCCTAAAATTCGAACCAAGGTAGGTAGAACATGAATTGAAACATAACATGAACCAAATCAATCCTAAAATCAATCCTAAAGTAGAACATGAACCGAGGAGCTGGGGAGGGGGCAAAACGAATTGAAACAGAACGGAGGCCAAACCAAAACAGGCGAGGAGAAGAGCTCGAACAACCACAACATCTCAGCCATGGTGAATCCGAAGCCTCGAAATTTCAAAAGCTCAACTAATCGGGGAAAAAAAAACAACCCTCCATTTCATGAAATACAACCAAAACAAATGTGTTTATGAGGCAGAATCACATGAATCGAAACCCACAATCTACCTAACACAAAACCCTAACCCTAGAAATTGAAACACAAAATTGCATCTAGATTTTGGAGAAACTATTGCAAAAATTAAACTAACTAAATCTAAGGATTCATTAACCTAACCTAAAACCTAAATTACCTACCAAATTACCTAGCTTCCGAATCTCTCCAATGGCGTCCGCAAGCCCTCTTTATGCCTGAACTCGCTACGATTCTCGACCCTTCAATTTGTGGGTATCTAGACAGTGACGATGGGGACAGCGGTGGGGAGTGTCGTGGTGTTGGCAACGTGACTTGCGGGTGGATGAGGATGAGAAAGATGAGGTGTCAAGGAGATAGGAATGGGGTAGAGAGAGAACGAGATGGCGATGGTGAGGATGAAAGTGGAAGGCTTCTGGGTTTCTGGGGGTTGGGGTTTCTGGGGGCTGGTATCGGGTGAGGAGGAGAGAGAATAAGAAGAAGGGGAGGGGGTGTTAAGTGAACCGAAGTCACGCGCGAGGCATACGCCTAGGGGCTGGTCCAGGTTTTTTAAAAAAAAACCGGTTTGGCTTTTTTAATTGGGTCGGTTCAGTGCAATTTTGGACGGTTCTGGACACATGTGGACCGGTTCTTCAATTCCCAACATTTTCGCTATTTTTCTCGCATTTTTGGTCATTTATTCGAAATTATTCAAAACCTACAAAATAAAATAAAATAAAAACCTTAAAAATATGATTAAAACGAGCATAAAACTAGTGTAAAAGTACCCTAAAAATAGCTCATTTTTGGTACGAACAAATGACTGAAAAGAGAAATGACTGAAAAGAGAAACCTCAAGCATACGATTGCCATCGTAATACTTTGAGGGTCGTGTCCACAGGGACGACGTTGAGATTCAGGTCACAAAAATTGTGAATTAACTAACTAATTAATCTAGAAAATTAAACTACTCACAACCAAATCAAACCAAGCCAAATCCTAAGTAATCCACCAAACTACTAAGAAATCAGCATCAATTAAACTTAAGCACTAAACTACTCACTTCAAATGATCAACCAACTACTAAAATCAACTAAGTCACCTAAACTACTAATCAACTAATTTAGCTTAACTAAATTCAGAATTTTATTCAATCAGGCAATCAAACCATCACTATCATTCAACATTAATGAAACTAAACTAAGTAAACCTTCATTCAACATCGACTCAGTAAAAGCAAACCGTTATAATCCATTCAGGCAAACTAAGCAAGCTAGACAACGAGCATGAAAACGCATCACAAACCATCGTCACCATTCAAGTCAGTCAAATGCCAACTCATTTCTAAGCAAATTAACTCAACTAAATTCAGGATATAACCAACTCGACACTAGTGAAACCAGAACTGAGAACTAAGCAAGGGTGAGGGTAAACAGAATCAAAACAGAGCAAACTCCATCTAGAATGACAAAACACTGAACCAGAACACAATCCCAAATTGAAATCAAAGCTTGAAACTAATTAATCCAGAATCAACATTCCTAACTAATCAAGCAACCCAAACAAGCATCACAGTACCTAGGAAACGAGCATCAAACAAGCATCAAACAGAAAATAAAATCGAAGCAATAGGGAAGGGTAAAACAAAGTTGACACAAAACGAAGGCAAGAAGAAAATCGAACCAGAACAAGCTTCAACATGCTTCAAAAATGGCGGATTCACCATGGTCGTTTGCACGGGCACACGAGAAATAGGGGAGGGGGGAAATCGACTGTTCTTGAGCAAAATTGCAACCAATTCTCACAAAATCAAACTACACCCATGAATTACTACTAGCAAACTCCAAATTCAGTGTGTTTACATGAAATTTGAACCCTAAAACAAATCTAAAGCCTAACCCTAATTTGAAAATTAACTCTAATGAACACGAAATTAAACTAACAAACCCTAAAACTAAACTAACCCTAGAATTTACCTAACAAATTTTACCTAACATCCTCTTCAATGGCGTCGCGAGCTCCCTTTTATACACGAACCAGCTTCGATGTCTACCCTTCAAGCGAAGATGGCGTGGACGGTGGATGAAGGGGATAGCAGGGGTGCGTTGTGGCGTTTGCTGCGTGATTCAAGGACTGGAAGTTGGGTTAGAGAGAGACGAGGTAGAGGGAGAGGGAATCGAGATGAAAGGAGGATGGGGGAGATGAAGGTGCAGGGGTTCTGGGTTTCAGGTTTCTGTGGGTTGGGGTTTCTAGGGGCTGGTTTCGGGTGAGGAGGAGAGAGAAGAAGAAGGGGAGGGGGATGTTATGTGAGATCATGCGCAGCGCACATGCCTGGGGGCTGGATCGGGTTTTGCAATGGACCGGTCTAGTTTTTTTTTTAATTACTGGACCGGTTCAATTCAATTCTTTAATTTCCGACATTTTCTTCGCCATTTTTGGCCATTTTTTCACATTTATTAAAAACCTGCAAAATAAAAAAAACCAAATAAAAACCTTAAAAATACGATTAAAATGAGCATAAAACATGTATAAAAGTACCCTAAAAATAGCTCATTTTTGGTATGAACATTGCTCAAATTCACGAGTCTTATGAAGCACGCCTTCGTGCTCTAGAGGAAAGACTAGGTCCTTCAAATGCACAGGTTAGTGTCAACAACATTGTAGACATTCTTATTTTTTTGGAAAGTAATCATTGTAATTTAAATATAACTAATTGAGTTGATCACCTTGGCCTATAGGTGCAATCAAGTGGATCATCCCAGCATCTTTCTTCTTCTTCCGTGGAGCATAGTCGTTGTGGACAAAATGAGAGGTATGTTTATTTCGACTCCCTCATTTGGAATATCATGATTCAATAGAATCAACAACTAATCAATAGCCAAACAAAAATTAGTTGAAACAAGTGCCAGAAAGAATTGCACAAGCAAATAAGCATGTGAACGAAGGAAATGCAGCAGAAAAGCATGCTTTTTTTAGCAAAACACAACAAAGCTTGCAAAGCTGATTCTCTGGTTTAGAATGTGTAGAATTCTTATGTAATGTAAGGCTTGTGTAACGGTAATAAATTGATGCTTGGTTTTAGGTTTACTCGTTCAATTAGCTGATTATGTGGTTGGGTGTTAAGAACTTTATTGAATGGTTTACTCCGATCGTGTGACCTGTAGAGTTGTGGTCTCCGGCGTGTAGCCGTTGAGCTTGGTTGATGTTCGTTTGTATTTCTATTTAGTGCATGGGATTTAATGTAAGGCTTTAAGCCTAGGAAATGGTCAGTTTTTAGGAAAAACTCTGTCCGTTTCGCCCCAGAAATTAAGAAAACACTAACACTCCTAGCCCTAGGTTGTTCATCCGTTTTCATATTTGCTTGGGAATCATATAAACGTACGTTGATATTTTTTATATGCAAATATGAACCGGTGCTAATGCTTATTTCTTTATTTACTTGGTCTTTCATACAGGCATCCCATTCCAAGAATGATGTTGGACGATCATATGAGGTGAAAAAGACGAGATGGTGATGATGAAGTCCTCATTTAATTTTTCTATTTGTTTTCTTAATTAGTTAGCACAATCTACGTTTATCGAATTTGAGTATTTATGGAATTTATCATTTCTTCATAAGTTAGAAATTTAAACAAAGTACACTTATGAAGAATAATGCTATGTGATTCCACTTCTGATATATGAAATGAATTTTCATTTCTTTATTTTTATTTGTTAAGTATGTTTATGTACAACACTTAACTTCATTACCAATTGCAAAAGTTAATTATATCGTTCAAGTACCAATTGCAATAGTCAATTATATCATAACATATATCTGTAAAATTTAAAATGAATTTCAAATACAGAAAATTGTAAAATAGAACATTTATACAATTTTAGTGGCATAATGGGATTGTCACTAAATGTTTTCAAATTAGACACCAAAAGACCAATTTGTAGCTAACTATATTGCCACAAATACCATATTTTTATGGCAAATATATTTTTGTAGCAATATTTGACTTGCTACAAAGTATGACCTATTGTAGCAATTTGATAGTTGTGGCATATTAAATTTTGCCACAAAAGCTTCATATTTAGTGGCAAACGACAATTTGCTACAATAACCTTTTGTAACACAGTATCTGTGGCACTTTGTAGCATGTTTTCAAATTGCCACAAAAGGTTATTGCAGCAATATTTGAACATATTGTGGCAAAACCAAATGCTACAAAAACTAGATTTTCTTGTAGTGCGTCTTTTCTTTTTTTCTTTTTTCTTTTTCAAAGATTTTGTGGATATATCTTCTGCAAACCCTCACGAGACCACACTCATCCACTAGAGGGAACCTAGGGATTTAAATGGCTTGTTGCACATGCTAAGTATGACTGTGATTTCTACGAAAGTGAGTTAGGTGTCTTAGTTAGATTTTGTTTTTCATTTTACTCGAGGAGTAGCAAAGTTTAGGTGTGGGGGTATTTGTTTGAGCACAGAAAGTGTCAAATTAAGTACTTTTAATCACTTAGTTTTGTTCATAATCGAGATTATTTTTGAATTTTATTTGTTTATTATTTGATTTTTGTAAGAAATAATGTTGTGATGAAAATCTAATTGATTGGGCCAAAATAAATGAAGAAGAAAAATAAGAAAAAAAAAAAGAGAAGAACCTAGCCTAGAAGAGAAGCCTAGTTGCAGCTTCCCAACTTCCTGCTTTCCTTTTCACAGTTGCCAGAAATTGGAAATTGAAGGGAAAATTGGGATTTTGGGTGAAAATTGGAATATGGGTATTGTTAGGAAGGTAAAAAATTTGAGTTTTATTTGGGAAATATTTGTAGCTAGGAAATTAGCATTAGTCTAAATAGGGGTTTAGGAGACTCTTATAAATCGTCTCTATAACACCCCCAACCCCTAGGTCGGGAGCGCTACGTTTTCTCAACTTTCTATTTAAATTCCGGAGCGAAACGGATAGAGTTTCCCAAAAAAACTGACCGTTTCCAGGCTAAAAGCCTTACAACAAACCCCTGCAGATCAACGGAAGCGTAAAACATTTTAAAAAAAGCTCAACGGCTACACGCTGGAGTTCATAACTCAACAAGCAACTCACTCAGAGTACATCAAACAAAATTGTTCATTAATACAAGAAAAGTGAAAGATACAACTCAACGGTTCGCACAACTTGGAGTACTGGGGTTTACATCCCAAACCGTGGCTGATTTCAATTAAAAAGACAATTGACTAATAAGATGGTTGGCATACATGGCCGTACAGAACGACTCCTAAACCAAATACACTACATGAACTAGAATACTTATTTTACAAACGTTTACAATACTAGGAATACTTTACACGGCTTCGTTAACACACATGACACCTTGTAGGCAAGATTGGATTCCATCTTGACATAAGCGACTTGGCTCCTTCTTGTCGCAGTGCAGACCTGGGGAAAAGGGGGAAAGAGTAGTGGGGTGAGCAACCACACGCTCAGTGAGTGTCCCCCAAGCCCCTTAAAACCAAAACCATTGCAGGCAATAATATATTTAATAGTCACATATCACGTATTCATACTTTACTATCATATTAGGCATTCATAAAATTCTTATGGTCATAAACTTCACTTTAACCACTCAAACACATTTCTAGGTCTCTAAATGACCAAACTTCTTTACTAACAGGCAGTCAAACACTTAAGCAAGCATCGAGGGCTAAGCACAGAACTTTCTTTCATAGATTATGTGATATAATTGTGATTTATGCTTTGTCTATCTAATTCACTCATACAAGATGCTAAACATATGAAGCAGAGATTATGCCATGAACTTTCATGAGCTAAATATGCACATTCAATCTCATATGCTCGATGCATTACAAGGGTATAGCCATACTGCACTTGGAATTTCATTTATGCCGTACTTAGATTCTTATTCACTTGATGTGTATGAAAATCTTTCTTTTCTTTTTCTGAAAACACTTTACTTAGCCTATTTAGGTTCATAAGAACTCTTTTCTTCGTCTCTTTGGGCTTATATTCTTAAAAGAATCTCTTTCATATTGGTCTCATAATGACCCTTAAAAACGTTTTTTCTGAAATACTTAAAAGGCGAAATGTCGACTACTTTTCTTACTTATTAGGAAATTACTCTGGTGTAACACCCCCAGCCCCTAGGGCCGGAAGCGTTACGTTTTCCTAACTTCTTACTTAAATTCTGGGATGAAATAGACAAAGTTTCCCCTGAAAACTGACCATTTCCAGGCTAAATGCCTTACAATAAGTCCCTGTAAATCAACGGAAGCGTAAACATATAAAACATAGCTCAACGGCCACACGTCGAAGTTCATAACTCGACAAGCCACTCGCTCGGAGTACACCAAACAGAACAGTTCATTAATACAGAAAAAGTAAAAGATACAACTCAACGGCTCACACAACCGGAGTATGGGGTTTACATCCGAAAACATAACTAACTTTGACCAAAAGGACATCTAGCTAATTGGATGATTGGCTCATATGGCCATACAGAGCGACTCATAAATAATATGCATTAAATGAACTTAGACTACTTGTTTACAATCATTTCAAACTAAGAACACATGACATGACTGCATTAAGCACGTAAGATCCCTTCAAATGGATCTAAACGACACCTTGCAAGCAAGAACAGGTTCCATCTTGACATAGCTGACTCAACTTCTTCCTGTTATAAAGAAAATCTTGGGGAAAGGGGAAAGAGTAGTGGGATGAGCAACCACACACTCAGTGAGTGTCCCCCGACCCCCTTAAAATCAAAACCGTTGCACGCAATAATATCTTTACTAATCACATATCACATATCCATACTTTACTATCATAATGGGCATTCACGAAGTTCTTATAGAAATATCACTAACCATAAGCTTCACTTTAACCACTTAACATATTTCTAGGTCTCTAAATGACCAAACTTCTTTACTAACAGACCATTAAACACTTAAGCAAGCAACGAGGCTAAACAGAGTACTTTCTTTCTCATAAACATAACTTCTTAGCGTTTTATTCGAACTATGCATGAAACCCTATTCACATGATGTGCATATAAGGTTATCACTTTTTATAATCATACTTTTCTTGGCATTTCATTCGTATGAGGTGCATAAGGCATACACACTTCAAGTCTCAATCAAATCTCATTCATAGGGTATGCATGAATATGCTCATAAGACCTTCTTTTCATATTCTTATCCTACTTAGTATCTCAATCATCAGCTATACTTAGAACATGCACATGTCATACACATAAAGCTTACTTTCTTTTTACTGAAAACGCTTTATTTAGCCTCTTAAGGCTCATAAAAACTCTTCTCTTAGCCTCATGGGGCTCATTTTCATTGAAAGAATCTCTTTCAACTTGGTCTCATAGTGACCCTTAAAAACTTTCTTTCTGAAATACTTAAAAAGGCAAAACGCCTACTGTTTTTCTCATTCGATAAGAAACTACTCTGGGCATAAGATCATCATAAAGTGCTGGTTGGGAGAGATCTACACTCAATCCCCTAAGCTCTTACTCCCGGGATGGCAACTAACTTTTGGACCTTAACCCTTGTCAGGGTCTCTAGGGATTACTCCCTAGGCTAGGGATTCCCCCGTTCAAGCAGGTTCACTCCCATCTATTGTCCCTAAGCACTTATCTTAGCCATTTAAACTGGTCTTAACAACTAATAAGTTTGCTGCGTCTCACAGCGAAATTCTTTGTCATGCAACTCACGCTTTTGTAAAAATCTTTAAGGATTCCCCCGTTCAAGCGAGTTCACTCCCAAAACTGTATTCGTTTAGTTAAAATAGGTCATCATGCATTAATAGTTATGGCTACTATCATTTTAAAACATGAAATCTTTCTTTGAAAAACTCACCCTTATGCACATAATGCAATTTGAAGACATCAAAGGGAAGGTGGTACACATATATCACATTTAAGCACTTCATAATCATTTCAACACAATGAGCCACACATGGCCTCATAATCCACACGATTGCAGTCAATTCACAACCCGAACTCCCTCCTCATAAGCACCGTACCACAAAGACCTCGAACCACTCATAGTTCTTCCTCAAACCATCCAACTACCATCTCGGGTTCAATTTACAATCTAGCATCCTAATCATTAGGATATACTGAAAAACGATACATAAACTTATGCAATTTACCAATGCTTAACTTACCGAATAAACAACTAACAATTAGCAGTACGCTGCAACCAACGGTTATAACCATACACTCATATATGTATAATAGGCATCCATACGATCTTAACTTGAAACGGACATTTAGCAAGCTAAGTTAAACGAACTAAGCATGAAACACGATTGCATTCATGTATTTCAGTTAAGGGACATAAACATGCTTAGTTCGCTATTCAAATATTATTTCCACGCTGTTTCATAAGTATAATTCAATCAAATAGGCAAGTATTGATTCGGAGTTACATTTAAAGCCTATTAGGTCATTTAAGCATATTATGTTTCATGGCATTTATGAATCACACCATAGTTACTAAGCAAGCCTATTTATGCCATTCAAGCTTAACTATTTATGCCATTCAAGCTGAACATGAATCAAAGTGTTCATTTATCGCATCAAGGTTATAAAACAAGCCTATTTATATCATGCAAGCTTAACATGAGCAAGTCTCTATTTAAACATATTACGTTTCACTTCGAAGTTTAAAAATGATCATGGAACGACTAAACCTTCATATATGTTGATTTTAAACACTTACAATTCACTTTGAAATTAACCAACGAGTATGAAATAACTAAGCATATATATATACGTTAATTCTAAGCGTTTATAATTCATTTCGAATGACATCTTCAGGCATGAATTAAGTAAATAATTTCGAATCTAAGCTAAACATACTTACCTTACTTCAAATTAAAACTTTTAGCTTTAAATTAACTAAATTGATTCAAATCGAAGCTAAACATATATAATTCATTTCGAATTACAATCTCAGGCATACATTAACTGATCGAATCGAAGCTAAACAGGCATAATTCACTTCGAATTCAATCTTCAGGCATGAATTAGCTAAATATATTCGAATTGATTCTAAACATGCATAATTCATTCCAAAGCTACTTTTCAGGCGTTAGTTAACTAAACTAACATACAACACAACTTAAAGGTTAAAAACGATTTCGAAACTGCTAATACTTAAGAGGTGAGAAACACCCATCTCGATTCCATGCTAAGGACCCATTCTAAGGGATTTTAGGATAGATTTGGACACTCAAGGACCCGAAAATTTGCTTCTTACTGCTGCCCAATATAGACCCGAATCAGCCCCCTTCCAAGTCCGGTTCTGCGGCTATGTGCGTCAAGTTTGTATCTGCCGCTATGTGTGTCATTTTGGTGGTCACCGGAACCACCCTCAAACGTCGACGGTCGTGATGGTGGTGGTGGTGCATTAGGGTTTTAAACCCTAACCCTTAGCCTCACTCAATCTCTCTCTTTCTCTCTTTGCCGGCACGGACGGACGACCAGTAGTGCCGCCGTCACTGCCATACCCCCCGTCGAGCCACATCGCTGCCAATCTTCGGCATCACCGACGCCGACGCCTAGCCTGAACACTCGTTTCTCTCCTCTCCTTGTCGTGACGCGGCGAGAACTAGGGTCGCCGGGCATAACACTGGTCGCTGCCCAGCCAGCCGCCGCCTGCTCTCTTTCTCTCTCTCTCTCTCTCTCGGTTGCTGTGGTGGTTCGTGGGGCAGGGAAGTGAGGAACCCCCCTGTTGCGTTTTGCCATGAAGAGAAAGGGGGTCTCAGCCCCCTTCTGATTTCTTTTTTTTTTGGTCAATTGCTAGTCTAATTCGTATCTCGAACCTAACATCCTATCCCAAATCGATAATACGTCCCTTCGTCGATTATTCGATCCCAAATACGTCTCGGTCTGATTTTAATAAACTTCAAAATTGATTCTAACGTTAACAACCTAATCGCATTCGGAAACGACTAAATAAATCGAATAACAGCTGAATTAAACTATTGATATAATTTAAAGGCGCAAATAGCACGAATTAACTTTAAAATCGATAAGGACAGTAATAATCTCTTTTTATAAAATTACAGCTCTCAAAAGCACATCGATAATAGTTTAACTCATACAGTTACTAAAAATACGATTTTAGAATGTAAAAGGGGAATTCAGTTAGCCTAATGGAAAACGAAAATGCGGGGTCTTACCTCTAGGCATAAGATCATCATAAAGTGCTGGGTGGGAGAGATCTACACTCAATCCCAGTGAGATTAACTCACATAAAGCTCTTACTCCTGGGATGGCAACTAACTTTTGGACCTTAACCCTCGTAGGGTCTCTAGAGATACTCCCTAGGCTAGGGATTCCCCCGTTCAAGCAGGTTCACTCCTATCTATTATCCTTAAGCACTTATCTTAGCCATTTAAAGCATCTGGTCATAAAGACTAATAAGTTTGCTGCCTTTCACAGCGAAATCCTTTTTCATACAATGCACTCCCTTTTTATTTAAATTCTTTAGGGATTCCCCCATTCAAGCCAGTTCACTCCCAAAACTGTATTTGCATAGTTAAAATAGGCTATCATTTGCTAATAGTTATGGCTACTATTGGTTATAAACATGAAAAATTTCCTTTTTCAAACTCACCCTCACTCGCAACAAGAAACTTGATGGCATAAAAGGGAGGGGGTTTGCACGTAACAGATTCGAACACTTCATAATCAATCAATCTCAGCATAAGCCACACATGGCCTTGCAATCCACACAATGGTGGTTAATTCACAACCCAGACTCCCTCCTCACACAACACCAACCACAGGAAACCTCGAACCACTCATAATTCTACCTCAAATCATCCAACTACCATCTCAGTTTTTAATTCGGGAATCATAACATATTATCATGAAAGCTTATAAAGAGACGTGTAATAGGGTTTATGCACTTACCTGGACAAGCAGCACCATCCAGCAATGCGTTACCGCGGGCATACATATATAACCACATATATATACATCTGTATAGCCTTAACTTGAAATAATACTTAATGAACCAACTTAACTAATCAAACATGAATCTTAAATCATTCGTATTTCACAATAAAAGTGGCATGTCATTTTTAGGCATAGCTTTCATGAACTTAACAAGCATTAATTACAAGCACACATAGGTTGTTTTGAAGCTCCTTATAAGCATGAGTTCATTAAACTAACCTATTTCGATTTGAAGCACTATTAGGTTAGTTTGAAGTTATTAATCAAGCATAAATTAACTAATTATTCAAGCATCGATTCTCATGAATTAACTAATCATACAAGTATCGATTCTAAGTGCCCACATTTCATTTCGAAGTTATTAATCAGGCATGAATTAACTAAATAAACATGTATCGATGCTAAGTGTTCACATTTCATTTCGAAGCTATTAATTGAACATGTGTTAACTAAATATACATGTATCGATTCTAAGTGTTCACTTTTCATTTCGAAGCTATTAATTAGGCATGAATTACCTAAGTATAGATGTTTCGATTCTAAACATTCTCATTTCAATTCGAAGCCATTAATTGAGCATGAATTGACTAAGTGTACATGTATCGATTCTAAGCATTCACATTTCAATTCGAAGCTATTAAACGAGCGTGAATTAACTAAGTGTACATATATCAATTCTAAACATTCATATTTCGTTTCGATGCTATTAAACAACCTTGAATGAACTAAGTGTACATATATCGATTCTAAACATTCATATTTCGTTTTGAAGCTATTAAATAACCATGAATTAACTAAGTTTACATATATCGATTCTAAACACTCATACTTCGTTTCAAAGCTATTAAATAACCGTGAATTAACTAAGTGTACATATATCGATTCTAAACACTCATATTTCATTTTGAAGTTATTAAATAACCATGAATTAACTAAGTGTACATATATTGATTCTAAACATTCACACTTCAATTTGAAGCTATTTTCAAGCATAAACTAACTAAACTTAACATGCATCGATTTAAACTAAATTTAATTGAAACAGGACATGCATAATTCTATTCGGTCTGACTAATCCTAAACTCACATGCAACGCAACTTAAAGGTTAAAACAATTTCAAAACTACTAATACTTAAGAGGTGAGAAACACCAACCCAGACTCCAAGCTAAAGGACCCGAATTTAGGGCTTTGGCGCTGAATTTGGATGTTCAAGAACCCGAAATCCGTCTCCCCCTTGCTGCTACTGTCAAACCCAAGACCCTAGCTTTCAAACCCTTGACTCACATGGCTCTTAGGGTCGCCAATGCTCGAACCCACCAGCGGCACCTTGCCAGCATCAACCTCCACCATGTCCGCTGTGGTCACGACCCCTTTTCTCACTCTCGATCTCTCAATCTCCCTAAATTCGTTCTCTCTCTCTCTCTCTCTCTCTCTACGGCGTGGAATGGCCGACGGGGTGCGACGGCGGCCAACCAGTCGTGGGCGTGGCGGCAGCAAACCGTCGCCCCCTCTTCTTTCTCTCTTGGTGTGGGTTTGACGGGGGGGTCGGGGTTGGTTTTGTGAACCCCCCCCCTTGATGTTGTTTTACCGTGAAAAAGAGGGGCTTGGCCCTCTTTTGATTTTACTTTTTTTTTGGTTGCTTGCCCAATACTTAACGCAGCCAATCTAATTCGTATCCCTAATTCTAAACCCAAAATTGATAATACGTCCCTTTATCAACTATTCGTTCCCAAATACGTCAGGGTTCGATTTATTAAACATTGAACCACTTTTAAGGTTAACAACCTAATCTTACTCGGGAAACGACTAAATTAAACTATCAGCACAAATTAGCACAAATTAATCCCAAAATCAATAATAACAATAGTAATTCTTTTTAATAAAATTATCGTTCACATAAGCACATCGATAATAATTTAACTCGTAAAGTTAATAAAAATACGAATTTTATAACGTAAAAAGCAAGACAGACACCTTAACGTAAAATAAAGAACGCAGGTCTTACAATCCCACCATCAATTCATCAATTCTTCTTTTCTTCTTCTCTTTTAGTATTGGTGTAGTTCTTGAGAATTCTTGTAATCTTTAGGTGACATTTGATTTCAAGTTCTTGTTCCATTTAAATTTCGAGTTTTAGTTGCCATTCAAGTTGTTAGTTCAAATATTATTTCTCTAGCTTTATTTCAATTCGAGCCTTCTACTTCCAAGTTGGAATTTCTCTACAAGAGTTCTCTTTCAAGATTCAAGTTCAAAGGAAATATTGAATCTTTAGACATGGATTTCATGATTATAGCTTATAATTTCTCCTCTTGAGGTAAGTTCTTTCTTTCTTCTTACTTTGTGCCAGCTTTACTTCAAGTTTCACATTTCATGTTTGGCTTATATTAATTCTACCTTATTTATTTGTTGTTAATTTTATTTCAATTAGTTTTAGTTAAATTCCAAGTGTTTCATCTTAGTTTAAATTCTTGATTATTATTTGGAATTCATTCTTGTTTGTCTTGATTAGTTTAATAGTTATATTCTAGTAATTAAACCCAACCATCTCTGTGGACGACCCGCAAAGTCCTACAACCACGGCTGCACAATTGCGACTTTATTTCACAGTTTTAAAACACAAACATATATATATGTATGTATGTATGTATGTATGTATGTATGTAAATATGTAT
>JACYFF010003369.1:66689649-66707992 GCA_017589665.1 Selenicereus undatus
AGAATTAGGGTAATTTTCTTAATTATTT
This sequence comes from Selenicereus undatus, assembly GCA_017589665.1. Lineage (NCBI taxonomy): Eukaryota > Viridiplantae > Streptophyta > Magnoliopsida > Caryophyllales > Cactaceae > Selenicereus > Selenicereus undatus. The sequence goes on from JACYFF010003369.1 coordinate 66,689,678, forward strand.
TCGTATTTATATTTATGTAAATTATTTTATTTCTAATTTCAGATCTAATATTCTGTGGTAATTTTCGGTTTTGATTTCTCTAAAATTATTTGGAAACAATTGAGGAGTTATAAGATTATGTACTGGAAGAATAATCTTTTAGGTTACTGTTTGATATTTTTAATATTTATTTTCTGATAATTATTTACTGTTATTGATTTTTAATTAGAATTTCAGTTACTATTCTGATTTTGTTTTTCTAGAATATTTAGGAAATATTTTTACTGTTTTATTTCCAGAATATGATTTAGAATATTTAGGAACATCATTGGGTTTTTTTCTAGCTTTTTAATCATTATATTTTAATTATTTTAGAATTACTAAGATTAGACTTAATAAATTAGATTAGGAAAATCATTTAGGATTAAGCTAGTAATTTACAACAATCTTTCCTCGTGCATTGATCCCGACTTTTCTATGCTATAAAAAGTATTTAATAGCCGAAGTAGTGGTTAAATTTGTAGCTCTCGACAGGGTTAACAACTGTGTGGATCGTTGAGTTGTATCTTTCATTTCTTCTGCATTAATGAACTATTTTGTTTGGCGTACTCCGAGTGGGTGGCTTGTTGAGTTATGAACTCTAGCGTGTGGCCGTTGAGCTATGGCATAAATGTTTTTACGCTTCTGTTGATTTATAGGGACTTATTGTAAGGCTTTTAGCCTGGAAATGGTCAGTTTTTAGGGAAAAATTCTGTTCGTTTCGTCCCAAACTTTAAATGGAAAGTTAAGAAAACATAACGTTTCTGGCCATAGGGGCTGGGGGTGTTACATTAATGGTATCAGAGCATGGTCCTGTGACCATAGGCCACGACCTGAGTCTTGCATTCATATAGTCCGATAGGAACGCGTTCATAATGATGTGCTATATGCCTACTAGGTCTACAAATTGGCGTTTAATGTGAATGTTGGCGTACTTAGCTAGCTAGGTGTGGCTTGAGTGAGCTCACTAATCGAGTGAACGAACGAATTGTTAAGGGTGTAAGCTGAGTAACTTGTATTCTCATGAATGAGTTAAGTGTTAGTTCAATCGAAGGTTGTTTGCTTGTTTGCCTATACGCCTTGATGATTTGAAGTTGAATGATTTGGAAAGCCTTAACTCTAAGCCCATCTTTGCCCCTAAAGTACGATTTGCTCCTCGGGCCCCATAATGGAGTGAACTGACGTACTCAAAGGTTGGTAGAGACAGAGGTAGAAGCAGTTAAACTATTTCCTTTTGAAAACCTAAGGATCTTGTAGGTTAAAGTCTTTTGATTAGTGAGTTAGAGCCGAGCCAAGTTTTTCTTACACCGAAGGAACTAACTTTCCGTTAGTGATGATGAGGTATTTTAAATATGCGCCCTTATGATTATCAAATGTTGCTCCTAAATGCGTATGTGCTGAGATGTGTTTGTTGATAGAATCCTTCATGTTGAGCTAGGAAAGGAATGATTGGAAATTAGCTGCTATGATTGATAATCCTACTAAATGGCACCTTGATGATTTGAATTTTGAATTGCCTGAGTGAAATTAAAGGATATTTTCGTATGCATGCTTGAAAAACTATGTGCTAGCGGTAGGATGTGAATAAACATTGCGTAAAGTGTACCTACCGTTCTCCTTCTTTGTCATTGTTGCCTAAACTGTGCATTACTTGCTTTCTATTATACGAACTATTATTCGTGAATGGGGTGACGATGTTTTGGCTCGAACGAACCCTAATACACCTAGAAAGCTCAAGGGAGAACGAACCTAGCAGACTTTGGAATTGTACATAGTAAATGATCCCTCCTAAGGTAAGCGACCTACAATAAGACTCCTACGATCACCTGTAAGATAGATGTACCTCGTAAGGCCTCAACATGTGCCTATGAGGCCATTGATGTCAAGAATACATATAGATAGGAAAGTAGCATCATAGAGCATTTAGGGTCATGTCGTCCTATATGTGGACGCTCACGTCTATTATGCGCGAACATTAATACACTATAGGAATTAGGTCATGACTAGTTATGTGATTGTAAATAAGTTGTTGCACTACTTGGTGCTTGCTTGACTTAGGTTGGTTTAGTATACGACTTGGTCATCCAGATAATATAAGTTTTGTAATTCATAGCACGACATGACCATTGACTCATTGTTTGCATTCCTAGACTTCTATGATACCATGTTTTAGCTAAGTAACTGGATGCGCCAGTATTTGAAGCATGATGAAATGACCTTGGGAGCATAACCATTCATTCGTACGAATCTATGACTTAAGAGGCAGTCAGCTCCAAGTAATGACCCTAAGAAAAACCTTTCCACCATCAAAGTCATCAACTTGCATTTTTAGATTAGCACCTTTTCTCCAAGTTGTTCCTATCAACACGATTATGCTAGTTCATGCTATTCGTGATCCTTGATCTTCTGTGCTCTGTTGTTAGCCCCAAGTGATGTCAATGTGGTCTCGGGTGTTGCTTCAAGTTCTTTGATTGCCAATATGGCATAATTTGATGTTTCTGCTACCTTAGTGTGAGGTGATAACCTTCTAGTAAATGATTTAACCTTGGATTGGCCTAATATCTTCATGTTTTAGAATGAACTGACTGAGTTAACCCCTTCATATGATTTTGGCATGTCATGTCTAAGTCGCCATGAATGCGACGCCTAAAGGCTAGTTGTGACGGATGTATAAACTTACGAACATTAGTTGCGCATGCTTCCATTTTGCAATTGCTTGCTATATATGTACTAGACGGTTGCATGTTGCTTGTGATTCCTAGGCCTAAGAATACTAAATTACTAATACTATGCAATGCTATGTAATACTGTTGTGCTTAAGTGATGCTATGTGATGCTATATGACATTTTTATTATTCTAAATGTGGATAGGAATCTCGATGTTGATCATTGTGATCCCAAAAGTGTCTTGAATTCATGTTTTAGAATGAGACTGCTAGTGTATGACCTTAGGATGTCATTGTCTCGATTGTCATGCCTTTAGAGGCCCACTTATAGATGCATATGCATAGAATTATTGCTTGCTGTGCGAACTGAGTCTAGATTATCGAAAATCTTTGTTCATTCTTCAAAACAAACATGATATTGTTTTCCATGCCAACTCATTTGCCCCTCTTCGATGCGATTTGCCCTCGACGCCTAAATAGAGTGAGTAGATGCTTGAAGAGGATTGGCGAAGAGGAGACTGGATATTATAAGCCATTTTCTTTCGATTTAAAAGAAGTAGTGTATGCAAAATGAAACCTTTTGGAAACCTAACGTGTAGATCTTAGTTGTGTGCGTGCTTGCTAGGAAAGACCGAACTTAGATTTTGAATTTCGAGGACGAAATTCTTTTAAGGGGGGAAGAATGTAAGACTCGCATTCTTTGTTTTCTGCTAAGCTAACTGTATTACCTTTTACGTTACAAAATTCATATTTTTATTAACTTTACGAGTTAAATTATTATCGATGTACTTTTGGGAGCTATAATTTTATTAAAAAGGGATTATTATTGCTATTATTGATTTTAAAGTTAGTTCGTGCTATTGGTGCCTTTAGATTATATCGATAGTTTAATTTAGTCGTTATTCGATTTATTTAGTTGTTTCCCGAATGCGAGTAGGTAGTTAAGCTTAGAATTAGTTTCGAGGTTTATGAAAATTGAACCTTGACGTATTTGGGAACGAATGATCGATGAGGGAGTGTATTAACGATTGAGGTTTAGAATTCGAGATACGAATTAAGCTAGCAATACCGATTCCAAAGCAGCTTGGAACAAAAATAAAAGAAAAAAAGAAAGAAAGGAGGGGCATTTTTTTAAATTCACGTAACCCCTTTTATTTTCTCCTTCTACCCGGTCGTGACCCCGCAAGCCCGAGATCTCTCTCTCTCTACCCTGCTCTTCTTCCTCATCTCCTCCCTCACCATAAACGCAGCCAAGTAAAGCTCGAAAGCCTCGGTTTCTCCTTAACCCAACTCAAAATCCTCTAGATTTCACCACCCTTAACCTCAAACGAACATTATTTTGCAAAATCTAGGTAGGAATTCGAAGGTTTTGCCACAATTTTGATGGTCTGTGTGGAGAATTTCGGGCATCCAACGTCTAACAAGTATGGCCTTGCAATCCAGCTCATAGTTACTTCAATTCCTCTACAATTTATGATTAAATCTGGTGCTTCAAATGCCCATCACCAATTCGAGACAGTGAAGAGACCTGGGGTTGAAATTGGGTTCGATTTGCATGAATTGGGCACGGTTTGGGGGTTTGTTCATGCGTGGGTGAGCAAGAACCGAGGAAATGGGAGTCGTTCGAACCCTAGAGTCGAGCTAGCAGCCTTGGATTTGAGCCTTTATCTTGGAGTCCAGGTGGGTGTTTCTCCCCTCCTAAGCTATTATTATTTTCAAAAACATTTTCAGCAGATTGATGTTGCATGTCAGATTAGGGCTAGCTAAAGTAGTTAGAAATGTCAAGAATAGAAAGAAAATTTGTTGCCTGATGATTTCATACCCGTTTATGGCCAACCGGATTGTATACCTAGAGTGTCGCTTGCTGCCGTTAGCTATGCATGTCTCAAATCAGTTTTTAATTTCAGCTTAGAAATGCATAGAGTTCGTTTATAGGCTGTAGCTGTGTTTCAGTTATACCTGAGTTGGTTCGAATCGATTTATGTGCAAAATCGCTGCTTGAAAGTAACTTGAATCGTATTATGCTAAATTGACTTAAATAGGCATGAAATGCAATGTCAAGACAACGAATGACGCTTCGAATCGATGCATGTTATTTCAGTTAGTTCATGCTTTAAAAATGGCTTCAAAATGAATTATGCCTGTTTATAATCGATTCAAGCATGTTTAGTTAGCTCATGCCTAATTAATAGTTTCGAAACGAAATATGAATGCTTAGAATCAATTTTAGTACATTCAGTTAACACATGCTTGAAAGTTTGGTTCGAAGTAAGCTATGCATGTTTAGAATCAAGTTTAGTATATTTAGTTAACGCATGTTTGAAAGGTCGACTCGAATAGTAACATCGATATGGTAAACCAATGCCTGAAAGCATATTATGTCTAAATGACCTAAATGGGTTCGAATAGTAACATTGATATGATAAACGAAAGCTTAGAATCGTATTATGCCTAAATGACCAAATTAGGCTAAATAAGTGAATCGTTTTACGCTTAAATAGAGATTCGATTCATGTTAAGCTTAAATGGTATAAATAAGCATGCTTAGTAAAACACTTGAATCGTATTATGTCTAAATGACCATATTAGCCTAAATAGTGAATCGTTTTATGCTTAAATAGAGACTAGACTCATGTTAAGCTTGAATGACATAATTAGGCCGACTTCGTAACCATGGTGTGATAGACGAACACCGTGAAACGTAATATGCTTAAATGATGTAATAGGCTAAATGTAACTTAGAGTCAATGAATGAATGCCCGAATCAATGCTTGCCTATTCAGTTGAATTATGCTTATACAATAGCTTTAGACACAGTATTTGGATGACGAACTGAGCATGTTTACGTCCCCTAACTGCCATGCATGAATGCAATCATGTTTCATTCTTAGTTAGTCTAACCTAACATATTAGACGTCCGTTTCAAGGTAAGTTCGTATGAATGCTTATATGTATATATATATATATATGTGTGTGTGTGTATGTGTGTGTGTGTGTGTGTGTGTGTATGTGTGCGCGCGCGCGCGGTTATAACCGTTGGTTGCAGCGCTCTGCTAATTGTTAGTTGTTTAATTGGTAAGTCTAGCATCGGTAAGTTGCGTAAGTTATGTATCGCTTTTCAGTATATCATAATGATTAGGATGCTAGATTGTAAAATTGAAACTGAGATGGTAGTTGGATGGTTTGAGGAAGAACTATGAGTGGTTCGAGGTTCTTGTGGTACGGTGCTTGTGAGGAGGGAGTTTGGGTTGTGAATTAACCACAATCGTGTGGATTGCAAGGCCATGTGTGGCTCATTATGATGAATTGATTATGAAGTGCTTGAATGTGATACATGTGGACCCCCTTCCCTTCCATGTCCTCAAATTACATTATGTGCATAAGGGTGAGATTTTCAAAGAAGGATTTCATGTTTTGAAATAATAGTAGCCATAAATATTAGTGCATGATGGCATATTTTAACTAAATGAATAAAGTTTTGGGAGTGAACTTGTTTGGACGGGGGAATCCTAAAGAGTTTTACAAAGGTGTGAGTTGCATGATAAAGGATTTCGCTGTGAGAGGTAGCAAACTTATTAGTCGTTATGACAAGTTTAAATGGCTAAGATAAGTGCTTATGGACAATAGATGGGAGTGAACCTGCTTGAACGGGGGAATCCCTACAGACCCTGACGGGTTAAGGTCCAAAGTTAGTTTCCATCTCGGGAGTAAGAGCTTAGTGTGAGTTAATCTCACTGGGATTGAGTGTAGATCTCTCCCAACCAGCCCTTTGTGATGATCTTATGCCCAAAGTTGTTTCTTATTAAATAAGAAAAGCAGTTGGTATTTCGCCTTTTTAAGTATTTTAGAAAGAAAGTTTTTAAGGGTCATTATGCGACCAAGATGAAAGAGATTCTTTTAAAAGAATATGAGCCTCAAGAGGCTAAGAGAAGAGTTTTTTTTATTAGCCTCAAGAGGCTAAATGAAGTGTTTTGAGTAAAAGAAAGAAAGCTTCCTGTGTATGACAGGTGCATGTTCTAAGAATAACTTATGAATGAGATGCTAAGTAAGATACGAATATGAAGTAAGTCTTATGAGCATATTTCATGCATACCCTATGAATGAGAATTGATTGAGACTTGAAATGTGTGTATCTTATGCATACCATATGAATGAAATGCCAAGAAAAGTATGATTTTGAAAAGAAATAACCTTATGTGCACATCATATGAATAGGGTTTCATGCATAGTTCGAACAGAATGCCAAGAAGCTATGTTTATGAAAAAGAAAGCCCCTGTGCTTAACCTCGTCACTTGCTTAAGTGTTTGACTGCCTGTTAGTAAAGAAGTTTGGTCACTTAGAAACCTAGAAATGTGTGAGTATTTAAAGTGAAGTTTATGATTAGTGACATTTCCATAAGAATTTTATGATTGCCTAATATGATAGTAAAGTATGGAAACGTGATATGTGACTAGTACAAATATTATTGCCTGCAACGGTTTTGGTTTTAAGGGGGTTGGGGGACACTCACTGAGCGTGTGGTTGCTCATCCCACTACTCTTTCCCCTTTTCCCAGGTTTTCTTTGTGACAAGTGAAAGTTAAGCCATTTATACGGAGTTGAAGTTTACCCCTGGTTGAAAAAGAGTTATGTGTGCCATATAGAAGTAGTTTCTCGAGTTCGACGATGTAATATAACGTACTCTTAGTTTGTAATTTTTGTAACCTAAATTTTCTAGCTCATATAATGCATATTGATTACGAGTCGCTCTGTGTGGCCATACGAGCCAACCATCTAATTAGTTAGATGTCTTCTTGTTCAATTGTTAGTTAGGTTTTGGGATGCAAACCCCAATACTTCGGTTGTGTAAACTGTTGAGTTGTATCTTTCATTTCTTCTGTATTAATGAACTATTCTATTTGGTGTACTCCGAGCGGGTGGCTCGTTAAGTTATGAACTCCGGCGTGTGGCCGTTGAGCTATATTTTAAATGTTTTTATGCTTCCGTTGATTTACAGGGACTTATTGGCTTTTAGCCTGGAAACGGTAAGTTTTTAGGGGGAAATTCTGTCCGTTTCGTCCCAAACTTTAAATACAAAGTTAAGAAAACGTAACGCTTCTGGCCCTAGGGGCTAAGGGTGTTACACACACACACACACACACACACACATATATATATATATATATATTTATATATATATATATGTATATATACATTTACATATGTGTGTGTGTGTGTGTTTATATATAGATATACATACATACATACTTACATACATATATATATATATATATATATATATATATATATATATGCATATATATATTTATATATATATATGTACATATATACACACACCCACCCACCCACCCCAACACACACACACACATACATACATTTACATATACATGTATACATATATATACATGCATACATATGTATGTGTGTGTGTGTGTGTGTGTGTGTGGGTGGGTGGGTGGGTGGGTGCGTTCGTGCCTGCATGTGCGCGCGTGCATGCATATATAGAGATACACAGACATAGACACACGTACACACACAAACACACATATATTTAGATATATACACACACACACACATACGAATATTCAATTGCATACTAATTAGTTGTAATATTTATACGGAGTAGTTTTATTAATGTTCCTAATTTATTTCGCAACTACGTGAAATTAGTGAGTTCGTTAAAATTAAGTCCAAGTGTAATTATGCGAAATTAGTAGTCATGTGAGGACATTTGAGTTCGAGATTTAGCGAAGCCAAATGAGTTAGAATTGAATCCGATTTCATAAGTAGGGATTAAACACCAAAAATAAAAAACTAAATATAAAAAAATAAACCAAAAGGGGTCCGAAGCCCCCCTTTCTTCTGTAGAAGCATGACCGAGTGAGAGGATTTCTTCCCAGCCCTGTGGGCTGAGCCATAAGGGGTGAGAGAGAGGGAGGCTGAGTGAGAGAGATGGGCAGTGGTCGGTGGCGGTGGCGATGCCACACGGGCGTCAGCGTATCGTCCAGTCGCACAGCAGCCACGACCCCTAAGCCCGAGAATGGGGAGAGGGGGAGAGAGAGAGAGAGAGAGAGAGAGAGAGAGAGAGCCAACTGAGAAAGAAACAAGGGTGCAACCACGTGTCGATGACAGCGATGATCGGCGTCAAGATGTCTTTGGTAGGCTCGAGTCTGGCAACCACCAAGAGACATGTGAATCAAGGATTTGAGGGCTAGGGTTTTCAAACCCTATGCGTCCCAAATGTTGTCACTCGCACTGCCAGTAGTTGGGCTCGGTTCCAGTGGCTAAGCGAGGTCGAGGGAAAGAGGGAGGAAGGAGGATGTGCAACAGTAACCACGATAACAAAATGACTCATCTTTGTCATGTGGGGTTTTCTCAGTTGTTGCGATTTTATTCATTGTGTTCAATTGTGCCGAGTTTTATTAACCAGTTTTTGAATTGTTCGTGCTGACCCATTTGCATGCCTTGCCGCCATGGTGATCCTCCTTGGTGCCCAACAATTGTTCAATGAAATGCATGGCTCAATTGAGAATTCGGGAGAGGCATCTTACCAATTACGTTTGGGCTACAGATCAACCAAGTAACCCATAAATTGGGTCCTTAAGCTTGGAGCAAGGTGGGCGGTTCTTGATTCCCTATACTATTAATAATTTGCAAAATATTTAAGAGTTAATTGTTGAATTTGGTTTGGAATTAGAATGGAATTTTGATGATTTAGGAATCCATGGGAAGTACGCAAACTGTTTGGATTGAAATTGAGATGATTTTGAGGATTGTTATGGACGGTGCTGTGATGAAGGAGCTCGGGTTTTGTCGAATTTTGTGCATTTATGAAGTTTAGTTTCGTAATTTGATGCCATGTATTGCTTACTATTTGCCTGAATCTGGTTGTAGCATGCTGCTTAATTGAGTCGTGGTTTTGGTAGCCGTTAATTCAACTGTTTAGTATGCGTGTATCTCATGGTTGAGTTCTATGCCAAAGTGCTGCAATCCTAGCTGTTTTAGATTGCTTGTTTTGCTTAAAGGTGTCGTATTAAATAATTTGTGAACTACGAGTCACTCTGATTGAAGTTCGCTTGATTCAATCTAAGCATGCACTACAATTCTCGCTTTAATGCTTTCAAATAATTAAATCCTTCAAGTAATTAGTTTAAGAGTAGTTCGTTCATTACCATGACTAAAACAACTTCCTAATTACTTAAACACGTGACTTGAATGTTTAGTAACCCCTTAATTGTTTCTCGAAGTTGCTTAAATGGGCCATCGGGTTGGAAACAATGCGAGTTACGAACGAATACGTTTGTGTTATGCTTAAAGGCGTACATTAATAAGTATGTATGCAAACTACTGTGATATGACAAGCATGTTGAATTATGTGATTAGCAATGACTGTAGACCATTCGTTTGATAAGGTGCTTTTAAGCGAAATTGACCATGAATAAGTTATAGACATGTAGCTTTTAAGACAAGTTTTCATGACATTTTATTTGAAAAGTGAATGCATATTTGCTCAGTAACTCATTTAGAAGCATGTTTTGGTAAGATGGATAGTTGTATGCTTTTCAAAAGTAAAATTATATTATTAAGGCCTTTTAGCCTTCATAAGAATGAAAATGCCCTTGTCGTGATACAATGAGAGTTTTGAGCTAAAATGTGTTTAAATTGAGATGCATCTGAAATGTTTTGGGCTAGGAGAATTGTTCCAAGTGCTTGGACATATGTATGTTTAGGGAGCGGACCCGATATGCGAGAGCCCTAATTTTTAGGGAGTTAGAACCAGAAGTGGGAATCCTGGAAGACCCTGATGCGGGTAATGGTCTATTGATTATGAGAATCCACGGGGATAATATGAAGGGCGAGCATAGATCTCCCCTAGGGCGAGTGTAGATCTCCCCTATGAGCATGACTATGAGAATCCGATGCCCCTCAAAATGATTTCATATCTGTTATGTGATGAAAACTCTTCGTTCGAGGACTATGTTAGCACAAGCATTAGAATAGTGCATGTATTTGTGAAAAGAGCTTTTATTGATTTCCAAATGATTTTTCAATGAATGACGACTTTTCCATAATTGCTTACTTCAGTGTAAGTAATGAACCTCACCTTCATGCATTAAATCTAATCTCTTACTAAAAGAATCCTACTTGGTGATTGTAATTGAACTCCTTGATGATAGGTGTTTAAGTGTAAACTAAATGCTCTACTGCTTTCTATACATGAATTCGTTCATGAGTTAGTTTGCTTTTGAGTTTGGTATGCCTACTATGTGATGTAAAGCAAGTGATCATCACTCCTAAGCTATAAAAGACACAATTTATGTCAATTAAGAACTCTTGTGCATGAAATAGAGGGAGATTAGGAACATCTTTTGAATCTTGAAGGATTTTGGGGTAATAATGACTATGGGAGACCTTATGTGACTAGTATGAGATATTAAATATCAAATGTGTGATATTGCTATTTAAAAGTATTACGCGGAACTATTTTGTTTTTCTCAGGGTTGAGGATCACTCATTGAGCATTGGTAGCTTTGAGTGGCCATGTGGGCCTTCCATCTGAATATTAGGTCGTTTGTTTTGGTTGGAGTTCCTTATTTTTGGGATGTAAACTCCAAATGTGTGATCTGATGAGTTATATCTTTTATTTCCTTCTTATTATTGAACTTATTATTTGGTTACTCTAAGCGTGTGGCCCATAGAGTTGTGGACTCTGGCGTGTAGCTGTTGAGCTTGTTTTGGTATTCTTTTATTCTTTTATTTCTCATAGCGACTTAACGTAAGGCTTTAAGCCTAGGAAATGACAAGTTTTGAGGTGAAACTGTGTCTGTTTCACTCCAGGTCTTAAGAAATCACTAATACTTCTAGGTTTAGGGTTACGAGTGTTACAGATGGTATCAAAGCAAGGTCCTGCGACCACAGGCCATGAACTGAGTCTTGCATTTCATATAGCTACCTAGGAACACATTTGTGATGATATGACATATGTCGTGCTTTTGTGCGTAAATGTGTTTTTCATATGAACATTGGTGCGTTTGATTAACTATTTATGACTTAAGTGAGCTGATTGATCGCATAGAAGAGCCATTTACTAGAGCAAAGGCTGAATGACTTTTATTCTCATGAATAAGCAAAGTGTTATCTCAATCAAAATTGTTTTGCATATACACCTTCGCATTAATGTTTAAAGTACGCTTGGTTTGAAATCAAACAATTGAGAATGTTTTAACTCCAAGCTCATTCTTTGACCTTTATGTACGATGTGCTCCTCGAGCCCTATAATGAAGTGACAAGACATACTCAAACATGATACAGAAAAATTTAGGGATTATTAAACCACTCTCCATTGCCCAAAACATGAAGATTTTAGAATGTTGAATTCTTTTCTAATGGTTGAGTTAGGGTTTGCTTTCTTATTCTAAACTTACATCTATTCTAAGAAAATGCATAAGGTTTAAATTCATGATTGAGTGTCGTTGTGCATGATTGAATGTTGCTTATGATTATATACATGTGGAGATGTGTATATCGTTAGGTTTGTCAATGATAAACCACTAAGAACGAGACTAAAACATACTCTCTATGTTAGGCAACCCTAATAAATGATACTTCCTTGTGTGAATTTTGAATTGCTTATGGGAACTAAGCGAGAACTTCGTATACATGCATGTCAATATAGGTAGTCGTGATAGGGTCTTGTTGATTGTTGCATGGGTGTTATTCCGAGCCTTCCATACACTTGCCATTGATGCTTATATGTGGCCTTAATTTGGAAGTGTTATCTACACAAAGAGTCTTCCTTGCTTCCCAACATGCAACTACTGTTACTTAGGAGTTAGCTAGGCGTTATGCTTATCGTGCCATGGAACGCTATTCTTATTATATGATTGGTAATTGTCATCGTTGTATCAACCCTAGCACATATAGAGTGGAGATAAAAGGAAGAAGTTGACAGGCTTCGAAATTTTTATACCACATGCGTCACCTCATTAGTTATTGGGGGAATAATCCATACCTTTCCAACATCTTCTTAAGCTTTAACACCAAGTGCAAAAACCAAGAATCTCTACAGGTGGTTGAACCTTATGAGATAGATGTACCACGTAGGACTGCATCACGTGTTTGTAAGGCCAATAATACCACTGCCCTTACCTAAACCATTATTAGTTGATCGACAGTTAGCATCTAATAAGTTTGGACAACCTCAAGGTATACCTTTGATCCAAAAATTGCAAATAAAGATTGCACTCGCATGAGCTTATCTAAAGATACCCCTAGTGACACAAGCATGAGCCAGTGTGCCTGATTGCATGATGTTTTGTAGAATGCAAAGGCCGTGGAAGCATATATAGTTACTTAGGTTTCTTATGCACGGTCACTTAGGTGTCTTGTGAATGAATTGTTTAGTAAATACACTTCTTGGTGTTTGCTTGACTTGAGTTTGTTTAGGCATGTGGCTGAATTAGCTGAATGACTTAACTTATGTAATTCGTAGCATTATATAACCTCTGAGTCATTGTTCGTATTCCATGAATTCTTTGATCTCATGTTATAGTTGAATAGCTGCATTCACACGTATTTAACGAGTGATATGGTGACCATAGGATCTTTCATTCGCATACCTTTACCTTTGTGTTATGTGCTCGATCGAAAGACATGCTAGTGTACCCATGCCTGTAACTGAACTCTTAACACGAAGGATTATGAATGAATATGTGTGAAATAACCTTCAATATGACTCAACTAAATGCCTTAGCATCATATAACTAATTTATCTTATACTATGTTTTGAGCCATAAGTAGCATATGCCCCACGGTAGTTTTCCTAGGAAACTCTAAAGTGGCGCTATGCTAGCCATTATGCCTGTTACCACTATTATTTTACTATACCATGGTTATTGTGCGTAACTTTACCTCAACTCTGGGGGCCTCGTGATTGCGATGTCCTGCTATTATTTTGCATATCACCACTATTGTCTTTTGCTAAGAAAAATTCGAGTTTTAAATTTATAAACCCAAGTGCAAGGTTTATCGTTAAGTACTCGGGGTGTCATCCACTGGGAGTTGGGTTTCAAGTACTGGGATTACTTAGAGCAACTCAATCTAGGCTAAGAAGGAAGGAAATGAAATCAAAGCTACACTAAACTAATAAAAGCAAAAGAGGTGGCTTGAGACTATGATTTGACCAATTGACGAATTAAATAGTCAAGATGAGCCGTAACCTACCCAACCTCGACTAAAAACAAGAGATGGTTGGTTGTGCCATCAAAGATCACCCAAGCCCTCTCTCAAGGGTCATGAGTTAACCTAATTATTCTAACCACTTATTTTCATGCGGTTAGCCCAATTAGACAACAAGTTGGCAACCCTCGGACCTAGCTAGGATCGGCACTATTTTCATGTCCCGAACCAGGCTATCCCCTCTCCCACACTAGCTAATTGATCTCACCTCTCAGCATAAGTCAATCACCCAAAAATAAAGATGAAAGCTCCCTCAAGCATTTCATCGAACACTTGGCGGGCATGAGGGAAAACTCTACGCTCTAAGCTTAAATTGGTGCGGTTAGGCCTAATAAGAGACTAGTTAGTCATGAAAGGGCTAATCACAATCCAAGCCAACCAAAATTAATCACTAATCAACACAAAACATGAAAACCTAAACCAAACCTAAACAAGCAAATATGAAAGCAAACATGAACAAGAGAGGAAAGAGACTGAAACTAATCAAATCTAAATATCACAATAAACATGGATTAACAATGAAAACTAAACATTTAAACTAAACAAATCAAACACAAGAACTAAACTCACAAAACCTGAACAAGAACAAAAACACGAAATAAAGAGAGAGAAGAGAAGAGACTTAAATTCATTGAATGATCTTGAAATCGACATGTTTGAATCCAAAATAAAATCTAAAATCCTAATCTAATCCCCCTATTGAGGTTTTTTTATTGGCTAAAACCTAACACAAAACTATCCTAAAAGTCGCCCAAAGACCCCCCAAAAAGTCCCAAAGACACCCCTTTTAAAGAGGAAACAAGACAGCCAAAGTAGGGCGTGGGGGAGCAAAGGGGGTGATGGTCGTCGCGTTCGCGATAGGTGGCTGCCGTGGCCCCCTGCCCAGCCATTTGCAGGGTGGCGATGGTGGGGGTTCGCGACCACTCCTCTCATCGTCTCTTGTTTCGCGTTTTTCTGGCTGTTCTTGTTCCGTTTTCGCTCCTTTTTGCAGGATTAAGTTATCATACAACGTAAAAATTACTTAAAAGGGGCACGTCAAACATGAAAAATTTGCGCCTAATAAATACCATTACACCTATCTTTTACTCTTCCTCGAGCTAAACAAAAGAAAGAGAACCTAACCTAGGAACCTAATGCACTGTTATAGGAATCACAGTTGCATTTAGCACATGCAATAAGCCCCTTAAACCCCTTGGTTCCACTAAGTGGACGAGTGAAGTCTCGTGAGGGTTTGCAAACCCATAAAATCTAGAAAAAGAAAATGAAGAAGGAAAAGAGAAACAGAAACCGAAAAACAGTTTGGATTTACGAAAAAAGCACGTAATATGTAAGGGAGAAGACTGTGCACATTCTAATAACCAAATCACCCGTATAGCAAAGGTCCTGCATATAAACAGAATGTACTCATCAGGGCTCTCTATCCCTATCACTGATATCAAAGCACTAACTTCTCATCCCATTGTACTTCAAAACTTTGAATCCATCCCAGTGCTCATGTGTAAGTGCATCATCATCCTATGACTTAGATTTACCAAAATCAAACTCAATCCCACTTGACTGACACAAACTACTTTATTGAATTGTTAACATAGAAACCAAGCCTTCAGAGTACCAGTATTGTCTCAAAGGGTAACACTCAGTAGCGGTATTATCTCAAAGGGCAACGCCTAGCAGTACATGCCTCAAAGGGATACTTGTCATTAGAAATTTAATTTTCTATTTTTTTCTTCTTTTTTTGTCAATTTTTTTGTTATTCTTTGGAACGCAAACAAAAACAAAAGTAACTGTGTACAAGACAACTGGGAGAGCCAATCATAGAAGACCAAGACCCTAAGACAATGATGATGGTATGGATAAGGATTGGATTACACATCGATAATGAACAATTGGGGTTAGAATTAGGGCCTAGAATGACACACTGAGAATGGAGATCTATCATGCACATCATACTTATATACAAGCTAATAGTAAAAGTACAAGGGATTCAAGCTGATTATAATAGTACAAAGCTTCCTCAAACCCCCAAAAAAGAAAAACTATACAAAAGTAAAAAAATTTCAAAAAATTTTCACGAAAAAATGAACGAAAGGGTGTATGACTTCCCACCCCCATACCCAAATTTTACAATGTCCTCGTTGGAAGTCCAGGAGCCACTACCACCACAAAAACAAACAAAACAAAACCACGCACATAAGACAAAAAAAAAACAAAGTGAAAAGGTGATCATAGCCACTGGTTGGCTCAACAATATCCCAAATTTCACCCCAATATTGATCACCAACAAAAACACAACCTAATATCCACAACTAGACAAAAATAAAAAGGAAGAAAATAAAAAGAAGGAAGAAGAGTGAGAACGATTATACCAGGTTGGACATTGAATGTACCTAAACTGTGCCACAGGGGCTTAAGGAGCATTAGCCACTCCTTATCTCTCAAGACTTGAGCTTTCAACTCAGATTCAGTCAAAGCTCACAGGAGCTTATCATGTTCCTATGCATGCATCTTAGAATGATGTGAGTAAGAGAGTACTAGTAAAGATGGAGCAAACAAAGTTAATGCCATAAAAAAATCAAAAGCATGAGCAAAGAAGGTACTCCACGTGATTTTCCTAGGCATGTCCTCTAGGTATGCACAATATGGATCAAAGAAGCGATGAGGCCATCTAATGTCACCTAGGGACTCATGAAATGCACGAAAGGGAGAGGAATGGCTGGGGGAGGAAGGGGGATGAAATGGGCCTCGAGTCAAATAGCTTGGTACAAATGGAGTTAATAGGTCCCATGCTAGGAGTGGCTCTACCCATCTCAACATCATCATGAAACTCCTCAAAAAGAGCCTCCTCAAGGTATGGTCAAACGCTTCCCTTAGCTCAGTCAAAGGTGCATCATCAACAACATTAGACTCCAAGGGAAGGGAAGACTCATAATCATCAACCTCTAGTCTAGGGCAACGTAGACTAGGGTCGGTCTCATGAAATAAACCACACTCCCTCATCTCACGAACAAAGTGCTCATGTTGCTCATTCATTATCAGTATCATGACATCAAGTCTATCATAACATTCAGCGGAAACATCATAATAAGGACAAGAATTCACATCATGGTCAAAAAATTTGCAATAAGAGCACACAAGAGGATAATAAGCTTGAAAATCATAGGAAGTGGGGGAAGGGCACACAAAAGACTCACTAGCAATCTTATGGTGCCATTGATGCCAAGGCAAAGACTCAAATATATATGTCCCACGTATCATCAACATCTAAAAAGCACATATCACCATAACACATGGACTCAAGGGTAGCTCGGGTCTCATGTGTTATCCCCTCAAGTACAACGTTGCATACTTCCCATTTTCATACGTGAAATGCATATATTGAGCACGATAGTCATTCAATCTAGACAAGTATAGCAAAAAAGGTTCATGCTCAAATTGAGGTAAATGGAAAATAGCTATTTTGATTTATTTTTTTTCAAATTTTACATTTTTTAATTTTTTTGGAGCTTCTAAAGTCCTAGTGTCGAATGCTCAGTAAACCCCAATGTTGAAAAGCGTCAACTTCCCGACAGCGGTGCCAAAACTTGTTAAGAAGAGTTCGAGTTTTAAATTCATAACCCTAAGTGCAAGGTTTATCATCAAGTACTCAGGGTGTCGTCCACTGGGAGTTGGGTTTCAAGCACCAAGATTAGTTAGAGCGACTCAATTAAGGCCAAGAAGGAAGGAAATGAAATCAAAGCTAAATAAAACTAATAAAAGCAAAAGAGGTGGCTTGAGACTATGATTTGAGCAATTGACAAACTAAATGGTCAAGATGAGTCCAACCCAACCCGACCTCAACTAAATACAAGACATGGTTGGTTGCGTCATTGAAGATCACCCAAGCCCTCTCTCAAGGGTCATGAGTGAGCCTAATTAGTCTAACCACCTATTTTCATGGGATTAGCCCAATTAGACCACAAGTTAGCAACCCTTGGACCTAGCTAGGATCGGGACTATTTTCATGTCCTAAACCCGACTATCCCCTCTCCCATACTAGATAATTGACCTCACCTCTCAGCATAAGTCAATTACCCTAAAAAAAAGATTCTCTCAAGCATTTCATCGAACATTTGACGGACAGGAGGGAAAACTCTATGTTCTAAGCTTAAACTGGGTGTGGTTAGGCCTAATACAAGTCTAGTTAGGGCTTGTTCTTTTCGTGGGTCAATCCACTTTTACACTTCAACCTACTTCAACCTACTTCAACCTATTTCAACCTACTTCAACCCACCTGAAAAAAAATACCAACTTCAACCCACTTTAACCTATCTCAACCTACTTCAACCCACTTCAACCAACTTCAACCCACTTCAACCCACCCCTTCATAATTTTAATAATTTGTAAAGTATCATG
>JACYFF010003369.1:66712992-66762734 GCA_017589665.1 Selenicereus undatus
AAAATGAAAAATAAAAAACAAAAATTTAACAAAATTTGGATAACTTCATAAATTATCACACATTAATTATATTCTCATTATTTTAACCCATTTCAACCCACCACATAAAAAATATACCCCTTCAACCTACTTCAACCAACATCAACCAATTTCAACTCTGTTCAACCTACTTCAACCTATTTCAACCCACCTAAAAAAAAATACCAACTTTAACCTATCTCAACCCACCTCAACCAACTTCAACCCACTTCACCCTTTTGACCCACCCAATTTACCCACGAAAAGAACAGGCCCTTAGTCATCAAAGGGCTAATCACAATCCAAGCCAACAAAAATTAATCACTAATCAACACAAAACATGAAAACCTAAGCTAAACCTAAACAAGCAAATATGAAAGCGAACATGAGCAAGACAGGAAGGAGAATGAAACTAAACAAATCTAAACATCTAAATAAACATGGATTATCAATGAAAACTAAACATTTAAACAAAACAAATCAAACACAAGAATTAAACTCAAAAAACCTAAACAAGAACAAAAACATGGAACACAGAGAGACAAGAAGAGAGACTTAAATTCATTGAATGATCTTGAAATCCACAGGCTTGAATCCAAAATACAATCTAAAATCCTATCTAATCCTCTTATTGAGGTTTTTTTTATTGGCAAAAATCTGACCTAAAACTATCCTAAAAGTCACCCAAACACGACCCAAAAAGTCTTGAAGACGCCCCTTTTAAAGAAGAAGCGGGGGAGCAAAGGGGGTGATTGCCATCGACATCGCAACAGCCGATTATCGCGTTTGCGACAGGTGGTTGTCATGGCCTACTGCCTAGCCACCTATAAGGTGGCGATGGTGGGGGGTTGCGACCACGCCTCCCATCCTTCTTCCAACTGTTCTTGTTCCATCTTTGCTCCTTTTAGCGGGATTCACTCGATTAATCTTGTTACCTGCAAAAATAAACAAAACAAGTAAAAATGCTAAAGATTAATTTATTATGTAGGCCAAAAATTAGGTGAAATGGGCACGTAAAATATGACAAATTAGTGCCTAACAAATACCCCTATACCCATCTTTTGCTCGTTCTCGAGCAAAACAAAAGAAAGAAGACCTAACCTAGGAATCTAACTCACTGTTGTAGGAATCATGATTGCATTTAGCATATGCAACAAGCCCTTTAAACCTCTTGGGTCCCTCAAGAGGACAAGTGAGATCTTGTGAGGGTTTGTAGAAGATATACCCACAAAATCTAGAAAAAGAAAATGAAAAAAGGAAAAGAGAAACAAAAATAGAAAAACAGCTTAGATTTACAGACAAAGCGCATAAATATGTAAGGGAGAAGACTGTGCACATTCTAACTAACCAAATCACCTATATAGCAAAGATATTGGACTACATATAAATAGAATGTATTCATCAAGGCTCTTGACCCGTATGACTGATATCAAAGCCCCAATTTTTCACCCCACTGAATATCAAAACTTTAAATCCATCCCAGTGCTTAGGTGCAAGTGCATCATCATCCTAGGACTTAGATTTATCAAAATCAAACTCAATCCACTTGACTAACACAAATTACGGTATTGCCTCAAAGGGCAAAGCCCAGTAGCGCATGCGTCAAAGGAATACTCGCCACTGAAAATTTTATTTTTTTATCTTTTTCTTCTTTATTGTCATTTTTTTGGTTATTTTTTGCAACGCAAATGAAAACCAAAGTAACCATGCACAACACAAGTGGGAGAACCAATCATAGAAGACCAAGCCCCTAAGACAATGACAATGGTATGAATAAGGATTAGATTACATATTGATAATGAACAGTTGTGGTTACAATTAGGGCCTAGAATGACACACTGAGGATGGAGATCTATCATGCACATTATGCTCATATACAAGCTAATAGTCAAAGTACAAGGGATTTAAGCTGATCAGAATAGTATGAAGCTTCCCCAAAGCTTAAAAAAAAAAGAAAAACTATAAAAAAGTAAAAAATTTCCAAAAACTTTTAACAAAAATACACACAAAAGGGTATATGACTACGAAATCTCATAGTGTCCTCATTGGGAGTCAAAGAGTCACTACCACCACAAAAACACTCAAAAACAAACGAAACAAAGTCACACATAAGACAAACAAAACGAAACACACAAAAAAGAAACAAAATGAAAAGGTGATCATAGCCACCATTTTGCTCAATAATATCCCAAATTTAACCCCAATATTGATCACCAACAAAAACACAGCCTAGTATCAACAACTAAACAAAAGGAAAAAGAAAGAAAATAAAAAGAACAGAGAAGAGTGAGAACGATTATACAAGGTCGGGCACTGAATGTACGGAAACTATGCCACAGAGGCTTGAGGAGCATCAACCACCCCTTGTCTCTCAAAACTCGAGTTTTTAATTGGGATGCAGTCAAAGCTTGCATGAGCTTATCATGTGCCTATGCATGCATCTCATAATGATGTGAGTAAGAGAGCACTAGTAAAGATGGAGCAAACAAAGTTAGTGCCTCTTAAACAGAGTTAATGCCATAGAAAAATCAAAAGCATGAGCAAAAAAGGTACTCCACATGATTTTCCTAGGCATGTCCTCTAGGTATGCACAATATGGATCAAATAAGGAAGGATGCCCTCTAATGTCACCTAGGGACTCATGAAATGCATGCAAGGGAGAGGGAAGGGTGGGGAGGAAAGGGGATGAAATGGGCATTGAGTCAAGTAGCTCAGTATAAATGGAGTCGATAAGTCCCATGCTAGGAGTGGCTCTACCTATCTCAACATCATCATGAAACTCCTCAAAAGGAGCCTCCTCAAGGTATGGCTCAACCAATGTAAGCCCTCCTGACCAAGAAAGTGAAACATCCTTTATAGAATTATGATCATCCTGAGAAGTCTCACCCATTGCTAACCCTGTGCACCCTGCGCTAAAGGAAGGGGAGAAGCAAGCAAGATCGTGTCCGTAACACTAGTGTCCATAGGTGTGCTAGAAAAAGATGGGGCAACAAATGACAAGGAGGTCAAGGGATCATCAAACGCTTCCCTTAGGTCGGTCAAAGGTGCATCATCAACAACATTGGACTCTAAAGGAAGGGAAGACTCACAATCATCAACCTCTAGTCTAGGGCAAGGTAGACTAGGGTCAATCTCATGCAATAAACCACGCTCTCCCATCTCACGAACAAAGTGCTCATGTTGCTCATTCATTATCCCTATCATGGCATTAAGTCTAGCATAACATTCAGCGAAAACATCATAATAAGGATAAGAATTCACATCATGGTCAAAAGATTAGCAATAAGAGCACACGAGAGGAGAATAAGCTTGAAAATCGAAGGAAATGGAGGAAGGGTACACAAAAGACTCCCTAACAATCTTATGATGCCATTGTTGCCAAGTTAAAGACTTATATAAGTCCCATGTATCAACAACATCTAAAATGTACATACCACCATAACATATGGACTCAAGGGTGGCTCGGGTCTCATGTATTAACCCCTCAAATACAACATTGCATATTTCCCATTTTTCATGCGTGAAATGCACATATTGAGTACGATAGTCACTCAATCTAGGCAAGTATTGCCAAAAAGGTTCATGCTCAAATTGAGGTAAATGGAAAATATCCATTCCAACCTTTTTTTCCCAAATTCTACATTTTTTAATTTTTTGGATTTTCTAAAGGCCTAGTCTCAAACGCTCAAGTAAACCCGTATGTGGAAAAGAACCAACTCCCCGGTAATGACGCCAAAAACTTGTTAAGAAGAATTCAAGTTTTAAATTTATCACCCCAAGTAATGCAAGGTTTATCATCAAGCACTCAGGGTTTCATCTATTGGGAGTTGGGTTTCAAGTACTGGGATTAGTTAGAGTGACTCAATCTAGGGCAAGAAAGAAGGAAATGAAATCAAAGCTAAACTAAATTAATAAAAGCAAAAGAGGTGGCTTGAGACTATGATTTGATCAACTGACGAACTAAATAGTAAAGATGAGTCCTAACCTATCCGACAACAGCTAAAAACAAGAGATGGTTGGTTGCGCCATCAAAGATCACCCAAGCCCTCTCTTAAAGGTCATGAGTTGGCCTAATTAGTCTAACCAACTATTTTCATGGGCTTAGCCTAATTAGACCACAAGTTAACAACCCTCGGACCTAGCCAGGATCGGGACTATCTTCATGTCCCGAACCAGGCTATCCCCTCTCCCACACTAGCTAATCGATCTCACCTCTCAGTATAAGTCAATCACCCAAAAACAAAGATGAAAGCTCTCTCAAGCATTTCATTAAACACTTAGTGGGCAAGAGGGAAACCCTATGTTCTAAGCTTAAATAGGGTATGGATAGGCCTAATATAAGTCTAGTTAGTCATCAAAGGGCTAATCACAATCCAAGCCAACCAAAATTAATCACTAATCAACGCAAAACATGACAACCTAAGCTAAACCCAAACAAGCAAATATGAAAGCAATCACGAACAAGAGAGGAAAAAGAATGAAACTAATCAAATCTAAACATCTAAGCAAACATGGATTAACAATGAAAACTAATCATTTAAACTAAAAAAAATCGAACACAAGAATTAAACTCACAAAACCTAAACAAGAGACAAAAAATAAAGAGAGAGAAGAAGAGAGACTTAAATTCATTGAATGATCTTGAAATCCACAAGCTTGAATCCAAAATACAATCTAAAATCCTAATCTAACCCTCCTATTGAGGTTTTTCTTATTGGCTAAAGCTTACCTAAAACTATCCTAAAAGTCACCCAAAGACCCCCCAAAAAGTCCCGAAGACACCCCTTTTAAGGAGGAAACAAGATGGCCAAAGTAGCGTGCGGGGGTGCAAAAGGGGGGACGGTCGTTGCCATCACGACAACTAGCTATCACGTTCACGACAGGTGGCCATCATGGCCCCCTGCCTAGCCACTTGCAGGGTGGCGCTGGTGGCGGGTCACGACCACGCCTCCTGTCTCTCGCTTCGTTTGTTCCTGTTGTTTTTGTTCCGTCTTTGTCCCTTTTTGCGAGATTTGCTCACTTAATCTTATCATATGCAAAATTAAAGAAAACAAGTAAAAATCCTAAAGATTAAGTTATTATATAAGCTAAAAATTAGGCAAAAGGGGCACGTAAAATACAAAAAATTGGCGTCTAACAAATGCCCCCATACCTATCTTTTGCTTATTGTCAAGCAAAACAAAAGAAAGAAAGCCTAACCTAGGAACCTAACTCACTATCATAGTAATCATGGTTGCACTTAGCACAACAAGCCCTTTAAACCCCTTAGTTCCCCCAAGTGGACGAGTGAGGTCTCATGAGGGTTTGTAGAAGATATACCCACAAAATCTAGAAAAAGAAAATGAAAAAGGAAAAGAGAAATAGAAATAGAAAAACAGTTTGGATTTACAAACAAAGGACATAAATATGTAAGGGAGAAGATTGCGCACATTCTAACTAATCAAATCACCCATGTAGTAAAGATATTGGCCTACATATAAACAGAATGTACTCATCGAGGCTCTCTGCCCTATGATGATATCAAAGCACTAACTTTTCACCCCACTGTATATCAAAACTTTGAATCCATCCCAGTGCTTATGTGCCAGTGCATCATTATCCTAGGACTTAGATTTACCAAAATCAAACTCAATCCCACTTGACTGATAGAAACTATAATATGGAATTATTTATACAGAAAGCAAGCCTTCGGAGTAGCAGTATTGCCTCAAAGGGCAACACCATTAGCAGTATTGCTTCAAAGGATAACACCCAGTAGCGCATGCCTCAAAGGGATATTTGCCATTCTAGATTTTATTTTTTATTTTTTTCTTCTTTTTGTCATTTGTTTTGCTGTTTTTTGGAACGCAAACAAAAACCAAAGTAGCTGTGTGCAAAACAAGTGCGAGAGCCAATCATGGAAGATTAGGACCCTAAGACAATGATAATGGTGATAAGTGCTTGATGTATGTATTATTTTAGGGTTGTTTCGCTGCATAGAGAGAATCATGTGCTTTATGTTATAATGTATACTCTTTTTCAAATTTTATACTTGAGTATGATTTTTTTTTGTTTTGCAGGTTTTGGATCTTTTTGCCCGCGTTTTGACCCATAAATGAGTGTGTTTTGACGCCCCACATATGCCCTTAGGTTGCTATGCCTGTGGAAGGAAGAAACTACAGAAAAATGTCGAACCAGCACAGGCCACGGTCAGCCAGTGGTGATGGCCATGGACCGTGGCGCCTTTATTTTCTGCCGAGGCTTTTTGTTCTCTCACAACTTTTCAACTTCCGAGCAATTTTATGTCATTATTCCACGCAGCTTTTCGGCTTCCAGCAGCTTTCCTATAAATAGGGGCCTCTCACCCACATTTCACATCCAACAACTCTCATCACTTCCCACTCTTCTCCTTTTTCCTTTCTTTAAGCTTCTTTAGATTAGTGTAGAATAGATGAGAGAGAGTGTCAGTTGAAGTGAAGATTTGCAAGGATTCCACCTCGGGCTTGCAACGACGATTCAAGCACGATCTTGGCTGAGCATCTCTTTTCTCTTTTCTTTTCTCTTATCTTGTCTTTAGATGTATCATTTTAGATGTTTACTTTTATCATGTTTGAGTGGTTTTATTTTTGTCTAGGATTTCGTAGTTTTGTGAAATTGCTTTTGGTTCATGTTTTAGTTTATTCAATTGTGCTTATCTTCATGATTGGGTAGATTTCATTCTATCTAGTGTTATTTATGCTGCGAGTGGATTTGTGGCCAAAATTTGCTTGCACAGTTGAAGCAATCGAGTGAACATTCGAAAGATGACATTTGATTGTTGGACTGCTTGTTAGAACCTATCGTTACATCATCTCGAAAGGGAGATTGTCAAGTTGGGAGGAATCGTATTAAGTAATCAAAAATATTAAACTTGGATTAAGTCAAATTAGCATGGAAGAGTGATGTTTGCATAATTTAAGCAAATTTAGTGGATTACGAAAGAATAGACTGAATTTCTGTGTAGATTACAATTCCTCAAAATTAACCAATTAGATATAGCACATGTTTATCTTTATGATTGAATTCCCTTTCATAACTACAAAAATTCCTAGGCGTTTTACCAATATTTGATTTAGAAAAGTTTATTTGTAGTTGTTAATTGGAAACCATTTGAATTTGGATTTGCTTAGCATATCTTAAGGGATTATAACCCACTAGTTTCACCTAGTTTATGAGGGATCGACCTCGAACAGCTATAATGCCACTGTGCGCTTGCAGCTGCATCAAATTTTTGGCACCATTGCCGAGGAATGGCGTCGAATATTGGATTTTCCTGATAGGTTTGGCTAAGCATTTTATTTTTCTTTGAAAAAAATCAAAAAAGAATTGAAAATTTAAAAAAATTGAAAAACAACGGTTGCAATTTTTCATTTTTTCCAATTTGAGCATAAATTATTTTGGAGGTATTTTAAGCACTTAAGGGTGTTTCTTGCTCAATGCAGTGATTGTTTGGGTAAATGGGAAATATTAGACATCGTTGATGAGGGTGTGAATAATGTAACCCGAACTCTTTTAGGGTATTGGGACTTTCGTGGTAAAAATGTTGATGAAGCATGTTATTTGCTTCAGTAGATTGCTTGGGATTCGTTTAAATTTGAGAAGGCTACCATTATTTCTAGATATTAGTTTCCTAATCCTTGTGCATTTTATGCTAGATCATATTATACTCCTTTTTGCTCCTTTTTGGTGTGATTTTTGTAGTTCTTCTGACCATAATATGGTTTCATGTCCTTTCTATGCATGCTATGCTCAACCAGATTAATCTTTTCCTTTAGCTCAGTGCACGGGGCTCTAGGTGGGTGAGCCTTTTGGGTTGATTGCTAAGTTTGATATGGGTGATTCATATTTTGCATCAAAAGATACTTTTGATGTGGTGCATAATCTAGTTAACACCCATTTAGAGGGGTGTCGTGATGAGTGTGTGTATAAGGAGTCTCCTAGCCTTGGTTTTAATGATTGTGTTTTCCTCAATCCGCTTGATCATTCACTTATTTCCCCCATCTGTTTACAACCTTCTATTTCCCTCAAGTATTCTTTAGATGCACCCATTAATAATCCTAAGATTTGTGATTCTAATGTTGACTTGGGCCATAAGGATAACGAGTTTAATGTGCTTGGTGGAAATGTTGATGAATATCTATCCCTATGTTACTTAAGAGGTATGATCCTTCCATTGATCCTTATTGCGTATGCCTAGAGGACTTACCTAAGAAAATCATATGGACTACATTCTTTAATCATTCCTATGATTTTTCTAAGGCTATTGATAAGGTTAAGAGGATATTAGTTGTCTTTGGTGTGATTTTTGTTATTGCCTCTTACCTTCTATTTTCTAAATTGTGGTCCTAGGAGTTTGATAAGCTCCTGCATGCTTTAACGATGTTTGCTCTCATGAGCTGAGTTTTGACAATGTGATGGAGTGGCTGATGCTCCATGTGCCCCGGTTATTACGAGGCCGCATAGCTTATGTGCACTTTGCACCTAACCTGGTGAGATCGTTCTGTTTTGTTTCCTTTCCCTTCTTTTCCTTTCTTTCCTTTGAATAATAATGCTTTATCTAAGCATTGGAGAAGGGTAATTTTTATGTTTTCTATTTTAGTTATTAGTTTTCATTCTTGTTAGAACATATAGTTTTAGGTATTACTTTTGGTTTTCATTAATATCTTGCATTTAGTTGATTTTTAGGTTTGCATATAGGATTTAGACATGGTGAGGATTGGTTTGAGATTCCCTCGAATGATGCTTTTGTTTAGGCATAATAGCTTTCTTGAGGTTGAGTAGCTTTTGATGTGTAATCCGTTTTGGTGCAAAATTTTTTGAAGGTTTTGTTAATAATTTTTATTTTAACCCTTGTCTTGATTGAGAACTTTGTTATCCCTTAGAGTCCTTGGCACTGATGTTTGTACATTGGAATTACTTTATGAGCTTAATGCGAATTTGGTAGATATCCTGTGAGATTTTGAGCCTTATTTGGACTAGTTCATTATATTTAGTCTCATGTTTCTTTCATGTGTGTGATTCTTCCATGTTGCATCTCTAGAACTTGCCTAGACTCTTGTTCAAAATCACATTCGCATGTGCATATTTGGTGATGTGATAGAGACATTTCTTTCTTTGAACATTTTGGCCACATAGCCAAATAGCCTGCCCTTGTATTTTTTCCCTTTGCTAACCCCTTTGAGCCTATATCCGTTTTTATTATGATCCATTCATATTAGCCTTTGGCCAAACACATATTATTACCTTTAAGCCAAGTCGAAGGAGCATCACTTCATGTATGTAGTGGGAAGTTTTGGGGATAATTGAGTTTAAGGTGAATTTAGTATGTTGGCTTATTGAGGGATTGGTGATAGTAAGCGTTTGCTTTTGTTCCCTCTTGTTTGGGTTGAATATATATATTCGGTTGTGAGTTAGGGATCCTATGCCTTTCAATAATTGCAATTTTCTATTATATGCCCACATTGAGGGCAATGTGCGATTCAAGCATGGGGAGTTAAGTTAGTCATTATATTTTCGTTTCATCTCCTGAAAAAAAAAAAGAGGAAATATCATAAAAAACACAAAAAAAGAGAAAAAAAATCGTAGAAACAAAAAGGCGAAAAAAATGAATAAGTGATTGGCATTGGATACGTATATAGCTTGTGTTTCTTCTTTGTCAACTCATTTCCTACTTGATTCGTGGGCTATGATCATTGTATTTTTGACGTTTTGTTGGTAAACTTCAACGTTTCTTGTTGTTTTGTTGGTTGCTCCCAAGTCACTTGGTTAAGTAGCTCCACATTGTCCCAAATACATTGTCCACTCCTTTCCCTTAACCCTTTTAGCCCACATTACAACCCTATTAAAGCCCTCTTAATTGTCTTGTGCACATTGCATTCTAGTTGTGGAGAATTTGAAAGTCTTTGCAAGCATATGGTAGATTGCATCTTAAGAATGAGTCTTGAGTGAACCTATGCTATAGTTCAAACCCATGAGCAGGAGTGTTCCACATTTTCCAAAAGTCAGGTTCTATCAGTCCATTTGGCTCTACTCAATCTCATGTGCTTGTATGATATACTTTGTGGCTCTTTGGGGGTGATCAAGTTTGATGTCGAGCTTGTGGTCATCTACGTTTTTTGAAAACAATCACCTTCTTCAGATTTTGAAATGTATTAACCGCTATTTGGGTTTGTTGTTAATTGATGTTCTTGCTTTTGATATGCTATAACTTGCCTACTTTAGAGAGGTTATTATGTTATGAGTCATAAATGCATCTCCGCTTGTCGGTTTTCTGTAGTGTTTGCTTGAGGACAAGCAACGGTTTAAATATGGGGGAGTTTGATAAGTACTTACTGTGCATATTATTTTAGGGTCATTTTGCTGCATTTTTACAGAGAATTATATGCTTTATGTTATAATTTATACTATTTTTTCCCATTTTACGCTTGGGTATAGTTCTTTTCTTTGTTTTGTAGGATATGGACCTTTGTTCCCACGATTTGACCCATAAATGAGTGTATTTTGACTCCCCACGGATGCCCCTAAGTTGTTATGTCTGTGGACGGAAGAAAGTGTAGAAAAATGTCAAACCAGCACAAGCCACGGTTAGCCGTGGTGCCTTTATTTTCTGCCAACGCCTTTTGTTCTCTCGTGGCTTTTCAACTTCCAAGCAATTTAATGTCAATATTCCGCATGGTTTTTTGGCTTCCAGCAGCTTTCCTATAAATAGGGGCCTCTCACCCTCATTTCACAACCAACACCTCTCATCACTTCCCACTCCTCTCCTTTTTTCTTTCTTTAAGTTTCTTTAGATTAGTGTAGATTAGATTAGGTTAGAGTGAGAGTGAGTTGAAGTGAAGATTTGCAAGGATTCCACCTCGGGCTTGCAACGATGGTTCAAGCGCGATCTTGGCTAAGCATCTCTTTTCTCTTTTCTCTTCTCTTTTGTTTTCTTTAGATTAATCATTTTAGATGTTTAATTTTATCATGTTTGAGCAGTTTTATTTTTGTCTAGGGATTTCGTAATTTTGTGAAATTGCTATTGGATCGCGTTTTAGTTTATTCAATTGTGCTTATCCTCATGATTTCGTTCTATCAAGTATTATTTATATTGTGAGTGGATTTGCAGCCAGAATTTGCTTGCACAGTTGAAACAATCGAGTGAACATTGAAAGACGACATTTGATTGTTGGACTGCTTGTTAGAACCTATCGTTGCATCGTCTTGAAAGGGAGATTGTCAAGTTGGGAGGACTCGCATTAAGTAATCAAAAATATTAAAATTGGATTAAGTCAAATTAGCTTGAAAGAATGGTGTTTGCTTAGTTTAGGCAAATTTAGTTGATTTTGAAAGAACATACTGAATTTGTGTATAGATTACAATTCCTTAAAATTAACCAATTAGAGAATAGCACATGTTTATCATTTTGATTGAATTCACTTTCATAACTATAAAAATTCCTAGGCGTTTTTCCAATATTTGATTTAGAAAAGTTTATTTGCAGTTGTTAATTCGAAGCCATTTGAATTTGGATTTGCTTAGCATATCTTAGGGGATTATAACCAAATAGTTTCACCTAATCTTTGTGGAATTGACCTTGAACAGTTACAACGCTACCGTGCGCTTGCGGCCATTTCAGATGGTATGAATAAGGATTTGATTACACATCGAATAATAAACAATTTGGGTTAGAATAAGAGCCTAGAATAACAAACTGACGATGGAGATGCATCATGCACATCATGCTCATATGCAATCTAATAGTCAAAGAACAAGGGATTTAAGCGAATCAGAACAGTACAAAGCTTCCCCAAATCCAAAAAAAAAAGAAAAACTACACAAAAGTGAAAATTTTCAAAAAATTTCAGTAAAATACGCACAAAAGGGTATATGACTTCCCACCTCCATACATAGGTCTCAAAATGTCCTTATTGGGAGTCAAGGGGTCACTACCACCACAGAAACACACAAAAACAAACAAAATAAAATCACCCACATAAAACACATAAAAAGGAAAATAAGGTGAAAAGGTGGTCATAGCCACTGGTTGGCTCAACAATATCCCAAATTTCCCTCAATATTGATCACTAACAAAAACATAACCTAATATCCATAACTAAACAAAAAGAAAAAGAAGGGAGAAGAGTGAGAACGATTCTACCAGGTCGGGCACTGAATTTACCCAAACCATGCCACAGGGGCTTAAGGAGCGTAAGACACTCCTTGTCTCTCAAGACTCGAGCTTTCAACTCGGATACAGTCAAAGCTCGCAAGACCATTATGTGTCTATGCTTGCATCTTAGAATGATGTGAGTAAGAGAGCACTAGTAAAGATGGAGCAAACAAAGTTAGTGACCTCTTAAAGAAAGTTAATGCCATAGAAAAATCAAAAGCATGAGCAAAGAAGGTACTCCATGTGATTTTCCTAGGTATGTCCACTGGGCATGCACAATATGGATCAAATAAGAGATGAGGCCTTCTAATGTCACCTAAGGACTCATGAAATGTATGCAAGGGAGAGGGAAGAGGGGGGGAGGGAGGAAGGGGAATGAAATGGGCATCGAGTCAAGTAGCTTGGTATAAATGGAGTTGATAAGTCCCATGCTAGGAATGGCTCCACCCATCTCAACATCATCATGAGACTCCTCAAAAGGAGCCTCATCAAGGTATGGCTTAACTCATATAAGCCCTCCTGCCCAAGAAAGTGAAACATCCTCTATAGAAGTAGCATCACCCCAAGAAGTCTCGCCCATTGCTAACCTTGTGCACTGTGTTAAAGGAAGGGGAAAGCAAGTAAGATCGGGTCACTAACACTAGCGTCCATAGGTGTGCTAGAAAAGGATGGAGACACAAATGACAAGTAGATCAAGGGATGGTCAAGCGCTTCCCTTAGGTCGGTCAAAGATGCATCATTAACAACATTAGACTCTAAGGGAAGGGAAGACTCACAATCATCAGCCTCTAGTCTAGGGCCAGGTAGACTGGGGTCAGTCTCATGCAATAAACCACACTCCCTCATCTCACGAACAAAGTGCTCATGTTGCTCATTCATTGCCCCAATCATGGAATTAAGTCTAGCATTACATTCATAAGAAACATCGTAATAAGCATAAGAATTCAAATCATGGTCAAGAGATTGACAATAAGAACACTCAAGAGGAGAATAAGCTTGAAAATCATAGGAAATAGGGGAAGGGCACACAAAAGACTCACTAGCAATCTTATGGTGCCATTAATGCCAAGGCAAAGGCTCAAATAAGTCCCACGTATCATCAACATCTAAAAAGCACATATCATCATAATACAAGGACTCAAGGGTGGCTCGGGTCTCATGTGTTATACCATCAAGTACAATATTGCATATTTCCCATTTTTCATACATGAAATGCATATATTGAGCCCGATAGTTATTCAATCTAGATAAGTATTGCCAAAAAGGTTCATGCTCAAATTGAGGTAAATGAAAAATAGCCATTTCGATTTTGTTTTTCAAATTTTACATTTTTTAATATTTTTGGATTTTTTAAAGGCCTAGTATCGAATGCTCAAGTAAACCCTAATGTTGAAAAGCACAAACTCCCCAGCAACAGCGCCAAAAACTTATTAAACAGAATTCGAGTTTTAAATTTATAGCCCCAAGTGCAAGGTTTATCGTCAAGTACTTGGGGTGTCGTCCACTGGGAGTTAGGGTTCAAGTATCGGGATTAGTTAAAGTGACTCAATCTTGGCCAGGAAGGAAGGAAATAAAATCAAAGCTAAACTAAGCTAATAAAAGCCAAAGAGGTGGTTTGAGACTATGATTTGACTGATTGACGAGCTAACTAGTCAAGATGCATCCTATCCTACCCAACCTCAACTAAAAACAAGAGATGATTGGTTGCGCCATCAAAGATCACCCAAGCCCTCTCTCAAGGGTCATGAGTTAGGCTAATTAGTCCAACCACATATTTTCATGGGGTTACCCCAATCAGACGACAAGTTAGCGACCCTCGGACCTAGCTAAGATCGGGACTATTTTCATGTCCTGAACCAGGCTATCCCCTTTCCCACGCTAGCTAATTGACCTCACCTCTCAGCATAAGTCATTCACTCAAAAGTAAAGATGAAGGCTCTCTCAAGTATTTCATCGAACACTTGGCAGGAATGAGGAAAAACTCTATGTTCTAAGCTTAAATTCGGTGTGGTTAGGCCTAATACAAGACTAGTTAATCATCAAAGGAATCACAATCTAAGCCAACCAAAATTGATAACTAATCAGCACAAAACATAAAAACCTAAACTAAACATAAACAGGCAAATATGAAAGCAAACAAGAACAAGAGTAGAAAGAGAATGAAACTAATCGAATCTAAACATCTAAATAAACATGGATTAGCAATAAAAGCTAAACATTTAAACTAAACAAATCAAACACAAGAATTAAACTCATAAAACCTAAATAAGAAGAAAAACATGAAATAAAGAAGGAGAAGAAGAAAGACTTAAAGTCATTGAATGATCTTGAAATCCACAAGCTTGAATCCAAATACAAGCTAAAATCCTAATCTAATCCTCATATTGAGGTTTTTTTTATTGGCTAAAACCTAACCTAAAACTATCCTAAAATTCGCCCAAAGACCCCCAAGAATTTCCCGAAGACACCCCTTTTAAGGAAGAAATAAGACTGCCCAAGCAGCGTATGCAACATGCCATTTAAACCCCTTGGTTCCCTTATGTCAACGAATGAGGTCGCATGAGGGTTTGCAGAAGATATACCCACAAAATCTAAGAAAAGAAAATGAAAAAGGAAAAGAGAAATAGAAACAGAAAAACAGTTTGGATTTACAAACAAAGCTCATAAATATGTGAGGGAGAATACTGTGCAAATTCTAGCTAACCAAATCACCCATGTAGCAAAGATATTGGCTTGCATATAAACATAATGTACTCATCAAGGCCCTCTACCCCAATGACTGATATCAAAGCACTAACTTTTCACCCCACTATGCATAAAAACCTTGAATCCATCCTAGTGCTTATGTGTAAGTGCATCATTATCCTAGGACTTAGATTTACCAAAATCAAACTCAATTCCACTTAATTGATACAGACTACATCATTGAATTATTAACGCAGAAAGCAAGCCTTTTGAGTAGTAGTATTACCTCAAAGGGTAACGCCCAGTCGCACGCCTCAAAGGGTAACACCCAGTAGCGCATGCCTCAAAGGGATGCTTGTCATTCCAAATTTTATTTTTTGTTTTTTTTCTTATTTTTTGTCATTTTTTGGTTATTTTTTGGAGTGCAAACAAAAACAAAAGTAACTGCTTATGAGACAAATGGGAAAGCTAATCATGGAAGACCAAGACCCTAAGACAATGATGATGGTATGAATAAGGATTGGATTACACATCGATAATAAACAATCGGGGTTAGAATTAGGACCTAGAATGATACACTAAGGATGGAGATCTCTCATGCACATCATGCTCATATACAAGCTAATAGTCAAAGTACTAGGGATTTAAGTTGATCGAAATAGTACGAAGCTTCCACAAAGCAAATCATAATATTGATCACCAACAAAAACACAACCTAATATCCAC
Organism: Selenicereus undatus; assembly: GCA_017589665.1. Taxonomy (NCBI): domain Eukaryota; kingdom Viridiplantae; phylum Streptophyta; class Magnoliopsida; order Caryophyllales; family Cactaceae; genus Selenicereus; species Selenicereus undatus. The sequence goes on from JACYFF010003369.1 coordinate 66,728,591, forward strand.
AACTAAACAAAAAGAAAAAGAAAGAAAAAAAAGAAAAGGGAGAAGAGTGAGAATGATTATACCAGGTCGGGCAGTGAATGTACCCAATCTATGCCACAGGAGCTTAAGGAGCATCAGGCACTCCTTGTCTCTCAATACTCGAGCTTTCAACTCGGATGCAGTCAAAGCTCGTACGAACTTATCATGTGCGTATGAATGCATCTCAGAATGATGTGAGTAGAGAGCACTAGTAAAGATGGAGCAAACAAAGTTAGTGGCCTCTTAAACATAGTTAATGCCATAGAAAAATCAAAAGCATGAGCAAAGAAGGTACTCCACTTGATTTTCCTAGGCATTCCCTCTAGGTATGCACAATATAGATCAAAAATAAGGGATGAGGCCCTCTAATGTCACCTAGAGACTCATGAAATGCATGCAAAGGATAGGGAAGGGCGGGGAGGAAGGGGGATGAAATGGTCGTCTAGTCAAGTAGCTCGACAGAGATGGAGTCGATAAGTCATGTGCTAGGAGTGGCCCTACCCATCTCAACATCATCATGAAACACCTCTAAAGAAGCCTCCTCAAGGTGTGGCTCAACCAATGTAATCCCTCATGACTAAGAAAGTGAAACATCCTCTATAGAATTAGCATTACCGTGAGAAGTTTCGCCCATCTCTAACCCTGTGCACGGTGCTAAAGGAAGGAGAGAAGTAAGTAAGATCGAGTCACTAACACTAGTGGCCATAGGTGTGCCAGAAAAGGATGGAGAAACAAACGACAAGGAGGCCGAGGGATGGTCAAACACTTCCCTTAGGTCAGTCAAAGGTGCATCATCAACAACATTAGACTCAAAGTAAAGGGAAGACACACAATCATCAACCTCTAGTCGAGGACAATGTAGACTAGGGTCGATCTCATACAATAAACCACACTCCCTCATCTTACGAACAAAGTGCTCATGTTGCTCATTCATTGTCCCTATCATGGCATCAAGTCTAGCGTAACATTCATCAGAGACATCATAATAAGGACAAGAATTCACATCATGATCAAAAGATTGGCAATAAGAGGACCAAAGAGGAAAATAAGCTTGAAAATCATAGGAAATGGGAGAAGAGCACACAAAATACTCACTAGCAATCTTATAGTGCCATTGATGCCAAGGCAAAGACTCAAATAAGTCCCATGTATCATCAACTTCTAAAAAGCATGTACCACCATAACACATGGACTAAAGGGTGGCTCGGGTCTGATGTGTTATCCCCTCAAGTACAACATTGCATATTTTTCGTTTTTCATACGTGAAACGCACATATTGAGCACGATAGTCATTCAATCTAGACAAGTATTGAAAAAAAAAGGTTCATGCTCAAATTGAGGTAAATGAAAACTAGCCATTTCGATTTTTTTTTTCAAATTTTACATTTTTTAATTTTTTTTAGATTTTCTAGAGGCTAGTCTCAAATGCTCAAGTAAACCCCGATGTTGAAAAGTACTAACTGCCCGGCAATAGCGCCAAAAACTTATTCAGAAGAATTCAAGTTTTAAATTCATAACCCCAAGTGCAAGGTTTATCATCAAGTACTTGGAGGGTCATCCACTGGAAGTTGGGTTTCAACTACGGGGATTAGTTAGAGCAAGTCAATCTAGGCCAACAAGGAAGGAAATGGATTCAAAGCTAAACTAAAGTAATAAAAGCAAAAGAGGAGGCTTGAGATTGTGATTTGACAAATTGACAAACTTAATAGTCAAGATAAGTCCTAACCTACTCAACCTAAACTAAAAACAAGAGATAATTGATTGCGCCATCAAAGATCACACAAGCCCTCTCTCAAGGGTCGTGAGTTAGGCTAATTAGTCTAACCACCTATTTTCATGGGGTTAGCTCAATTGGACCACAAGTTAACAACCCTCGGACCTAGTTAGGATCAAGACTATTTTCATGTCCCAAACATGGTTATCCCCTCTCCTACACTAGCTAATTCACCTTACCTCTTAGCATAAGTCAATCACCCAAAAATAAAGATGAAAACTATCTCAAGCTTTTCATCGAGCACTTGGCGGGCATGACAGAAAACTCTACGTTCTAAGCTTAAATTGGGTATGGTTTGGCATAATACAAGACTAGTTAATCATCAAAGGGCTAATCACAATCCAAGCCAACCAAAATTAATCACTAATCAACACGAAACATGAAAATCTAAACTAAACCTAAACAAGCGAATATGAAAGAAAACAGGGCAAGAGAAGAAAGAGAATGAAACTAATCAAATCTAAGCATCTAAATAAGCAGCGATTAATAATGAAAACTAACCATTTAAACTAAACAAATCAAACACAAGAATTAAGCTCACAAAACCTAAATAAGAACAAAAACTTGAAATAAAGAGAGAGAAGAAGAGAGACTTAAATTCATTGAATGATCTTGAAATCCATAAGCTTCAGTCCAAAATACAATCTAAATCCTAATCTAATCCTCTTATTGAGGTTTTTTTCTTAGTAAAACCTAACCTAAAACTATCTAAAAAGCCGCCAAAGAGCCCCTAAAAAGTCTTGAAGACACCTCTTTTAAAGAGGAAACAAGACGGCCAAAGCACATCGCGGGGGAACAAAGGGGGTGACGACCGTCACCATCGCGTTAGTTGACCATCACATTTGCAACAGGTGGCTATCGTGGCCCCCTACCCAGCCACTTGCATGGTGGCGATGGTGGGGGTCGTGACCACGCCTCTCATCGTCTCTTATTTCGCGTTCTTCCGGCTGTTCTTGTTCCGTCTTCGCTCCTTTTTGCGGGACTTCCCCGATTAATCTTATTTCCTACAAAAATAAACAAAACAAGCTAAAATCCTCAAGATTAATTTATTATACAATCCAAAAATTAGGTAAAGGGGGCACGTAAAATACGACAAATTAGCGCCTAAAAAGAACCTCCATACCTATCTTTTGCTCGTCCTCGAGCAAAACAAAAGAAAGAAAACCTAACCCAGGAACCTAACTCACTATCGTGGGAATCACCTTGTTTTTAGGATATGCAACAAGCCCTTTAAACCTCTTGGTTCCCCCAAGTTGATGAGTAAAATTTCGTGAGGGTTTGCAGAAGATTTACCTAAAAAATCTAGAAAAAGAAAATGAAAAACGAAAAGAAAAACAGAAACAAATAAACAGTTTGGACTTACAAACAAAGCACAAAAATATATAAGGGAGAAGACTGTGCATATTCTAGCTAACAAATCACCCATGTAGCAATGACATTGACTTGCATATAAACAAAACTTACTCATCAAGGCTCTCTCCTCCCATGACTGATATCAAAGCGCTAACTTTTCACCCCACTGTACATCAAAACTTTAAATTCATCCCAGTGCTTATGTGCAAGTGCATCATCATCCTAGGATTTAGATTTGCCAGAATCAAACTCAATCCCACTTGACTGACAAAAACTACATTGAATTATTAACACAGAGAGCAAGCCTTCCGAATAGCAGTATTGATTGCCCAAAAGGGTAACACCCAGTAGCGATGTTCCTCAAAGGGTAACACCAGTAGTGCATGCCTCAAAGGGATACTTGTCATTCCAAATTTTATTTTTTATTTTTTTTCTTCCTTTTTGTCATTTTTCTTGTTATTTTTTGGAACGCAAACAAAACCAAAGTAACTGTGTACAAAACAAGTGGGAGAGCCAATCAAAGAAGACAAAGACCCTAAGACAATGATGATGGTATGAATAAGGATTGGATTACTTATCAATAATGAACAATTGGGGTTAGAATTAGCTCCTAAAACGACACACTGTGGATGGAGATCTATCATGCGCATCATGCTCATATACAAGCTAATAGTCAAAGTACAAGGGATTCAAGCTGATTAGAATAGTACGAAGTTTCCCTAAATCCAAAAAAAAGAAAAAGTATAAAAAGGTGAAAATTTTTCAAAAACTTTTCACAAAAATACGCACAAAAGCAGGTATGACTTCCCACCCTATACCTAAATCTCGCAAACTTTTCATTAGGAGTCAAAGAGTCACTACAACCACAAAAGCACACAAAAAGAAGCAAAACAAAATCACACACATAAGACACAAAAAATAAAACACACAAAAAAGAATATAAAGTGAAAAGGTGATCATAGCCACCGGTTGGCTAAACAATATCCCATGTTTCACCTCAATATTGATCACCAACAAAAACAGAACCTAATATCCCCAACTAAACAAAAAGAAAATGAAAGAAAAGAAAAAGAAGGGAGAAGAGTGAGAAAGATTATACTAGTTCGGGCACTGAATGTACCAAAACTATGCCACAGGGGCTTAAGGAGCATTAGCCACTCCTTGTCTCTCAAGACTCGAGCTTTCAACTCGAATGCAGTCAAAGCTCATAGGAGCTTACCATGTGCCCATGCATGCATCTTATAATGATGTGAGTGAGACATCACCAGTAACGATGGAGCAAACAAAGTTAGTGGCCTCTTAAACAAAGTTAATGCCAAAGAAAAATCAAAAGCACGGGCAAAGAAGGTGCTCCATGTGATTTTCCTAGGCATGTCCTCTAAGTGTGCACAATATGGATCAAATAAGGGATGAGGCCCTCTAATGTCACCTAGGGACTTATGAAATGCAGTAAGGGAGAGAGGAAGGGTGAGAGGAAAGGGGATGAAATGGGCATCGAGTCAAGTAGCTCGGTACAAATGGAATCGATAAGTCCCATGCTAGGAGTGGCTCTACCCATCTCAACATCATCATGAAACTCTGATAAACCTCTGTCTTGACCTCTTTTTAGCCCTTTGATGGCCCATTTTCTCCATTATTTCCATGTTTAATCTTAGCAAGGAAGGGTCAAATTCACCTCGCTCTGGTTGAAATTAGGATTATGTAGTGATTTTTCGTATTTTTAGGAGTTCCTGCTGAGAAAACAAGAAAACATACTAATATTGGTTGAAAGGAGGGCCAACAAGGTGAATTTGGGGCCAAGGAAGAGGTTGGACGAGCCAAAGAGTTAGAGCATGGGGCCCTATGCTAGGAAGCCTGGTCGTGCCATGCAAGAAAAGCAGCAGAAGCTGAGCAGGTATGTGCCACGGCCACACCATTTCATGTGGCACGGTTGTGCCATGCCCCCAGGTTTTAGCGATTTAATTCACGTCAGGGGGTGTTTGAGGGTATCTTGTGTTCTCCCTTGAGGACGCTTGTTCTATGCGATTTTGAGAGCTATTCCTTCAATACTCTTTACACCTTAATTTAGATTAGATTCGAAGTTTAATTTGGAGTTCTAATTGTAGATTCCTCATTGCCATCAAATTGGAGTACGCTTCTCTTTCCCTCTGGCAGTTTCAATTCAAGGTTTCGCCTTTAGATAATATTTTTCGTTCCCTGTTTGTGTTTGCTATTGTTGTGATGTTTAGTGGCTAATTTCCCAACTTAGGTTGGGACTAACGCCGAATATGCGTAGTTGAATCAAGAATTACACCCAGCCCTTACTTCCCCCTTGCTTGTGTTAATATTTTCTACTATGCGCACCACGTGTTTGATGAAATGCTTGATAAAGCATTCATCTATTGTTATTGAGGTTTGGGAGAGCGTTGAAAGACGAAACCTTTACCTAGCATGACTTAGTAGACAATAAGGATTTTATTATGAAAATAATTAAGGTTCTAATTGAGATTCGAGATTGTAGACCTTGTAATCCTCTAGTCTTTAATCCCATGAGAATAGGAGGAGATAATAGTTCTAGGATTAGTCTTTGGCCCTTGAGAGAGAGAGGAGATGGGCTTAATTGACAATCATTCTACTCATGACGCATACTCGATTTGTTTGACGGGATTAGTAACTTATTCGCTATCATATTTGTGCTGTTATTTCCAAAATGTGTGTTTCATCATTTTGTTATCGTATTTGAATTCTTAGTTGTTATTCCTATCATTAGCTAATCTTTTAATCTTTGATGTTGACTAGCCTAGCTTAAGGAGAGTAATTAGTTCTAGTAATTGAAAGCAAGCTCCTTGTGGATTCGACCCGTACTCATCAGTTGCTCTCTACAGCTATGCCGTCTGCTTGCAGTTTAAAACGTGCAAGTTTTAGGCGCCGTTGCAGAGGAGCTTGTTCTTTTCAATATTAGAATTGATTTAAACACTCTAGACTAGGTTTTTATTTTTATTTGTGTAGTTTAGTTCTTCTTTATTTTTGCTTGATACTATTTACGCTGGGTATAGTGTTTACTTTGTACGCGCAGAAGGGGTCAAGGAAATGAAAACCTTGTCCCCATCAATCCTGAAATTAAAACAACTGCATGCCAGTGATGCAGAGAAGCCAGAAGAAGAAAGAAAGTAGACGTGGCGATGGCCCGGGAAGATAATAGGGTGCTGAGGGACTATGTCCTACTGCAGACATTGAACATTACCTCATCCATTGTTAGCCCTGTGATGGAGGCTAAAAACATCAAGTTGAGCCTTGTGCTCATCACATTCGTCTAGCGGGACCAATTCGGTGGACATCCCTCGGACAACCCCAAAGCGCATCTTCGTAAATTCCTTGCGGAATGCGACACCATCGAACTCAACGGGGTGTCCACTTATACAATTCAACTGCGGCTCTTCCCCTTCTCATTGAGGGATAGAGCCAGCAACTGGCTACAGAATGAGGAGCCCAACTCATTCACTACCTGGGAGGTCCTTTTAAAAGCATTCCTTAGCAAATACTTCCTCCTGGAAAAACTGTAAAGCTGAGGACTGACATCACCTCCTTCTATCAGAGAGATGGGGAGTCCTTGTAAGAGGTATGGGAGAGGTTTAAAGACCTCCGGAGGTAGTGCCCCCATTATGGTGTCCCTAACTTGCTACTAGTCCAGACATTCTACAATGGGCTAGAATAGTCTGTAAAGATCTCAATCGATGCTACTATCGGAGGAGCTCTAATGGGGAAGTCCATTGAGGCAGCAAAGGCTTTGTTGGAAGAGATGGCTTCCAACAACTACCATTGGTCAAGTGAAAGAGCCACCCCAAGGAGAAAAGGTGGTAAGTACGAAGTAGATGTCGTGACACTCCTAGCCAGTAGGGTGGATGCACTGGCACATAGGTTTGACAGAGAGGGCCCTTTCCCTACTCGAGGAGGTCCCTCAGGATCATCCATTGGGGTCTGCGCCATCTGTGAGGCCTATGGTGTACAGGGACATACCTCCGTTGAGTGCTATAATGGTCCCTCTACCATTAAGCATGCCAACACCGTGCACAACTTCAACCTCCTACCACAAGGCAATTCTTACCCTAATGCTCACAGTTCGGGATGGAAAAGCCACTCCAACCCCTCCTACAGGAACCCTAACCCTCAACCCCAAAATGTTGTGCAGCCACTTGGGTTCCAGTACAGAGCCTCCTACACCCCACAACCATCACCTCCACAATGCAAATCAAGCTTGGAAAGCCTCATGTAGTAATTCATAGTGGCTTAAACTAAGACTAATGAAGCTCTTAGTGTGGTGATTAATTAGTTGACTTCCAAGTTCGATGCTATAGCAACCCATCAGAGGGCGATAGACATCCAGATTGCCCAGATCGCACAGCAGGTTAGTCATCTATCCCGGCCTCATGGCCAATTACCGGGTCAGGCCGAGACCAACCCTAGAGGACATGTCAATGCCATATCTACAATGGGAGATAAGCTAGAGGAGAGCCTAGTGACGGTCATCCAAGAGACAGTTTTAGTTCTTGATTCTGCAGGAACTGATGAGCCGAAGGAAGAGGAAAGTTTGAGCTCTATTGGGACAGTTAGTCCTGTACCTCCAGTTCACCCCTATAAGCCACCAGCACCCTACCCTCAGAGGGTAGCCTGGGCCAAGCTATTTCAGCTTGAGCCCAAGTTTGCTATATTCTTGGACGTGCTAAATTGGATTTACACTGATACTCCTTTCTTAGAATCTCTCAAGAAAGCACCATCCTACATACAATTTTTGAGAGAGCTTCTATCCAAGAAAGTTGAGCCTGGGAGAGATTCAGTAGTTCCCACTGAAGAGGTGTCCAACACAGTCCTACAGAGTCAGCTACCATCCATGCTGCAGGACTTAGGCAATTTTTCCATCCCTGTACTATAGGGGATCTGTGGATTGAGAGAGCTCTTTGTGACCTATGGGCTAGTGTGAGTGTGATGCCTTTCCCTCTCTCTATAGGAAGCTTCAGTTGTAGACTGTATAACTCACCAATTTGATCGTTCAGCTAGCAGATTGCTCCAATAGGCAACCTGTAGGCATTCTAGAGGATGTTTCAGATCAGGTGGGTCAGTTTGTCACCCCATGTGATTTCATCGTCATGGGCATGGATCAAAGCTCCCAGATGCCTATCCTTTTGGGGCAACCATTTCTAGCTATTGCTGGGGAGGTGGTTGATGTGCAGGCTGGAACTATATCTTTTCGGTTTTGTGAGGAGAGGGTGGATTTCTAGTTCCCTCCACCCACACCATCTTCGATGCTTGCTACCCTCCCACCTCTTGAGGCCCCTACACATTCTACTCCTCTCGCAGCTATTATGGGGACTGTGATGCTTGATGAAGATGGGGGGGCCCCTTCAGAGGCCTACAGTCCTTTCTGATTTTCCTCTGCTACTCCCAACCAGTCTTGGGCTCATTTCTGCTTGTACTAGGGAGGTAGTGGACTTTACTCCACATTTTTCCACCTCCTCTAGACCACCGCCCATGTCGTTATCGTCTACCATTTGGAGGTAAGGGTTAGGTTAAGGATCTTAAATAAGCGCTTCTTGGAAGGCAACCCAAGTATTTCATTGCTTTTGGAGAAAAAAAAAACACAAAATAGTGTGTTTTCTCCCTTCCCCCGCCTACCCTTTTCCCCTAGGCACTCTTGCCTTTTATATGTCATTTTCATTGAGGACACTGAAAGTCTCAAGCATGGGGGGTGAGCTTATAGCTCTTTGGGTGGAAGTGTGGATTTGGCGCGCAGATTGAATGACATCACTTGCGTTTGCATCATATAGATAGGATGTCAGGAAGTTTTACTAGGTCGTCTTTGCATTTTCCCTTTAATAGAGCATGTAGTTTAGAGCATATAGGTTAGATTTTGCATCTTAAAATGAGAAGTGATTGAGTTGGGCATCCCTAAGTTTTTCAGGTACTACTTCTTATTCTTCTCTTCACTATCCTTTATATCTTTTAATGCTTTCCTAGTTAGATTTATTACTTTTGAAAAAAATTCTTCAATAAAAGTTATGAAAACCCCTCTTATGAAGAGAATACAAGGGGTGATGATTGATTAATCAAGTTGAGTTGTGTGTTGAAGTGTGGCCTGTTATGGTGTGAATTTTTGTGAAATTATATTTTAACATTTCTATTTGTAGTTTTCCTGCCCTGTGCTATATGTCATATTGCCCTTGAGATTTATGTGGTTTGGCTTGATTGACCTTGATAAGTGGGACGTGCCTTGGAGTAAGTTGTTTGACTGTGATAGGCTTACCTGTGAGACTTTGAGCCTAATGACTATCCATTACATATAGTCTCGTACTTCCTTTAATATGTGACTCATCCAAGATTGCATCTTTAGAACTTGGTCTTGTTCTCTTTGAAACCACATTTAGCATGTGCATACGTTGATATGATTGAGGCAAATTTTGCTCACTGTAGCCACATGAGTTAAAAAACCACCCATTGATGTGTAACCCCCTTGCTAGCCCCTTGTGCCTTTCCTTTGTTTTTGTTGTTGCATCCCATCTTCTATACACTTGGCCTATGCATACTTTCTATACCCTTGTCAAGGTCTAGAGAAGTAGCACTTCCATTTTGAGTTGGGTTTACTTTTGAAGTTGGTTCACATTTGGGTACCTTATGGTTGGCTTGCTTCGAAGGACTTGTAATGTGATTTTGTTTTCCCAGTGCCATTCATATGTATCTTGTTTTTGCTTCTCAGAGAAAATAAAAAAAATGTCAATAAAAAAAAGCGGAAGGAAAATAAAGAAATAGAGAAGTTGTGAATAAAATTATTGGCATGAGGTTTTGACAATAAGATTGTTAAATTCCTCCCTTGAGTTTTTGTGGGGTTTGTTGCTCAATTTTTAATTGTGGTGTGAAGTTATTGTTTTGATATTGGTTGTGGAAGTGTTTTTTGCTCCTTAGTCTTTTGACTATTAGCTCCACTCTTTCCAAATCTTTCCACTTCTCACCCTTAACCCTGGCCCCACTACATCCCCTTGCAAGCCCTCATGATTGACATTTTTTATTTTGCATCAACTGGTGGAGAATCGAGAACTCTACCAAGCTTATGGTAGTTTGCTTAATTGGATAAAGCATTGAGAGCACCCCTATTACATATTCTAAACACATTGAGGGGAGTGTTCCACTTTGTTCTAAAGGGAGGTTCTGCCGGTCTTACTTACTCACCACTTATTGAGAAAGGTCTTGTCTTGCTATGTGCTTCTATACTAGGGTAATTGATGTGTTACATTTGGATTGGGTGATCTATGGATGGCAGTGTGCATGTTTTATTGACAATGTTTTTCACACCTTGACTTGACTGCCTTTAATGCATGATTGAGCTTGATTCGTAGATTGATCACCTCTTGCCTGAAGAGGGGTGTGTACAGAGGTTTGTCGCCTTCTTTGGTACTTCATGAGCTAGTCTTACTTGGGGACAAGCAAGAGATGAGCATGGGGGAGTTGATAAACCTCTATCTTGACCTTTTTTTAGCCCTTTGATGGCCCGTTTCTCCATTATTTCCATGTTTAATCTTGGCAGGGATGGGTTGAATTCACATTTTTCTGGTTTAAAGTACACTTATGTAGTGATTTTTCATATTTTCAGGAGTTCCTGTTGAGAAAACAAGAAAACATACTAATGTTGGTTGAAAGGACGGCCAAGAAGGCGAATTTGGGGGCCAAGGAAGAGGTTGGAAGGGCCAGAGAGTTAGCATGGGGGCCACATGCTAGGAAGCCCGGTCGTGCCACGCAAGAAAAGCAACAGAAGCTGGGCAGGGATGTGGCACGGTTATGCTGTGCCCCGGGTTTTTGCGATTTAATTCGCATCAAGGGGCGTTTGAGGGTATCTTGTTTTCTCCCTTGAGGGCGCTTGTTCTAGGGGATTTTGAGGGCTCTTCCTTCAATACTATTTACACATTAATTTAGATTAGATTCGAAGTTTAATTTGGACTTTTGATTGCATATTTCTCATTGCTATCAAATTGGAGTATGCTTCTCTTTCTCTCTTTTCTCTCTGGCAGTTTCAATTCAAGGTTTCGCCTTTAGATAATGTTTTTCATTCCCTTGTTTGTGTTTTCTATTGTTGTGATGTTTAGTGGCTAATTTCCCAACTTATGTTGGGATTAACGTCGAATATGTGTAGTTGAATAAAGAATTAGCACCAACCCTTACTTCCCCCTTGTTTGTGTTAATGTTTTCTACTATGCGCACCACGTGTTTCGATGAAATGCTTGATAGAGCATTCATCTATTGTTATTGAGGTTTGGCAGAGCATTGAAAGATGAAACGTTTACCTAGTGTGACTTAGTAGACAATTAGAATTTTAATCTGAAAATAATTAATCTTCTAATTGGGATCCGAGATTGTAGACCTTGTAATCCTTTAACCTTTAATCCCATCAGAATAGGCGATTTTGGTTCTAGGATTAGTCTTCGACCCTTGAGAGAGCGAGCAGATGGGCTTAATTGACATTTATTCCACTCACGATGCATACTTGGGTTCTTTGACGGGGTTAGTAACTGATTTGGTGTGATATTCGTGCTGTTAATTCAAACCTGGGGGTTTCACCATTCTATTATCGTATTCGAACTCTGAGTTGTTATTCCTATCATTAGCTAATCTTTTAATCTCTAATATTGACTAGCCTAGCTTGAGTAGAGTAATTAGTTCCAGCAGTTGAAAGCAAGCTCCTTGTGGATTTGACCGGTGCTCATTGGTTGCTAGCTACAACTACGCCGTGCGCTTGCAGTTTAAAATGTACAAACTCTTCAAAAGGAGCCTCCTCAGGGTATGACTCAACCAATGTAAGTCCTCCTGACCAAGAAAGTGAAACATCCTCTATAGAATTGGCATCACGCCGGGAAGTCCACCTATCTCTAACCATGTGCACTGTGCTAAAGGAAGGGGAGAAGCAAGTAAGATCGAGTCACTAACACTAGTGTCTATAGATGTGCTAGAAAAGATGGAGAAACAAATGACAAGGAGGTCAAGGGATGGTCAAATGCTTCCTTTTAGTCGGTCAAAAGTGCATCATCAACAACATTAGACTCTAAAGGAAGGGAAGACTCACAATCATCAACCTCTAGTGTAGGGCAAGGTAGACTAGGGTCGGTCTCAAGCAATAAACCACACTCCCTCATCTCATGAATAAAGTGCTCATGTTGCTCATTCATTGTCCCTATCATGGTATCAAGTCTAGCATAACATTCATTGGAAGTATCATAATAAGGACAAGAATTCACATCATGGTCAAATGATTGGCAATAAGAGCACACAAGAGGAGAATACGCTTGAAAATCATAGGAAATTGGGGAAGGGCATACAAAAGACTCACTAGTAATCTTGTGGTCCCATTGATGCCAAGGCAAAGACTCAAATAAGTCCCACGTATCATCAACATCTAAAAAGCACATACCACCATAACACATGGACTAAAGGGTGGCTTGGGTCTCATGTGTTATCCCCTCAAGTACAACACTGCATATTTCCCATTTTTCATACGTGAAATGCACATATTAAGCACGATAGTCATTTAATCTACACAAGTATAGCCAAAAAGGTTGATGCTCAAATTGAGGTAAATGGAAAATAGCCATTTCGATTTTTTTCAAATTTTACATTTTTAAATTTGTTTAGATTTTCTAAAGGCCTAGTCTCGAATACTCAAGTAAAACCTGATGTTGAAAAGCACCAACCCCCCAGCAACGGTGCCAAAAACTTGTTAAGAAGAATTCGAGTTTTAAATTTATAACCCCAAATGCAAGGTTTATCATCAAGTACTCAGGGTATTGTCCACTGGAAGTTGAGTTTCAAGTACCTGGATTAGTTAGAGCGACTCAATCTAGGCCAAGATGGAAGGAAATGAAATCAAAGCTAAACTAAACTAAACTAATAAAAGCAAAAAGGTGGCTTTAGACTATGATTTGACTAATGAACGAACTAAATAGTCAAGATGAGTCCTAATCTACCCAACTTCAACTAAAAACAAGACATAGTTGGTTGCGCCATCAAAGATCTCCCAAGCCCTCACTCATGGGTCATGAGCTAGCCTAATTAGTCTAACCGCCTATTTTCATGGGGTTAGCCCAATCAAACCACAAGTTAACAAACCGCAAGCCAAGTTAGGGTCGGGACTATTTCTTGAACACAACTATCCCCTCTCCGACACTAGCTAATTAACCTACCTCTCAACATAAGTCAATTACCCAAAAATAAAGATGAAAGCTCTCTTAAGCATTTCCTTGAACACTTGGCCAGCATCAGGGAAAACTCTACGTTGTACGCTTAAATTGGGTGTGGTTAGACTCAATACAAGATCAGTTAATCATCAAAGGGATAATCACAATCCAAGCCAACCAAAATTAATCACTAATCAACACAAAACATGAAAACCTAAACTAAACCTAGTCAAGCAAATATAAAAGCAAAGATGAACAAGAGAGGAAAGATAATGAAACTAATCAGATCTAAACATCTAAATAAACATGGATCAACAATGAAAACTAAAGATTTAAACTAAACAAATCAAACACAAGAATTAAACACATGAAACCTAAACAAGAACAAAAACATGAAATAATGAGAGAGAAGAAGAGAAACTTATGCTTGATTCATTAAATGATCTTGAAATCCACAAGCTTGAATCCAAAATACAATCTAAAGTCCTAATCTAGTCCTCATATTGAGGTTTTTTTTATTGGCTAAAACCTAACCTAAAACTATCATAAAATTCGCCCAAAGACGCCCCAAAAAGTCCCAAGACACCCCTTTTGAAGAGGAAACAAGACGACCAAACCAGCACACGGGGGAGCAAAGGGGGTGATGGTTGTCGCCATCGTTCACGACGGGCTATCGCGTTTGCGACAAGCGTCCGTCGTGGCCCCCTGCCCAACCACCTGCAGGGTGGCGATGGTGGGGGATTGCGACCGCGCCTCCCGTCGTCTCTTGTTTCAGGTTCTTCTGGTTGCTCTTGTTCCGTCTTCACTCCTTTTTGTACAATTTGATCGGTTAATCTTATTAACTACAAAAATACATAAAATAAGTAAAATCCTAAAGATTAACTTATTATACGAGCTAAAAATTAGGTGAAAGGGGCGCGTAAAATATGATAAGCTAGCGCCTAACATCTTTGAACCAACAAACCATATCTACATATCTACGTGCCTGGTTATAAGCATTTCATGTAAATTGCAAAAGTATTAGAAGTAATCATGGTCATAATGAAGTTGTATGAACAATTGATGTATGGAATATGATTGTTGACATGATTAATTAAAGTCTATGACATGATGTGACCTGTTGTGCTGGGGTATGCTCTTTGGATAATCTGGTTAGGACAAGGGGCGTAAACTTAAGCCAATAAGCATAGCACTCTATTTGCATTTTTTTCTTAATTAGGAAATAATTAGTTGTAAACAGAGACCCTAAGGTAAAACATGATGATAGCTAGGCTATAATTACATTATTTGATGCATGAACTCGATATTAGACCGATCTTTACTAAGGGAACACTGCTCTATCTTCGTATGAAAACTACATGCCACCTGGTGACAATGCCTATGCGAAACCACCTTACCTTGGTAGTTAGGCTCTCATGAAATGGTAGTTAACGTACATTAATATGTTAACGGGCAGACAAATTGTGTGCCAATCCTATCCCAAGCAAGAAATCAATTTTTTTGCATATGTTAAGTAGCTCATGCATAGGCATATTATTGCACATCGACCCACATTCTTGATATGTAGCTTTTCTAAGTTGTTGCCTTGCGCAACAATTAATAGTTGTATATGTTTTCCTCTTATAAATTGCTTGGTATATATGTGTTAGATGAGTTCATGTTGCTTATGACTCTTGGGCTTGAGAATGCTAAGTTGTTGATTCTATGCGATAGCTTTGTACTAAGGTGATGTTACAAGATGCTATATGATGCCCTTATTACTACATATGCTATAGGAGCCTCCAGGTTAACTAACTTCTTGGAGTGATTTGACATCGTGCTTTGGAATAACTTAAGCCAAATGACTGCTTGTATATGACCTTGATTTGTTATGACTTAGTTGTCATATGTTTAGATGATAATTCATAACGATGCATATAGGTAGAGTTGTTGCTCATTATGTGGATAGTGTTTATATAATTGAGGGTCTGTGTTCGGTTTAAAAGCTTAATATGGTTTTCCATGCTAACTCATTTGCAACTCTCATATGTGATTGTCCTCAACACCTAAATAGAGTGAGTAGACGCCCGAAGAGGATTGGTGAGGAGGAGACTGGATACCATAAGCCTTTTTTCTAATTGAAAAGATACAATTAATTATAAAACAAGATTTCAAATTCTACTATGAGTTGTGTACATCATGCCAAGTGTATGCGCATGTTGTGAATGACTAAACTGTAGACCCTAGAATTTCGAGGATGAAATTCTTTTAAGGGGAGAGAATGTAATGGCCGAGATTCTTAATTCGGGGCTAACTGTCTTAACTAATGTTTTTATTAATAATGGTCTATTCAATTGGTCGTGTTAGACTATTTGATTGCGTACTAAATAGGTGTAATATTTTTACAGAGTAATTTTATTAGTTTTCTTAATTTATTACGCAATTATGTGAAAATTAGTGAGTTCGTTAAAATTAAGTCGAGACATAATTACACGAAATTAACAAGTTTTGTGAGGAAATTTGGCCCAAGGTTAAGCGAAGTCAGATGAATTAGGATCGTATCCGGTTTAACAAGTAGGGATTCAACACCCAAGACAAAAAAAATAAAGATAAAAAAAGAAACCAAAAGGGAGCTGAAGCCCCCCTTTCTTCTGCAGAAACACGACCGTGGGGGGCGAGGTTTCTACCCAGCCCCATGAACAAAGCAACAGAGAGAGATGGGGGCTAAGTGAGGGAGATGGGCGGTGGTCAGTGGCGGCGGTGGCGACACCACAACGGCGACAGGGTGCTGTCCAGTTCACAGAACACCTGGGACCCCTGAGCCTGGCAATAGAGAGAGAACGAACTAAGAGAGAGAAACGAGGGTGCGGCCAGGCGTCGGTGATGGCAGAGGTCGGTGAGGAGGTGTCTCCGGTGGGTTTGAATCCGGCAACCACCAAGAGCCATACGAATCAAGGGTTTGAGGGCTAGGTTTTTAAACCCTATGTGTGACAAATGTCGTGACCCACACTGCCAGTGGTTAGGCTCAGTTCCGGTGGCTGGGCGAGAAAGAGAGAAAGAGGGAGGATGGAGGATGGGCAACAGTAACCACAGCAACAGAATGACTCATCTTCATAAGGTGGGTTTTTCTCTATTACTTTGCTCCTGAGTTTGTTCGTTGAGTTCAATTCTACCAGTTTTATTAAGTAGTTTTTGAATTGTTCTCCTTACCGATTTACGTGCCTTGCCGCCATGGTAATCCTCCTTGGTGCCCAACAATCATTTGATGAAATGTGTGACTGAACTGAGAATTCCGGCAGACGCATCCTACCAATTGCATTTGGGCTAGAGACCGGCCATATAATCCATAAATCGGGTCCTTAAACTTGGAACGAGGTGGGCAGTTCTTGATTCCCTAAACTATTAATAATTTGCAAAATATTTAAGAGTTAATTGTGGAATTTGATTTGGTAATTAGAATGGAATTTTGTTGACTTAAGAATTCACGGGAAGTATGCGAATTGTTTGGGTTGAAATTAAGATGATTTCGAGGATTGTTGTGGATGGCGCTGTGAGGAGGGAGCTTAGATTGTTTTGAATTTCGTAAATTTCCAAAGGCTAGATTCATGTTTTGATGCTGCGTATTACTTGCTATTTGCCTGAATCTGGTTTTAGCATGTTGTTTAATTGAATCGTGGTTTTGCTATCCTTTGATTTAACTGTTTACTATGTGTGTATGGCATGGTTGAGTTCTATGCCAAAGTGCTGCAATCCTAGTTATTTCAGATTTGTTTGTTTTACTTAAATGTGTCATATTAATAATTTGTGAACTAGGAGTTATTCTGATTGAAGCTCACTTGATTCACTTTAAGCATACACTACCATTCTCGTATTAATGCTTTCGAATAACTAAATCCTTCAAGTAATCAGTTTAAGAGTAGTTCATTTGTTACCATAACTAAAACATCCTAATTACCTAAACAAGTGACTTGAATGTTTAAGAACCCCTTAATTATTTCTCGAAGTTACTTAAATAGGCTATCGGGCTGGAAGCAATGCGAATTACGAATGACTATGTTTGTGTTATGCTTAAAGGTATATGTTAATAAGTATGTATGCGAACTATTGTGATATAGCAAGCATGTTGAGTTATGTAATTAGAAACGACTGTAGACCATTCGTTTGATAAGGATGCATTTCAGCGAAACTGACCCTGAGTAACAGACAATAGCTTTCTCTATTAAATACCAATTGTTAACAAAATTAGTCTATTAGTTTGTCTCTTCTTTACAAATTTAAAAATTTTAATAATCTCACATATACAACGTCAAAAGTATAATAAATTAAATTTGTACAGATAACTTTTGCCCCCAAGAAAACCCTTCAAGCTCTACCACTATTGAAAATATGATAGATATCTACTGGCATTGCAGGAGATGTTTAAAGGAGGGTATCATCATAAGGCAACAATCATATTTGAAGTTGTTAGTCACTCAATACATGGATTTAACATGCAATTTTTGTAGTATAGAGTGCCTAAATCAAACAATGACATAAACGTTGGCGATTCATCACCATTATTTGACAATCTATAGAAAGGACAAGAATTGGAGATCTATTTTACTTATAATGGAAATCATTGTAATATGGAATATTATCACACATACAAGATATCATTTTAAAATTTATGAAATCCATCTCACGTCCGGAATTACTAAAGTAAAATTTGCTTTTAACACACCGAGAGTTTGCTAGAAAGCATGTTGAACAGGAATTTAGAATTCTTCAAGCATGATTTGCAATATTCTGATGCCTAACTCATTTTTGAAAGATATAAACAATGGGAAAAAGTTATTAAAACATGTACGTATACTTCATAATATGACTGTAAAAGAAGAATGAGCCACCTATAACATCTATTTCGAACTACCAACACGACTCCATACATGAGCCAACCACTATTGTTGACCACCATAATACAATCGTGGTAGAATTGCTACATTCAAGGATTGTTTGTAAAAAATTATAAAGTTACTCAACTTAGATGAAAATGAGACACCCTAACAATACAACTCCTTCACTTTTTATGTCAATGCATTTGTACCAAATTGAAATTTGCCACAATGATATGAAAATATTTGAATTATTGTAGCAAAATTAAATTTTTCCACAAAAGCATGCAGCTATATATTATGGCAAGTTTATGGCAAGTCTTAAAACTTGCTGCAATTACCAAAAGGAGCCACACAATACGATTTAAAAAACAAAAGAAAAACTAAAACAAACAAAAAAAGGGAGAGGATATTTGATTTTTTTTCCCCTTCATCTTTCTTATATTAACTCTTCTCATGCTACCATGTGGCATAAGCTCTTTTTCATCGTACTCTATCCTCCTCTATCCTCTTCAGTGCTTTAATTCAAGATTGCAAGTTACCTCTTCTTTCCCTCAATTGAACACCTCGTCAACCAAGATATACATTTCAATTACGTACTTCTTTACTTTCCTATTTTCTTTGTTGCAATACTTAAAATCAATCTTAGTGCCAAACGCAAACAGATTGATTTCAATTTGGGGTGATTCTAATTCTATAGATCTTGATCTTCTGTTTCCAAAAGGGGCCCCAGTCACTTAATTGTTCGTCATATTAGAACAATGAATGTAATGGCCGCTTAAAATACAAAGAAATTAACTATGTCGTGGATAAAACCAGTGACCTGAAAGCTAAATTAGCCAGACTTCGGTGCAAATCGTAAAGGCGAAGAAGCTCCTCAAGGTTTAACACAGCGAGCCTCTCACTTGTGCACTCAAAGGAGAAACTATGGAGTATAACTATCTTTTGCCCAGGAATAAAGGAAGAGAAGGGGAGAGAAGGCTTTTTGATTTCTATTTATGTTTTCCAGAGCTGCGAAGAGGCTCCTTTTATAATAGCCAGAGGGAAGCAAAGAGTTGTTAAACAGCAATAAAAAGGTGAGTAAAATGGGGGCGGAAAATTTGGGAATGGGAGAGGATTATGGTAACTTACGCTTTAATGGAGGAAGACATAGCCAAACTTGATAATTAGCTATTAGGCTTACGGCAGCTTATAAGCAAACAGTTCAAAGAAAATCCTCCAAAAAAATAAGCACCCCCGACCCACGCCTCGCCCAGCCCGGGCGGGTCACTGGCAGTGGTGCTCGCATGCGTGTGGTAGCCCAAGATACCCTCAACCCTCTTAAAATATGGCTTCAAGTTATTCGACAAGCATAAGGAAAGCAGGACATATAAACTCTTCAAAACACCCCTTAAAAGTTCTATGTGGGACAACAAAAGGAAAAGACAAAGAGAGTGAGTGAATACCCTTTTGGGCTGCCATTACTCCAGCAATCCCCCACTAATAGCACACAAAAGAAAAGGAGAATAAGAAAGATTTCCTGGGCAATGAGGGTCGGATACTTAGATATCAATGTCTTCTGATTGAATTGATATGTAGTGAAGAAAGGCAATAGCTAAGTCTGACAAGTGAACTTAGTCTTGAACTTGTCAAACTGTAGATGAGGCCCTCTCAACAGATATAAACCCTAAAAGATGTATACTCTACGATAACCACTTATGCTTTTAAGGCCCATGCGCATACCTCAGGTCTCATAAGTGCTCTAGAGAGACAACCCTAGTCTCTTATAGAAGGCAGTCAGACCTTCACACTTACTTAGGTAATTTCATCAGTCTATCTACACTTAGACCACCATATCATGGCTTGAAATTATTAAGAGCATAAGTTAGCTCAACCTCTTATAGAATGATGATGAATCCATCAAGTGCTTCTCTATAGCACCACCATAATAAGCTATGGATTCATTGATGTGCTTCTCTATAGCACAAGCACTACCACACACCATAGGGATGGGAAGTAGTGCAATTAGAAGATTAGTATGGCTTTGTTTAACCACAGATGGGTATCCACCATACCTCTTCATTCCATGGGCTTCAGCCCCATCCCCCTCGACGATTCGAGAACTACTCTTCTTGGCTAATCCCTTTATGAGAGGGTCTTTCTCGGATCTCACATACTTTGAGGAGATAACACCATGCTTCAGCAATTGCTTTATCGCGCCATGTCTAATATGAATATGTCTCTTTTTTCCACTATAGACACTATTGTGGGCAATTCTGATTGCTGCTTGTGAATCACAATGCAAGGAGATAGGTGTTGATTGTTTCCCCCATAATGGCATGTCTGTCAAGAGACCCTTAAGCCATTCTACTTCTTAACTTGCCAACTCAAGAGCGATAAACTCATATTCCATGGTTGAGCGAGCTATACATGTCTGTTTTGCAGACTTCCACGAAATAGCTCCTCCTCCCAATGTAAAAACATAGCCACTAGCATAACTTACTTCATCTTTATCAACAACCCAATTTGCATCACAAAAACCTTCTAGTATAGCAGAAATTTGTAAAAATGTAAACACCAATCCATAGTACCTCTAAGGTATCTTAACAAACAATGAAGTGCATCCCAATTTTCTTTAGCAAGGTTATGAGTGTACCTACTCAATCTACTAACGGCATATGCAATATCAGGATGAGTGTAGCTCATGAGAAACATCAGACTGTCTATTATTTTTGCATATTCAATTTGAGACACACTAAATCCTCTATTCTTTTTAAGATGTACGGTAGAGTCATAGCGAGTTCTCACAGGTACCACATCAAAAGAATTAAATATTTTCAACATTGTTTCAATGCAATGAGACTGACACAAGGAGAAGCCACTCTTGGTTTTTCTAAATTTAATCCCCAAGATCACATCTGCTTCTCCTAAATGTTTCATTTCAAATAGAGAAGAGAAAAGTCTTTTAGCCTCATTAATAACAGACAAGTTAGTATTAAAAATCAACATATCATCCACATGTAAGCATATGATCACATAATCAGATCCAATCATCTTAGAATGAACACAAGAATCTAAGTTGTTAACAACAAAGCCATTTTTCTCTAAAGAGTTAGCAAATTTTTCATACTGCTATTTGGGGGCTTGCTTTAGACTATACAGGGATTTTCTCAGTTTGCATACTTTGTTCTCCTGACAGGGAACCTCACACCCTTAGGTTTTGGCATATAAATCTCTTCCTCTAAGTCATCATTGAGGAAAGTTGTTTTAACATCCATTTGATGCACCACAAGATCATGAATGGCAGCTAAAGCAACTAGAGTTCTAATAGCTGCAATTTTTATCATAGGGGAATACATATCAAAGAAATCAATTCCCTTCTTTTAGTCAAAGCCTCTGATAACTAATTTAGCTTGGTACCTTTCAATAGTTCCATCCGCCCTAAGTTTCTTCTTGAAGATCCATTTACTACTAATAGGTCTACACCCCTTAGGCAAGTCGGTCAGCTCCCAAGTTTCGTTTGACTCAAGGGAATCTATTTCACTTTTAATAGCTTCTTCCCAAAAAGAAGCATCTATAGACCTCACAGCCTTTTGGTAGGTTTTAGGATCTTCCTCAAGTAAAAAAAGAGACACAACCTCATCAGTCAATGCATCAGCATCAAAGCTCTCAAGGACTTCTACGAAAAAGTAAGTGATAAAGTTAGGCCCAAAATTAGTTTCAGTCCTCTGTCTCTTGCTTCTTCTAGGTTCAGTTACTAAGTCTCTGACACTAGAGTTAGAAGCAGGCAAGTTCACATGTTCAAGCATGACATTAGACACAACATGAGGCACATCCTTTTTCAAAGGGAAAACATGCTCGAACATTCAGCATCTCTATATTTAGAAATAGAAAAATCAGATATGCAAATCTATATGCAGCACTGTTTTGAGCATAACAAATGAAAACAACATCAAAAGTCTTGGGGTCAATGTTTGAAAGTTATGACTAAGCAGTGCAACTTTGGCCAAACACCCCCACACTTGCAGACAATTCAGGTTAGGAGCATATCCTTTCCATAACTCATATGGGGTTAGATCTAACTTCTTATAGGGAACTCTATTGAGTATAAACAAGCAATCAAGATAGCCTCCCCCCACATGTTATCAGGTAAGTCAGAACTTACAAGCATGGCATTCATCATATCTTTAAGTGTACGGTTTTTTCGTTCAGCGACACCATTTTGTTGAGGCGTGTAAAGGGCACTAGTCTCATATATTATGCCATTTTTCTCATGAAAAGTAGTCAAGGAATTGGTATCATATTCCCCACCTCTGTCAGACCCAAGTTTCTTGATTTTTTGGTCTAGTTGGTTTTCAACTTCAGCTTTGTACTTTAAGAACATTTCCTGAGCCTCATCTTTAGACTTGAGAAGGTAAACCTTGGTATACCTAGAGTAGTCATCTACAAAAGTGATATATCATTTCTTTCCATCCTTACTCATTGTGTTCTTAAAGTCTGCTAAATCTGAATGCACAAGTTCCTACAAATCTGTTTTTCTAGTAGTTACCGATTTGAACGGTTTCTTTAACAGGACACTTAGAACAGTTTTCAGTATTCACATTTGGAACTAATCTTCTGTTTCTAAGCCTTTTTAATGAAGAAAAATTAACATGTCCAAGCCTACCATGCCACAAGTAAACAGACTCAGCAATATAAACAGAATTGGCAGCAGTTTCATTATTAATTTGCGCAGTAGCATTTAAAAAAAGTAATCCCCCACTACAATACCCCTTCCCAACAAAATCCCCATTTTGTATGATAACAACTTTACCAGCTTCTTACATAAATTTCAGGTCAGCAATATCAAGAAGGGTAATAGAAACTAAATTTCTACAAAGGGAAGGGACAAGTAAAACATTACTTAAAGACAACATTTTTTCAGAAGTAAACTTAAGTAAAACCTTTCCTTTAGCCTTGACAGTAGCTGTGGATGAGTTGCACATGTAGACGCATTGTCCATCAGCAACGTTTTCATAATCAATCATGAGTTCTCTATTGGCACAGAAATGTCTTGGAGCTCTTGAATCCAGAATCCATTCTGTCAGATTGTGCACCAGATTTGCCTCTAAAGTGGTAACTCCACATATTATCTCATTGTCCTCGATTTCAGCAATGTTGACAGTAGGTGTTGTGGACTTCTTTGTGGCTTGACCTCATCCCTTTCACTGATTGCATTGATAGGCCTTGTGTCCAGATTTGTCGCACACATAACACACTACGTTGGGCTTCTAAATTTTTTTTGTTGGCAGCAGTCTGGTTTTTGAGATTATGATTTGGCTTCTAGAATTTCTTCCCTTTCCCTTTCAACCTGTCTTTATTCGTTGGCACAGCAGATTCAACCAAATTAGAATTAACAGAATTTAACGAAAGAGAAGACATCTTATCTTTCAGTCGGTTTGCTTCTTCAATCCGCATGTGGTTAATTAGTTCCTACAGTGTGAGATCCTTTTTTTTATGCTTGAGATGGCTTCTGTAATCGTTCCAAGATGGTGAAAGCTTTTCGATCAGCACGTTGGCTTGAAGGATTTCGCACATTCATGCCTTCTGCCAGAACCTCAGTACACAGATTCTCGTAAGTATGAACTTGTTCCATGATCGGTTTGTCGTCCACAATCTGGAATTGCAACCACTTGCCGACAACATACTTTTTCTTTGCAGCATCGTCTGAACCATATTTCACATCCAGTTTGATCCATATAATCTTTGCAGGTTTGAAGTTCACAAATAAATAATCGTTGGACATATAGTTCAGTAAATAACTCCGAGCTAATTTGTTGTCCTTTTCTAGTTTTTTCTTGGTGGCGTCATCAAGCAGGATGGAAGGTGTTTTAGGGACAGTAGGAGTAGAAGGTTCGACATCAGTAGTTGTATTGGAGTTGTCATGAAGGTCAGTAGTGAGAACGCAATCGATCTCAAGTTGCTCAACATAGAGGAGTAGTTTCTAGGACCAACGTTTGTAATTGGTTCCATCAAGGAGTTCAATTTTGTAGAGTTCAAGAAGAGTTTTGAGAGGTGCAACCATTAAATTTAGCTTTCAGATTGTTAAAACAATGATGAAATGGCTGCTTAGAATACAGAGAGATGAAATGTGTCATGGATGAAACCACTGACCTGAAAGCTAAATTCGCCCAACTTCGGTGCAAATCGTAAAGGCGAATAAGCTTCCTAAGGTTTAACATAGCGAGCCTCTCACTTGTGCACTCGAGGGAGAGACTATGGAGTACAACTATCTTTTGCCCAGGAAGAAAGGAAGAGAAGAGGAGAGAAGGCTTTGTGATTTCTGTATATTTTTTCTAGAGCTGCAAAGAGGCTCCTTTCATAATAGCCAGAGGGAAGCAAAGAGCTTTTAAACAACAATAACAAGGGGAGTAAAATGGGGGCGAAAAATCTGGGAATGGGAGAGGATTATGGTAACTAAAGCTTTAATGGAGGAAGACTTAGTCAAGCTTGGTAATTAGCCGTTAGGCTTACGAAAGCTTATACGCATACAGTTCAAAGAAAAAGCCTCCAAAAAAAATAAGGCCCACAGCCCAAAACGGATGGGTAAGCAACAATAGTGCATACACACATGTGGTAGCCCAAGACACCCTCAACCCTCTTAAAACATGCCTTCAAGTGATTCAGCAAGCACAAGGAGAGTAGGAATATAAACCCTTCAAAATACCCCCAAAAGTCCCATGTGGAACAACAAAGAGAGAGTGAGTGAACACTCTTTTGGGGTGCTATTACTCCAACATGTCACACTTATTATAACGATGCCTTCTTATTCGTCAAATTAAAAAATTTACGAGATTTAACTAATAGGTTTTTTTGTATGTTTAGGGATTTGTTACTGTTATTCTTCGCATCTTGTGGTTGTCTGATTATGCAGTTTCTAACTCAAACTTTGATTTTCAATATCCTTCTTTGGAGATTATTTGGCTTGCCTAGGCGACAATGGTTTCCGCATAGGAACAAACTTAATCTAAGTAGAGCAAATTCAAGTCTTGAACAAGGTTGGGATCTTGGGAGTTGTGAATCACCATTATGCCTCATGAAAATGTAGTTGGGTTTGGAGAAGGTTAAAGAAGTAAATGTGATCCACTACAGAAAAAACTGTCTTTCTCCACACTTAAAATTGTATTTGCCCACAGATATATGTGCAGCAGGTATTCTTCGCCGCACTTAAGGTAAGCGTGCCAATTGAAAGAGTGGGGAAATATTCCCCGCACTTGATATCCGCGGCAAGGGTTACGTTTCCCACACTTGTAAGCGTGGGGAATGATGTCTTGCCCCACTGATGTATATGTGGGTATTGTGTTGCACGTATAAGTGTCGGGAAATTTAGCTCACAGTGAATATCTACGCTCCTTGTCACCGCTCTTATAAGTGTTGCAACTTGAACCTATTCAACTAACTTTTAAACAACTAACTTTTGAACGAATTCATAAATAATTTGGCGGGAACTTTTTTACCAAACTTTGGCGCCTTCAATAATTTTTCAATTTTTGGTAATAATATAAACCTTAAAAAATTAAAAATTTTGAGCATTGTAGCATATATATATATATATATATATATATATATATATATAAGCCATGAAATTACAAAAATAATACGACAAAATCATAATAATTATTGGAATAATTGTTGCTATCAAGAATTCACAAGTACTGTGACAGTAAAATAGAATTGAAGTATCTCGGATGCATCCTAAGAGTGAAAATATGTTCTAAGAGTGTGACGTAAATACATAGCCAATAAGCAAGAGTTTCTCAATTAAGATCCATGTGTAACGTCTAAAATGGGAGAGGGGAATCAAGGGCCAGCATTTCCTCCATTTCTTGTCCCTTCTCGTTGCACATTTCCCTTGGTTGTGACCTAAAAATACCAAATCAATCCATTAGAATAAATATCATTCCACATTATCGAAATTGAAGCAAACATCAATCATCTTGAAAATAAAAAATTACGACTTAGAAAAAAAGTATGAGTTTCGTGTTCTCTAAAGAACGATATTAGAGAAAAATAATTTAAAAAATGATGACAAATAATTAAAACTTCGAACAAAAATATTGCAATTTGTACCACTCCCGCTAGGTAGAAAACAATGAGTTCCTTCTTCTCTAAAGAACGATATTGGTGCACCTCCTTAGGATGATTTCTCAAGACAGTATCAACCAATATGTCTACTTGAGCCCGACTCAACTAGAATCAAAATATGCAACAATGTATGAGATACCGCGATACACGCATACCAATATGAATGTTACATGATTTAAAAGTAAATATAAATCTTCTTACTGAAGTTAAACAATTTTTTTCGTGCCGTATTGCAGTTTCATGCTCAACAGCTGCCTTTTGAAGCATATGTGAAGATATAATAGGAGTGTTTTTTACTTGCTTGTCCATTCCCACAAAAGTTCTCTAATAACAGACACAAAATAAATGAATGCATAACCAACTGAACGTATACTTTATGTTAAAGAAAACAAAATGTTTGATGTATGTACCTTCTGATTTTCTGCATGGCTATGCAATGATGGTTTGCAACCCTTTATTAAAGTGCCTCCTAAGATAGGATTTTCTTTTGTTGAAAGTTCCATATGAGAGCGACCACCAACATGATTAAAAGCAATATGTTTTGATGGTTGAGCATTAGGTATGACACCGCCATTATTAAGAAGTGTGGAACTAGGTTGGCCAGGATTAGGTCGCTTGTCGCCATGATTAAGAGACTCAATTCTGATGTTACCATGTGATTACTTGGACAATGACTAGGAATATAGAAAATAAATAAATAAAAGGTAAAAATGAACGAATTTAAGCACCATAACATTTTTTTGCCTCCGATGAATAACAGTTTAATGATATTTCATTTGTACTTACTAGTGTCTTTCCTGATTGCTTTTGCTGACCACCTTGCATTGAGTCGATATGCTTTGATGGCCTTGTACTTCTTTGGGTCTTATGCCCTACAAGCAATTAACAAAGAAATATAATCAAGTACTAAAATGAAACATAACATAACTTACAAACATATAATCTTTCACTACCTAGGACATTAGAGATAGAGAAGGCATCCCCAGATTTGGGTGAATCATGGCTTCTATCCAGATCAACAGGTGTGTCAGGCCTTGAACCTTTTTAAGATCCATCGCATATAGGTGAATCTTGGCCTTTGTTTTTATCACATGGTTGGGCATTCCTTGAAACTTCTTGAGAACCTGTACTCTATATAAATAGTAAAGATTAAAATTTAAGAAAAGATTAATGAGCATGTATTACAACTAATAACCCAAAACAGCTAATAAACAAATGTGCAAACTGAGAGCATAAAGAAATGGGAGCAAAATAACGAAAAAATAAGCAGACGACACCACAAGTAATGTAGCAGCACACACAGCCCTGCCCCTTAGCTAAAAGTGTTAGCAATTCCTAAAATTTCTAGAACTAAACAAATAGCATTTCGTCTAAAACCTGACCATAACCCAGGCTTAAAGCCTTACATTAGGTATGTGCGATAGAGAAAAACAAGAAAAAACATTCCAATAACTCAACGGCCACACGCCGGAGCTCACAACTCAACAGGACACACACCTAGAGTACACAACAAAAGAATTTACATAAAAGCATATACAACACACAAATTACAACATAACCCCAAAAAAGATTAACGAGCATGTATTACAACTAATAACCCAAAACAACTAATAAACAATTATGCAAATTGAGAGCATAAAGAAAGGGGAACAAAATAACGAAAAAAGAAGCAGACGACACCACAAATAATGTAGCAGCACACACAGCCCTACCCCTCAGCTAGAAGTGTTAGCAATTCCTAAAATTTTTGGAACTAAACGGACAGCATTTCGTCTAAAACCTAACCATAACCCAGGCTTAAAGCCTTACATTAGGTATGAGCAATAGAGAAAAACAAGAGAAAACATTCCAATAACTCAACGGCCACACGCCAAAGCTCACAACTCAACAGGTCACACACCTGGAGTACACAACAAAAGAATTTACATAAAAGCATATACAACTCACAGATTACAACATAACCCCAAAAAAGATTAACGAGCATGTATTACAACTAATAACCCAAAACAACTAATAAACAATTATGCAAACTGAGAGCATAAGGAAAGGGGAACAAAATAACGAAAAAAGAAGCAGATGACACCACAAGTAATGTAGCAGCACACACAGCCCTACCCCTCAGCTAGAAGTGTTAGCAATTCCTAAAATTTTTGGAACTAAACGGACAGCATTTCGTCTAAAACCTTACCATAACCCAGGCTTAAAGCCTTACATTAGGTATGTGCAATAGAGAAAAATAAGAAAAAACCTTCCAATAAATCAACGGCCACACGCCGGAGCTCACAACTCAACAGGTCACACACCTGGAGTACACAACAAAAGAATTTACATAAAAGCATATACAACGCACGGATTACACATCCGTAGCCAAACAACTTACTAAATCATGCATAGTGGCTAAAGCTTGTGCACCAACTTTCGCATTCAGCACTTCTAGTTGGTTCTCCAAGGTTTGCACTTTGTTTAGAAGTTTCAACACAATTGGTGATTCAGCCGAGTAACGTAGATTGCGTAAATATCTTGGAGATACTCCACGACCCAATCCCCACACTTTTCCCTGCGTTTCAGCACCCATTAGTTTTCGATAGGCGATGTTCTCCACTTGCTTGGTTGACTCTGAGAAGACAACTTGCTTGCTTGATAATATTCTTTGCTGAATCCTAACTCACAACAAAAATGTAACTTCAAACATCCATCAATCCTTCAATGCATGTAAATGATAATATAAACTTAAGCATGTATAATTACCACAAATTGTTGGGTGATGGGATCATCAAAAGGTCTTATCTTTCTTATTCTGACGAGTCTCTATGAACCATTTAATTGGACCAGGCTCTCGATTATGTTTACTTTCCTAAACCCAGAACATAGCTATGTCAATTTAAATGAATAATAACAGCACATGCTTTAAGCATGCCTATTAATAATGCCATCGTAAGAAACGCAACACTTAGCCAACTCACAAACTTTTCGCGCAAAATAGCAAAACTCTGTGAGCCAGCGGTGTGAGGATGTAATTGCTTTCCCCTTGCTCTCTTCCCAATCTCAGAGTATTTCTATTTAAAAAATATATATATGTCACAATTTATATTCCAAACTAAAGTTATTATCACATATGTAGACTATTAGAGTGTAGTAGCTAACCTGAAACTTCTCTGAAAAACATAAGTCTACAAATCCGAACCACATTGTATCACCTACTCCACAAGGACGCTTCAGACTTGTAGTATTTCCTAATTCAGCTGCTGGTAAAGCGTACAACTCTTCCTTGGTTGTACCTTCCTTAATGTATTTCATTCTCAAATAACGTTTGTATCCTCTTACCCTCTCCCCAACAGCGCTCAGAACTTTTTCGTCTACAGACTGAGTGGCTGGCATCACGAACTTCTTCTGCATTTATTCAGTGTAAGAAAATAATGAAGTGCATAAGTCAAGTTCGACAAGTACAACAACTAGAAGTAAAAACAAAAGAACCTCACCCTTATATAATTTATAATTCGATCCTTAAACAAAGAAGGTACAAGTCGCCATTCCTTGTAGTTCAAAGGACAGAAACGAGGGCGCTTCGCCACATCAGCAAGGAATCGGTTGAACACACTTCCTGCTTTTTTTACTGGCTGTAAAAACTTGTTCAAAGGCACTAGAATTCTACTCAAAACATCCAAGCCATGCACCACTTTTACAGTGATTCGCCCTCTAAGCTTGCTTACAATCCCTTGTCCATCTATCAAATAGAGTCAAATGACGTTAAAGATAAAGCATAGCAATTCATCGTAACTAGTATTCTTCTTATAATTTTAAGAAAATAAATAATCATTATGATGTTCAATATCACTATTGCATAATGCCATAGATACCTTACAACCATCATAGAGAACCTACATTTAAATTTCCAGACTTTTCTATCAAGCCAATAATTACCAGAACATTTAAATAGCAACCGGCTTAAAACAGGGCAGCTTCCAAAAACAATGCATAACTTAAAAAATACACATCTAAAATTCATGAAACTCTACAGAAAATTGCAAAAAAACGTTTATATTCTACAACAAAAATTTCAGGACTTTTCTCCAACCGAGTAGCTCACAATAATTCAAACATCATCCGAATTTCAGCACAAATTAGAAGGGCAGATTCAATAAACAATTTATAACTCGCAAAATAAACAAATTCCCAGATAATCAACAACTCATAACATCCAATTAATCCAAAATCACAATTATAAGACATGGGTGGGTTGCTAGAAATTGAAATTAGTGTATAAAACCAGCTTTTTCACCATTTACGAAAGTAATAGTGTTACTTACCAATGACAAGCACTTCATCATCATCATTAAATCCTTCTGGGATAGGCACAAGGGATGGATCTAAATCCATCAAAGGATCACTATTTTCGTCATTCTCATCGAGCACCTCATTGGCACTATCGTCATCACCATCAGCGTCATCTACAAGTGGCTCCTCTACTGCTGCAGTTTCATTTTGGAGGGAATTTTGATACTCAGCAAACGTACACCGTGAACGAAACATGACTCCTTATATTCGAACCTGAATTTCAAGCTCACATTATTTCAAAATTTTTAACATAACAAACTTTTGAAATTATAACTAGAAGTAATATCAACACTTTACACAATTTATTGTAATCATAAGCATGATTTTTAAACCTGACAAATGCAATGGAGAGTCAAAATCATTATATTGACGATAATGTCTCTAGTGATACAAAAAAAGAAGAGATTCAATAACCACAAAACTCTAACAAGAACAATTTCATATTTCACGACTCTCTAGCTACATTGGCCCAATACGTCGGATCTCTAAATTCATCATCCTTTCCGATGTCGGCAGGCATGCATTTAGGGTAGAGCTCATCATCAACTTGCAATGGTCCTAGACGATATGTGTCCCTTGGCTTTACTTTAACAACATGCTCCCAACCCTTATCTTTCTCATCTTCAACATAGAATACTTGTTGTGCCTGACATGAAAAGATATATGGATCATCCTTTAAAGCACCTCCCTCATGTATTTTGTGTGAGAAATTTACGAGAGTGAACCCTCTTTTGTCCCTCTTTAGACCCCTGGAGTTTACGTTCACCCAATCACAACGAAATAGTACCACCTTATGCTCCAAATAGTATTCTAACTCAATGATGTCATTGATTTTTCCAAAATAGGCTTTTCCCTCAGCTTCTACCATGACCCCAAAATTTTGAGTTTTCTTTGCCTCATCTCTCTTTTGAGTATGGAATCGATATCCATTGATAACAAATACATTCATTCGCTTTACAATTGGGTTAGGGCCAGCAGCAACAACCCTAAACAACCTTGATTCTTGATTATCGAATTCTTTGTTGGATACCTAAGGTGTAAATATTAAAATTAATTAGTCCAAAATGGATATAGAACAATGCTAAATGAAAACACTTAGTTATCAAGGTGAATTTACCCTTTCTTGGATCCACCGAGGAAATTCCTCAAGCAGCCACTTTTGCTTAAGTCTATCACTTGCCACGTGAGGATAGGATGTCATATGTTCGTTCAAAAATACCCTATAAGTGGTCAAATAAGTTTAATATGTTCAATTAGCAAATAATATTTTTAGGAGCAATTAGTGACTTTTACTGACCTATTATATTCATCAATGTCGTCAAGGTGTAAAAGTACATATCTTTGAGCTTGCAGAAGGCTTAATTGAGAAATTTCAACCATTTGCACCATTCCTTTGGGTCGACCCGCAGTACCAAATAGATAGACATCCTCATTAGGGTTACTACCATCATTTCGTTGTGGTCGAGTAAAAACTGTTTCCACCCCATTAAAGTACCTTGAATAAAAGGTTATACACTCATGTGCAATGTATCCTTCTACTATTGAACCTTCGGGTTGTGCCCTATTATGTACAAGACCTTTCAGGAATGCGAGAAACCTACATAGGTCAAAGTAAAACTAGTATAATACAACTATCATTATACAAATACTTGGAAAAAAACAATAATAGAAAAAATATATATTCTAACCTTTCAATGGGGTACATCCATCTATAAAAGACAGGTCCTCCGAGCTTTGCTTCCTCAGTTATGTGCACAAGCAGGTGCACCATAATTGTAAAAAAGCTAGGAGGGAATGTTTTCTCCATTTTACATAATGTTATAACAACATTAACTCCGATATCATCCAATTTCTCAACTGACAACTCCTTCGCACATAATTCCTTGAAAAATGCTGATAATGCACATACAAGATCCACAACATCAGAATCTTTTGCTGCTCTTAGGGCAATGGGGAGCAAATCTTGCATCAATATGTGACAATCATGGCTTTTCAGATTGAATAACTTACGCTCCTTCAAATTGACACATCGAGATATATTACTCGCATACCCATCTAGAACTCTTATATGCTTCAAGACAGCTAGTAAACGTTTCTTCTCATCAGATGACAAAGTGTAAGGAGCATTAGGGATTTCATATTTTCCATTTGTTAGTTGAATAGGATGAAGCTCTGGACGTATTTTCATCACTTGCAGGTCTTGACGCGCTTTCAAGTTATCTTTAGATTTGCCCTCAAGATTCAATAAGGTACCCAGAAAGTTATCACATATATTCTTCTCAATATGCATTACATCCAAATTATGGCGAAGAGGATTATTCTCCCAGTACGGCAAATCAAAGAAAATGCTCCTCTTCTTCCATATTTGCTCCTCATCCTTTTTATCGATACTGACATTTTTAGTTTCACCTTTACCATAGGAAAATCTTTACCACTGTAACTGTATTAGAATACCACTACCAGTACACGGTTTAGGAGCAAGGCCAAGCTCAATATTTCCATCAAATCCAACATCGTCAAAACGAAATGGATGATTTTCAGGAAGCCATCTCCTATGGGCCATGTAGCAAAATTTACATCCATTCTCCAACCACATGGATTGTGTATCTCTAGCACAAGATGGACAAGCAAAACAACCCTTCGTACTCCATCCAGATAAGTTTGCATATGTAGGAAAATCACTAGTAGTAGAATGAAGAACCCCACGTAGTTTAAACTTTGTCTTTGAGTATGCATCAAATGCATCTACCCCATCCCACAGTTGTAACAATTCTTTAACTAGAGGTTGAAGGTAGACATCAATATCCATACCGGGAGCCTTTTCCCCAGGAATGATCATGGATAGAATGATAGAAGGTAGACTCTTCAATCTGTAAGTGAATCCTTGTTCGATTCCACATGTTAATGATGAAAGTGACCAAGATGTTGCCAACCCCAGAGTCTTGCTAGATTGTGCTATTGAACTCATGGAACTTCCAAGCACTAAACTCTCACAAGTATGTGTACCGCCTGTTTTGACAACATACCCTCGAAATTCTACCTCCATGA
Organism: Selenicereus undatus; assembly: GCA_017589665.1. Taxonomy (NCBI): domain Eukaryota; kingdom Viridiplantae; phylum Streptophyta; class Magnoliopsida; order Caryophyllales; family Cactaceae; genus Selenicereus; species Selenicereus undatus. The sequence goes on from JACYFF010003369.1 coordinate 66,762,262, forward strand.
GTCAGTTGTTGGAGGAAATATGCGGAGGCGTTAAGGACTTGGGATGCTACCTTAACCCAGATAGTGAAAGCTTTTCTTCAGACAATCTCCATGCATTGTTAGATCGAGATCTAAGGTTGAAAAGCGAAATGTGGGGAATTGGTTGGAGGAACATGCTTTCCTTGGATGAACTCGAGCAAATTGCAGGTGAGGTTGATGAGTATGTGCTAGGCAAGTTGATTGAGGACGTCCTTGCAGATCTTTTACAATGGCGCTACAAACTACCCTACATTTCATCTCATTTCATTCCTTTAGCAGGCTAGTTGCAACCTTTCTTCATACCATCTTTTAGTATTCAAAAATTATTCCTATGCTCGCTAGAGTAAGGTTACATGCATTTGGACACTTAGGTCCTGCTTCGATCAGGTTCATTTTCCACTTCTTCTAGTCGCATCTTTATGCAGTATTGGGTTAAGATTAGTAAAAAACCACCC
>JACYFF010003369.1:66818389-66830848 GCA_017589665.1 Selenicereus undatus
GAAAAATATAACTAATTATGTCGAAAATTTATTAAATATTACTTTATACAAAAAATATATATATGTTGCTAATAGAGTAGAACTTTATTAGTCAATGGAATGGTTGAACCAAGAAGACTATTTTGTAAATAGATAAATTAACAAAGGCAATACATAATATTATAAAAGCATTTAACAAAAATTTATATAAAATTATGAGAAGTAAATTTACTCCTTGAAGATCACAGCAAATTTTTTATTTCAAATACTATATTAGACAACTGTTTGGAATTGCGCTTTCATTTGCAACTTAATATTTGTCCATTTCTATTTCATAACCTTTCATTATATGTTAGTAAAAAAAAATCTTATTTCTACAAATACTACATACTGTAGGATTTTTTTTCTGGTATACATGTGATAATGAGCACAAATCACTAATGTACCTAATGTCCAAGAAACAGGAGAAATAAAGATAATATCTTTGTTAAAAATTATTGTATAGATGGATATTTGTTGGTCCTATATTTCTCAATCATGCCTGTACTGATTCACCTAACATCTAAATGCAATTGCTAATATATTAGTTTATCTGTTTCAAGAGTTTGCTGTATGTGGGTATCTTAACTGCCTATATGTTATCTATCTTTTTATATTTTCCAATGATTTACTTGTAACTGCTAATATTTTGAACTAAAAAAAGTGGCAGGATTAAGGTTGTGGGCAGGAATGCACAGAATTCTCAGGATTGGAATTTGGAGGCCTCTCAACCCCTTGTACATTTTTACACCTATTATATAGATATGTTTCTTGCTTTCTCCTTAGACTTCATGGAAAACCAAATATAATCCATAAGTACAAATATGGTAACCTACTTGTGTTTCCCAACAGTTCAATGCACTCCTAATCAGGCAACACAACCTACCACATGACTTTAGCTTTGATAATTCAACTTGTATAGGACCCCACTAATGCAAAAACAGATTTGATTTCATAATACACAAATTAAAAGACATACACCAAAAGGGAGACGTAGAAGATGATAAGAGGTAGCCAATTTATAGAGTACGCAAATTACGCATCAAAATCGTCAAAGCTAAGTACACTTTTCATCATTCTAATCCATGTGCATAAATAAACAACAAAAAGATATTTAAAGAATAGAAAATGAGTACTCAGTCTATCCAATTCATATGATTGAATCAAATGGAAATTTACAATTAATTCATAACCAAAATAAAATCAAAAATCAAAATGATTAAATTAAAACTGAAGGGATAAAGAATAAGAATTTCCACCACTATAATGTAGTCATTGCTAACACCTGCATACACATTTACCTAAAATAACATAGTAAGCAGTACCACTCAAAACCATCTACTGATACCTATTGAAGCATTGGGGGCGATTTAAAGGCTCCTACGCTAGTACGATAAAATTTTAGCTTAATAATGGTACCCTAAACACCAAGGCATTCCCAACATCAATAAGAATTTCACCTTGCGTGAGAGATAGTGATCATATATAGTCAACAGTTCAAATCTATAGATGAGCTCTGTCGCATATGCTGGTGTAGACAATCCAAATTGCTTCATTGCACATGGCAAAGCACCAGCGTGCATTGTGTCAGGATATGATAGAAGAACAAAATCTATAGTAGAAGCAACCCTGCAAAACAAGAGATAGTTGAGAAGTATATCCCAACAATAGTATGTAACTAATATGAAGTAACACAATTCAAAACACAATTTCTCATCGACAACCGTGCATTATTGGCGTGAAATCAGACTCAACCCCTCCCATTCCCCCCAACCCCAACTTACATTTTTTATGGAGTCCAAGTAATTTGCCATAAAATTATATCAATTTCACATCTTTTTCGCTGGTGTAGTAAACCCAAATATGGTAACTCGTTGTAAACTTAGAGCCCTTATTACTTGTACAAAATTCGAACACAAAGCTCATAGGCAGAATATAGAATGCAAGAAGTACAAATACATTAAATGAAAAATATTTTCTTAAATTAATAGGGTAGCGTAAATTTCAATTGGACTTGCTTAGTTGCTCAAACAAACCACCATTGAAGACCATTGACTATAAACTGCACATTTTTGGTACCATGGAAATGGTGCAAAATGGTGGCACACACCTGGAAAGGGGCTCGAGAAAGGAGGGGTCAAAATGGCCATTCCAACTGCAAGGGATGAGGAAGTTGAAGCCGTCAATGGAGATAAGGTAGGAGATTGAGTTCTCGCTGTAAACTCCGCACAGTAGTCACCCGTCACTGATGAAGTAAAAGAAAGGAATTCCCATTAGTCTATTCATCCAATATGTTCCTTATGATTTTGCATTACTCAAAAACAGAGACATAAATTAGCCAAAAAGAAGGAAAATTTTATTTGATAAACCTTGGATAAACTCTTGTCTATAGAAATGGAGAGATAGAGAGAAAGGAGGAAAGTGGATTGACAAAAGAAGATAGAAAGATTAGGTGTGAACAAACCTGAAGATAGAGACATGTCATTGGATGAAATGTGAATAATTAGGAGAGAGAAAGTAACGGGTGGAAGTGGGCTTGAAGGTGATATCTTGGGAAGGTTTTCTTTTTTTTTTCTAGGCATATTTTGTTAATTTTTTATCAATCAATGGTATACATTTAACTTGTTGAGTTTAATGGACGGTAGAAAATAATCAATGGTATACGCTTAGAAAATGACAGTTAAAGGAAGATTATTATTATGTATAGTATACATGTGAGGGTATTTTTGTTGGGGGGGTTTGCTTCAAAAAACAGCTAAGTTAGTGGGTGGTTGAAGGAGAGTGGGCAGTTATAGGCAGTTTTTATCTGAAATTAGAGTTTGAATTCTAATTAAACTCTATCAAATAGAGGGAGAGTTTTTAAAATTGAAGTTAAATATTTTTTTTCACAATTGTTTTCGGCGGGAATGTATAAGATGCTTTGAATGAGGATTTTCTTGCCTCTCAACCCATTTAATATTTTTACACTTATAATATAAAGATTTTTTTCGTCCCATTATGCAGTAGTTGGATGGTTGGAGTTTTGTGGTTTTTTTTTTTTTTACTGGACAGAATTAATTCGTTTTTATCTGGTGGTTATAATTTAGTGGGTTGTTTGAAATTTAATCTAGGTGGGAAGTATCTTTTTGGTGGGAGTGCATGAAATTGCAGGATTAAGGGAGAGAAGAATGATAAGTCATTCTTATTCTAGCATTTATTATATGAAGATATATGAAAAATATTATTAATTTGCGCTATAGTGTTTGCAGTCATGCTTGACCCATCAGTTGCAAATTTTGTGTATGTATAGCAGTATTATAAAAATAATGTATTATTGCACAAAAATTTTGAATCATCGAAAATCATCCCAAAATGCTCAAGAATGTTCTAAAACACTCAAACGTGCTTCTAATATGTTGCAATCTACTTTAACTTACTCCAATCTATTTCAACATGCTATGATATGCTCCAATTTGCTAATTATTAGTCAAATCTTTTCAAATATGCTTCAATCTTTTTAATTTGTTTCAATCTACTAACTACTAGCCAAATATGTTTCAAATGGATTGAGTTGACTTTAATTTGCTTCAATATGCTTTTCACTCCTCAAATAGGCACATAATGAATAGGCCCTTGGACCTTTACTTCTATGAACCTGTTATTTTCATTGATAAATACACATTTATCGACTTCTACTAAATTTTATCAACTTTTACTAGTTTTTACTTTTTTCCAACCATTCCAAAAAAATTCCAATTCTTTCCAACTCTTACTAACTTTTACCAATGTTTCTCAAGTTTTACCAATCTCTTTCAAAAAATTTGCAATTCGTAAATTGTCGTGTGAAAATTAATTATTTTGTTAGCCACAACTACCTAATGGTTATTTTTTGGGGTTAGTGTATTGAACGAGAGCATAATTGAAATTGTGTATTTTGTTTGAAAAAAATAATTATAATTTGTACATAAGTAAAATATACTAAAGATGTTTTTGTATTATTTAAAAATTTGAATCTAACAACATTTTTGCTCTTAATACAAGGACACACACACATGCACAGATGCACACACACAAAGATACATGTGTGTGTGTGTGTGTGTGTGTGTGTGTGTGTGTGTGTGTGTATGTGTGTGTGTGTGTGTATGTATGTGTGTGTGTGTATGTGTGTGTGTGTATGTATGTATGTGTGTGTGTGTATACACACACATATACATATATGTATACATGCACATATTTTACACACACAGACACATATATGTTATACGTATAAAAGTCCTCAGTCCTTGCATTAAAAATGGCATAAATATATTAAAAATTGTGAAATCATGAACATTTAGAACAATAGTTATTAAATTATTAAAAAAATATAATCCAAAAATTTAGCATATTTTAGTTAGTTTTTTAAACTATGAAATATGGATAAAACTAAACTAAAAGAAACATTCCCACTCCTTTACATTTCTTATCAACATTTTTCCAATCCTTTCAAGTTCTTTTAATCTTTGCCAACCTTAATTAATTTTGCCAACTTTTCCAAAAAGAAAAGAACCAATTCTTTTCAACTTCTATTAATTTTTGCAAATTTCATGCATTTACCACTTGATATTTACCAATAAAAAGAACAAGTCCCATGAGTTGTATGCCCAGTTAGAAAAAAAGACGAAAATTTAGGGGGAGAAAAGAGCAAAGAAAAATGCTGGGTAAAATTAGGCCTATCAAATAGGTCAAGTCACGTCGAATTCATGTTCATGTCAAACTTAAACGGGTTGAGAAATCATTAAGCTGAACTTAGCCGGTTTATTAAACGGGTTGAAAACCTTAACCTATGATTTGGAAAAAATCTGATTCTTCCTAATGGGCTCTTGCAAGTCTAACTTACAGACCAGGCCCACACGTGGAATGGTGGGCCCAAGAGGGGGCACCCTCAGGCCCATACTTACTCGTGGGCCTAGAACGCGACCCTAAAGGCCCCATTTGGGCCCTTCCGCCCTGAGGCCGGCAGCCCGTGCGGGCACTCCAAGTAAAGTTATTGTTTTATCCTTTCCTGAGGGGACTATAAATAGTTATCTGTCTTCCTCGGGAAAGGGGTTAGCCATCTAGGACCCTGAATTCATACCGTCGAAGAGGCGTTCCCCAATCCACAACCCGAGGTCGCCCTTTTTGCAGGTTGGGCCACTAGGAGTTGAGGACGACGAAATGTTGTCCTCTAGTTGTCAAATAAACTCACTCCTTCGTCCCCCGTCATTAGTAACTGTACACTAAAGAATTGGGTTCGAAATCATATTGGAACCATCTAGGGGGAGGGAACGGTAACGATGGTAGTGAGCGAAGCGACATGGGCGCGGACTCGCAGGGACAAGGCCCCGCCACGAACACCTTTGCCTCCCGTGGTGCAAGATGCCTTCGAGAGTTCCCGGACGAGCCCTCAGGCGGCCAGGACATCACCCCATGAGCGTGAGGCTTATGTCACGGTGGAGGCGCTAAGGAGCCTCATGTCTACTATGGCAGACGCCATTACACCCCAGGCTTCCGAGCAAGTCAAGAGAGCTATGGAGGCGGCTAGCTCGACTAGGCCTCCTCCTGCCTTTGAATACACAATGGTCCATGAAGGGGAGCCCTCTCACTGCCCGAAAGGGATACTGTCTCCCCGTCTCACGAAACGTAATCGGGAGGTCTCACAGTCAGACCGAAGTGGTCAGCCTCCTATCGGGCAGTTAAGGCGAAGCGCAGCAATGGAACCTACCGGTCGTCTCGCTCAAGGAACGACTACTGGATCGACAACTACTTCTACCCCCTACGCAACGCGCTCCAGGCGAATCGCTTGGCTAGAAGAATAGGAACAGACTTCTTGGCCACGAGGAACGAACTCTAGCAGGCGTCGGCCCAGTCCAGAGTGCCACACCCATCGCGACCGTACCCGAAGCCCACCTTTGAAAGGGACGCGCGGTTAGGAGCTGTGCCGAGGGGAGCGCTCTCCCCCCAGGGTGCCAAGGCACGCCCGGGAGAGAGGGAGTCCCTCATTGGTTGATGTCGAATGCCACCTTGACGTCCCTATTAAGGTGTCGAGAACGGCCACCCCGCCAACTGCTCTTCCTTTCTTCACCCCGTTTAGCGCTGAAATCAACAACGCTCCGCACTATGGGAAGGTCAAGATGCCCACGTTAGACCTCTACGATGGGATGACAGACCCTGAAGAACATATGGGAGTTTACAAACCACAAATGTATGTGCAAGATGTGGATGATGCTTCTTACTGCAGTTACTTCCCTGCCACCCTAAAGTAAGTGGAGCAGTCATGGTTTAACTGTTTACCAACGTGCCCCCTCCACCACCATGACACCGATAGTCAGCCCCCTCCCGTTCACCACGTGGGGAATGGACATCCTCGGCCCTTTTCCCAAGGCTATGAGACAACGCAAGTACCTCTTCATGCATGATTACTTCACCAAATGGATCGAGGCCGAGGCTGTAGCATCCATAACCACCACTGAGGTATGAAAGTTTATCTGGCGGAACATCATCACCCGCTTTGGCATCCCTCGCCCCATATTTTTTTACAACGATCGCCAATTTGACACTAGCAAGCTCACGGACTACCTCAACAACTTGGGTTGTCAAGCCCGTTTCACCGCCGTGGCACATCCCCAAACTAACGGCTAGGTCGAGGCGGCCAACAAATCCATCCTCCACAACTTGCAGAAAAAGCTAGACAACGTGAAAGGCAAATGGGTGGATGGACTACACAGTGTCCTATGGTACCTCCGTACCACTAAGAAAACTGGTACAGACGAAACCCCTTTCATGCTAGCCTACGGATCTAAGGTTGTCTTACCCGTAGAAGTCGCCCTTCATACCCATCGGTTGATGACTTTCCAAGAGGGGTTGAATAACGCGACACTGCGCGAAGCCCTCAACCTTCTCCCCTCCATTCGTGGTGACGCCCTCCTCCAAGAGCCTCTCTATAAACTTCGCATCGCGCCACAACATAATCGCGCAATCAGGGTGCAACCCATTTAGGTCGGCAATCTCGTTCTTCGACGCACGGAGGCTTTTGCCAAGGTAGGGGAGCATGGCAAACTAACCGCCAACTAGGAAGGCCCCTACAAGGTCACTTCACAAATTCGCCCATGCACATGTTGACTGAAGACCCTCAATGGTACCCCCGTCCCATGGGCATGGCATAGCAGTAACCTGAGGAAGTACTATACTTAGGCCTAAGTTTTTCTTTCTCCCCCTCCAGTATGTACTCTTCGTTTCCACATAATGAAGCCCCAGGCCCCAAGCGGCCAATTTTGCACTATTGTCTACCTCCTGCTCTTATTTAGCATGGCCATATGGCCGGTCGCTACACTCTTAGCCCCTAGTGGGAGCTAAGGGTCCCTAAGTGCGACCTAATCGCTACACTCTTAGCCCCGCCACAAGTTAAGGTTCTCTAAGCACGGCCTTATGGCCGATTGCTACACTCTTCGCCCCACCACGGGCCAAGAGTCCCTAAGGACGACCTTGTGGCCGGTCGCTACATTCTTAGTCCCACTACGGGCTAAGGGTCAATAAGTATGACCTTATGGCCGGTCGCTACACTCTTAGCTCCCAGTGGGGGCTAAGGGTCCCTAAGCACAGCTTTACAGCTGGTCGCTACACTTTTAGCCCCAATGGGAGCTAAGGGTCTTTAAGCACGGCTTCACGGCCGGTCGCTACACTCTTAGCCTCCAGTGAGGGCTAAAGGTCCCTAAGTATGATCTTAGGGTCGGTCGGTATACTCTTAGTCCCTTAGGGGCTGAGGGTCTTGGAGCACGGCCTCATGGCCGGTCGCTACACTGTCAACCGCAATGGGGGCTAAGGGTCCTTAAGCACGGCTCCACAGCCGATCGCTACACATTTAGCCCAATGGAGGCTACGGGTTCTTGGGCACGACTTACGCAAGGTACAAGCTCTCCAATAGCGTGACACGCTACTTGTTCTTTCGCTTGGGGCTGCTACCCTAATGATGTAGAAAGAATGAAATGCAAAATGAAATAACAAGCTGAAAGTGTAAATGTGAACGAGGCAGGACAATAAGTAGAAGTGAATGCACCTTCATTAATAAGGAAAAGAATACAATCCTTTACAACCAAAACAAAAACAAAAAATGAAACAAACACAAACAAAACAGAGGACGATGAAAAGACAAAGGGTGGGGGCTACATGTCAGGCTCTCCATCATCCTCATTCTCCTTTCCCTCAGAAGCACCGGCCTTCGCTTCAAAGGGGGTGGTGGCCTCGTCCTCGGCACCCTCGCCCTCGGTAGAGGGAGGGATAAACTCAACCTCCTTAGGATTGCGGCCCGCTTGTGCTCGTCCACATAGTAGAGGTATGCCCCAAAGTAGTTGTCATCCTGAAACTCACTAACCAGGGTCAGCACCACCTTGTGATGGTACCCAAGGGTGTCCGAGCGGCCTTGCTGATAGCCCTACTCCCTAGCTTGGATCATATCAGCCGCGACCTTCTCCAGCTGACGCTGCAGTCCTTTCTTCTCAGCCTCATGGGCATCCAGGTCTGCCTATAGTCTTTCGCAGCGCCATTGGTACCGCGAAACGAGCCCCTCCAGTTGTCAGCACTCCGCCACAGCCTTCACCCCTCGAGCGAAGACCTCGGCCATAGCGATTTCATCCTCGGTTACCTTTGGGGGATCCGAAGCCCCAGGAGTTGCCAAGTCCCTGGACTTAACTATGTCCTGTACGAGGGAGAGCTTGGCAGCCAAATCCGCCTTAATGAAGTTGGCCGAGGGCCGCGGAGCGAGAGGGGAGGGGCCGATGGCTGCCTAGGTAGCAGCTCTCGTGACTTTGGAAGGGGCGAGGTGCTCTTGCCTGCCCGGGGTACATTTCCTCGATAACCGGCTCCCCGATCGGTGAAGGGTCGATCGCTCAACTCTCGCCTCCCCCACTTGCGCTGGGGCAGAACCCATGGCCTTACCGGGCTGTTCCTCGATCCTCTGCCTCTTCTGAACCGACAGGCTTCTTCCTGCGGGGTATAAGGGATGGTGCCTGCAAGAAAAAGACTTAGTCTACGTATTCCAAGAGAAAATAAGGAAGGGCGAGCCAGGTCGTATACCGTACCTTCTTGGCCTGTTGAGCAACAAGGCGCTGCCTCTCCTCCTCCCACCTATATTCAGCACCGGCCGCCACCCGTTCTGGAGTGGCATCCCCGATCTCGAAGACTGTCACCCGCGCCCTCACTTGATCTGCATAGAGCAAAAAGAAAATCAGGTCAGCACCAAACATAAAACAAGTTAGTATTGGGACGACTAAGTACCCTTGGTGAAATTCTTAATAGTCAGAAGGCCGACCGCGGCAAGGAAGAAGTCATTGGCGAAAAACTTTAGCTTAGGAAGCCAATTTAACGGCTCCCGGTCACTGGACTTGCTCCTCCTCTTCTTGGGCCCCTTCACCGACTCAATTGCTTGAGCCATGAAATTAGGGATGGGCCAAGGCTTATCATCCTCGCGTATATAGAACTAGAAGTAGCGGGCGGTCCTTCGCTCGTCGGTCGTGGGTTCCCCGAAGGGGTTCCGCACTGGATTTCCCTCATTCCGGTCAGGTATGTCCCCCCAACCTAATTCCTGGCGTAGGAAGAGGAAGTCGTACTTCTAGTACTTCACTTTCGATTTCTTCTCAATAGCCGTCATGAAGCCCGACCTATTGGTAAAACAATACCATCCCAAATCCCCGGTCTCCTTGGGAGCCTTTTGAACGGTATGAACTAGGTCAAACGCCCGAGCCGAACAAGTGAGGTCGCGCAACTCACAGGTCGCAATAAAGGAGCAAATGTTGTACCAAGAAGTGGGCACAACCTGCTCGGGCGTCAATTCGTACTTATTCAATATCTCCCTGATCACGGGATAAAGGGGAAAACTGAGGCTGTAGTTAAGAGGCACCCGGTAAACCGTTATACACTTGGTAGACAGCTCATTCACGGTGGCATCGACTTCAGGAATCACGAAGGAATACCCCGCAGGCAAGAGGTATTGCTTCTCGAGGGTCGACCTCTTTAACTTAGTAACGATCTGGGGATCAGGGAAATGACTGCCCGGACCATTCTGCGGGTCCGAGCTGGTTGGTGCCCTAGGGAACCCCGATCCTTCGGCCATGATCTCCGTGACTATAGGCATGCGCCTTTTTCATTTAAGCATGGACTTGGCCGGTCCTGATGGCGCCTCGGAGGAGAAAGTGCTTGTAGATGCCCTCTCCGAGGACAAGCTCCTTGAAGAGCACCTAGAGAAGGAGCCTGACGAGCCATCCCGGAGGAAGCGCTAGAGCTAGTGGAGGCCACTTCAACCTCCGTGTTGGACTGAGGTGAAGCTGAACAGGGATTACCTAGTGTGCCCTCAGCCAACAGCTAGTCGGGTGATTTGATGCGTGGGGTAGACTTGGTCTTTGCCATTCTGCAAACCTGGAAGTCAGTCATATAATTAGCTATGGTGATCTCCCAAGGATACGTCATCTCCACCTCATAGCTAAGAATGCTGGGGTTAGAGGAATACTTGCAACTGGACCACGAGGGAGTGCCCGGCTAAAAAGTGGGCACGACATAAAGAATCTTTTTAGGTTCCCTATACTTATTTTTTTCAGGGACGCCGGCCACCGCCCGACCATCAATAAGGGCTGGGAGGTTAGAGAATTGCGGGTGTCGGCCCTCCACTTAGGGGCCGACAAGCACCTCATGGACGTCCCCACTAGACAAGCAAGACGACGACATAATATAATACAAACAGTGCTTCGAGGGGGCGTGAACGAATACCTATAGACGATGAAGATTCAAGGAACTTGGTTGAAGGTAGGGATGAACACTCAAGCAGGCCTTTGAAGATCCAAAGAGACAGTTTGAAGCACTACAGTAAATTTGAAGAGTGGGAAATGGAGAGGAGAGCTTCTCTCTCTAGAAGTTGTTTCTTTCTCTAGGGATGAAAGTGTGTGGGATGCGAATGACCCTCCCCTCAACGGAGGCTCACCCTTATATAGAGTGAAAAGACGGGGCACATTCCCCAATAAAACTCAACGGGCACGCCTCTTCCCAGCTGACGCCACGTGGCACCCTACCAGTGTCATATCACAGGCAGCCTCTTAGCCCCACTAAGGGCTAGGGGTCAACAGGCACGGCCTCATGGATGGGCCACTACACTCTCATCCCCAGTGGGGGTGAGGGGTCAGCAAGCATGGCCACATGGCTGGTTACCACATTCTTAGCCCCACTGGCGGCTAAGGGTCAGTAAGCACAGTCTTATGACTGATCGCTACATTCCCGCCCCCACTGGGGGATAAGGGTTCGTAAGCACGGCCTCTCGACCGGTAACTCCGCCCTCAGCCCCGCTAGAGGCTGAGGGTCCACCAGCACAGCCTACCGGCCGGTAGTTACACCCTTAGCCCTACTAGGGCTAAGGGTCAGCCAGAACGACCATTCGGCCGATCGCTCCGCTCTTAGCCCCACTGGGGGACGAGGTCCCGCAAGCACGGCCTCATGGTCGGTCGCTACACTCTTAGCACCGTTGGGGCTGAGTTTCGCAAGCACAACCCTTCGGCCGGTCGCTACACTCTTAGCCTTGCTGGGGGCTGAAGAGTTCGCAAGCATTGCCTTGTGGCCGGTCACTCCACTCTTAGCCCCACTGGGGCCTGGGGTTCCTCATACACGGCCTAGCAGCCGGTTGCTGCATTGTGAACCCGCTGGGGCCCAAGGGTCCGCAAGCGTGACCCCATGGTCGGGCGTAACACTCTTAGCCCCACTACGGGCTAACACGGCCTTATGGCCAGTCGCTACAATCTTGGCCCCATTAGGGGCTAAGGGTCCTCACGCATGGCCTGATGACCGGTCGTCACGTCCTTAGCCGCCCGCAAAGGCCAAGGGATCTTATGCATGGCTTCGCAGCCTTTCACTTCACACGAAGACAAGAGGCAAGTTGTACGGGACCAGTTTTCATTACGGTAATCATGCTAATACAGGCAAACAAAGGGGAATGGGGTGATACAGAAGAGGGTGCGAGACAAAGCTAAGTCTACTCATCATCGCTGGAAGGGGTCGGGGGCGGGCCAACCCTGAACCTTCCTCCTTGCCATCTTGGGAGCCTCAGACCTCCACTTCATCAGCTGAACGATAAAACTGTGCTCCTCTTAGTAAGCAGTTCATACAATCCAACCAAACCTCAAAGGTTGACCACTTCAGACCTACCAGCAACGATTTCATACTATCGACCGTATACTTGTGAGTGACGCCTAGCTCGATGCCTTATTCAGTAGCATGACATAGAATGTTGCCTGAACTATTTCAGGGAGCTCAAACTCAACTGTTGTTAGATCTTAGAGTATCTTACCACAAGAGGGGGGGTGAATTGTGGTGTGTGATTTTCGCGTTATATATGACAAACACCTCGGTGACTTGTTTGTATAGGGTGTTTTCAGATATAGCAAGAGCGAAAATTATCAAGATAGATGC
>JACYFF010003369.1:66853931-66871415 GCA_017589665.1 Selenicereus undatus
ATGAAATGTACCATCAAACGCTAATTTTTGGAAGAACATTCGAAACCTATGTTCTGAAAACAGTCTGCTGGTTGTTGAACCCACTTGCATCTGTGATGGGTACATCAATGGTGTTTGTTATTTGTTTTGTAAGGTGCCCTACTATCGATCGATGTTTGATTGTATTCATTTGATTTCAACACTGAAGTTTTCAAGGTTCTTGATCCACCACCTAGTGCGGCCTTCTTGTGTGGCAACGTAGGCATCTTGCATGGCTAGATAGGTAAATAGATGGACTCACCCTCATTTCTTCTTAATCACTCTAATCACCCAACTTATAATCTTGTCAGTCAAATTACAATAATCCTAAAATTACACCACTCATGTCCTCGGTCAATGATAAGTACTAGGGGAAACCAACGCATACACTCGTTTAGTTTCATTGCTTTTATGGGCACCAAATAAAATATCTAAAAGTAGCCTTTTGATCAATAAATTAAAAATAAGTATCTGAGGTAAAGTTTGACATCCAAATTGAAGTTACCCGCGATGAATTATACTTTCCTTGTGATCTTCAAACATCAGCTTTGAAGCATCTATGAAGCATCTTTCTACCACGTCCATGGGCTGACAAAATTGCATCTACGAATTGCTCGACATAGATGAATTTCTTGCTCATAGGGATGCATATAGGTGAAGGAGAGTCTTGGAGCAACAGTAAGGTTGTCCCCGTGTGATCAAAAAGTCATGGGTTCGAGCCGTGGAATCAGTCACTGACAAACTCAGGTTAGGTTGCCTACAATTCACCCCTTAGGGTGCGGTCTTTCCCCGGACCATGCGTAAACGCAGAATGCTTGTGCACCAGATTGTCCTTTTTAGGAATGTGCATAGGTCTTATTACCTATATGATATCCGGAAGTCAAAGACCAAAGTCATGGACTTCTGACGTACATCAAAAGTGCAACACCCCTATAAAGAACGACACTTTCATTGAGAAGAGAAGGGGATACAAAGGGTGGACAGTTCTCATCGCTGCAGGCATTCACAAGGGCCATTCTTTAAGAGAACTTTCAAAACAACACTCCTTGATTTCTGGCAGTAAACTTCCCAGACTCTGATGTCCCTAAAGGAAGCATTAGCAGAAGTGAAACCAGTAACTGAAAATATAAATGTCATGTGGAAAATTGAACAAAGCACAGCATCATCCTCGAACATCGTGGCACTCTGATCCAGCCAGATCCACCGTTCAGCAAAAACGGTTATTCTGAAACAATGTGGAACGGAGTTTCAAATGTCATTAACAATCATAAACTTGTTGATATGCTAATACAATTAGCAAATACGAGGGTAAACTACTTGATCATTGGATATCAGTAAGTTCTGAAGCTCAAAAACAGGGGCCAATTTGGAACTGCAACTCACGTTAGAGGGAATGAAGTCCAAACAAGGCTGTCACATCACGGACTCATAAGGATTCAGTCAGTCATATTTTGCAACAGAAATGGTAGCTATAGCTGGCAAGAGCCCTTGATTCTTCTCCAACAGATTTTCCATCCCCCAGTACATGGCAATCAACCGCTCAAACAGATTTTCAGATTTGGGGTTTGCCAACAATTTGTGTCTCACAAAAGTTGCATCTTTGCTCACCAGAATAAGGTTACCTACATTTCAATCTCCCCAAATGTTGCCCAGGCAAGACCCCGAACTAGGCATGGTTGTTGCTACCGTTATTGTTTTTGTTTTTGAGGTTTGCCAACAGACATGAAAGAGTGCATGGGCTTGAATGAATGGAAACAAGCCCTAAAACAAGAATTAGGGTGGCCAATGTGCTGATCTAGGACAGCCCAAGTATACCCAGCCCTTGGACGAGCCTGTGCAAACGATAACCCCCCCCCCCCTCCCTGTTTCCGTCCTTTAAAAAAAATGTGGCATTGGACAGAGAAGGGGGAACAAAATACATAAGCCCAGAATGAATCAGTCCAAAGAAGGCTGGTTGAGGGGATCAGTCATGTACACAGACCCAACGAACCGGCAGTGCTGCCATGGTGGGCTGTGGCCCATGCCAGGCTGGGTAGGCCCAACCCATGCAAATTTGACACAGGCTTGGGCCAAGCCAACCCACAGAATTAGCTACGTGCCAATGGCCCACTGCTGACAACATCGTCATAAACAGCAGTGAAATTAACTCACTGAAATACCAAGCATAGAAGTCACATACCTTCCAGCAGACGTCTTCAGTCTGGTCGAAATGAAGTTCAGCCTCAGACCACCTAAATGATTACAACCAAATAATAACAAGATTCTTAGCCTTGCTCACTGAGCGTATCTGCAATTACACTATGAGCTTAGTTGCACAATTCCTGCGCATCACCTCCTACCAAAATTGGGTGTACAACAACTTTTACAGAACCAGGGTTAAGCAAACCCTCCTCTCCAGTGGGCATGACAGTAGCATAGTATCAGTTCCCGTGATCGTCAAAGGCACAACTGGTACTCGGTTTTTTGCAGCAACACTGAATGCACCTTTCTAAAAAGGTAAGAAGAGATTTAGTTACAGACTTACAGCCAAAAAAGGAGGAAAGCACACGGCATTGACCAAGCACATTATTTCATGCTTCCCAGTGCAATCAAATCATGAAAATGGTATGCGTTGCAAGCTTACTGCAGTACGACCTAGGAGTCCAAACAGTGCCTTGTGACAAGATGAACTATAGGCAAAATATTCTCAAGAGCCGTCTATTTTTAAATTTTATTTAAAGAAGAATCATCACAGTTAAAAAGTGCACTTAATCTGATAATTCCATTTACTCTGTAATAACTACTCAACCTGCTAAGGTGGCATAGAGTTATCAGCTAACCGGTTGTCCTAAGGAATGCATAACTAGTATGTACACAGATGCTGATTAAGTTATTCTCATGTATCTCACCTGGAAAGCACCTAGCTTTCCATCTTTGGTTCGAGTTCCCTCTGGAAAAAAGAACACAGATGCACCTCCCCATATAAGATCCATGCACCGCTTAAGACATTCCTACATTCAAAATAACATAAACAACCTTATTCCCAAGAGATTTAAAGAAGAAGTGAAAAACATAGCCTATGTATTCACATAAATACACATCCGCTCCCCAGACACCAAAAAAAAGTCTCAAACCATCAAATCTAAATGCCAGGCATCTCCTTCTCAGTAGTGAGTAAAGCTACAAATGATGAAGCATACAAGATCAAGGACAGACAAAACAATGATTGAAATGCAGAAGGATTACTCATGCATTTTACAGAAACTAGTTTTATTTTTTTCAAGTTTTCTTTGCAGAAGTACAGCCACGCAAACGACTCAGCACGTCATCTGTAAAAAATAAAAAGAAACCTCACCCCCCAAAAAAAAACCCAAAGAAACCCCCCTCCAAAGAGCAGTTTCAAGCCCTAATACACCTACAGTTAAGCGCCTACTGAAGGATTGTACACCTTGACCACCTCAATTCCATTAATAACAGGGCCACCAGCGAGGAGTAAGAACCACCATGAATCAGTTCTGTTCAACTACCAAGACAAGACTTTCAATCATTGACATAACTACCAAGTGTAGATCCCACTGAAACAAGTCAAGAACATCTAGAGGTAGCCAACCTCCGCCCAGCAAATTGATCTGGCTTTTTTTATCCATCAAATCTCGCCCAAAGCAGCTGGAAGGCCATTACGCAAAACGATAAATTTTGCATCCGGGCTCCACATAAAGACAGCTTTTACATAATAGTCACATAGAGAATCTCACATAGGGAACAACATTGGTAATCTGATCAAAGAAATTTTACAAATCCTACAATCAGGAGCTGTGCAGTAACTTATCATCAAGATCCTCAACTTCTGTGCCAGACGCCCATAGCTCATTCAGAAGATGACTCCTATGCAAAGGATCCACGCCCATACTTCAAATTCAAACTAGAGGTGACTAAGGATATGGTTCTCACTGAACCACCAACAGATTTGCTCAGATCAAATATAGAACTAAATGGTCTTAGGAGGCGGAGCATCCTGGAACCTTACTGAACCGGTCAACAAAAATATGGTCTGAACCATTGCGGGGCCAGCAATATTCACTTCTTCTCAAAGGGGAATGAAAAATAAATAAGCCACAAATAGGCATTGTGGATCAAACAGGGCCACTGGTCCGAGCTAGTGTGCCAGCCAAGCCATATGACCATGCACGACAAGACCCTATAAGCGGATCAGTCGAGGTAATACTGAGCCAATGCTAAATGCCAAAGAAATACCCTATATTTCTACTAAGCATAACACCGGAAGGTAAACCTCCAAGAAAGCTAACCTGGGCCTTGCAAGTTTGGACTAGTTGGCGTGTCACATCATCATCACGTATTCATTATCTTTCAAAAAAAATAACTCCTAAGAATTGTCCTTACCCAGAGCATTGCATCGGTGCAGACCATCTTACAGGTGTCCCCTTTTTTTCTTCTTTGATGAGTAACTTACAGCGATCCAAATTCACAAATCAAGAAACCTGAAAAATGACAAGTTCTTCCTTGATCCAATTCAAGCAAACATACCCTAAGTTGGATAGTGAAAGAACAAAGAAACCTCCCTACACTTCTGCTATGCCAAACACTCAGCATAACAAACCTAATATGCCAGTTACACCTCAGCTCCCAGCCAATTGCCAAATTACACACCAATAACTTCAAAAAACCTCTGATTTTCCCTCCATATAAAACCACTAAACAAGAGATAAATTTTATTCAGGAACTCCAAACTATTATCCACCAAAATTAGTTGTGTGCAAGCCTTAATAATGACAACATCATGTTTCTAATTCAAATTCCCATCCATTTTGCAGTGGTAGCTCTGCAACCCCTGGGGAAAGGGGGGAGTTCTCCTAAGATAGGCCTTATCATAATGATTATAGAATTGGTGCAGCTTTGTGGCTCTCTATCAATGCACACAATTTGACTTATCTATATGCTTCTGCATTATCTTTCCCCTTTTGTCATTAAAGTTTATGCTCCAGTTTTAAATAAAGTTAAAACAACACAAAGAAGAAGCAGAAAATAAAGGATACAATAACGATTTCAAGTATTAAACAAAAATATACCTACCATTTGGCTTCGACTATCCATGCAAGGTATAACTCCCATTAGAAGCATGGTCCACCTAAATGACAGGGAAGACGAAAATTGAAGTCTTGCTGATAAACTTAAAGCACCTTCCAAGAGTAAGCAAAGTATATATATCAAGGAAACTCAGGTGGTAGGAAACATAAACAGCAGGTGTGTCAGGTCGTGGCAGATGTTCCAATCCCTCAACCTCTACTACCTTAAAGAATGGAGCAATAGTCAAAGTGGCCCACATTTTAGCAATAAGATGGTGAGCTTTCCTTTGATAACGATTTAAAAAAAAAAAAAAAGCACAAACGGATGAGCAACCAGCATCAGTACAAAGAGAAAGATGGCGACTATGGCAGTCATGACATAAAAGCAGGCTCCCCTAGCCTTAGGTCCAAAACGAAGTCCTGCTAAGCAAAATGACAATCAGTGAATCAACAGCCAACAGAAAAACTGCAATCATCGCGATAAATAGGTTTCGTATTCAAACCTGAAAGAGGGGAGCAGCCAACTTCAGGAGCTCCAGTTCTCATGACATTCTTGGAGCAATATGCCTTAATGACCTTCTTTGGAGGTACCCTTGCGAGCCAACATGAGACCTCTCAGACCTTTTTGCTGTATTAAAATGATCAACACAGGCTACTGCTCTTCGAATGCATAAAACTTTGCCTGCAATTGACAAAACAAGGAAGCTAAACAAACAAATGCACAGGAGTTGCAGAAAATTAGACAAGATTCGCCCTGAGAGATATAGCTGCTAGAACAACCACAACGCAATGCAACCATAAACAGGAAAGGCCCAATGCAAAAGAAATATGAAAGAGAGCGCTGAAACATGTTACTCCACATAATCCGCAGAGACAAGGTACAATGAGAAAGAGGCGAGAAACACTAGAAAGGAAATATTCCAAAGCTACTTTCACTTAACAACCAAGTTTTCCAAAATTTTCCATTACTACTTAAACCATGTACACCACAGTGCCACATCCTTTTGTTTCAGACATATGCATGCACAGTCCGTGTCCAACACCTTGCCTTCACTGATCCAGGGGATGAAGTTCAAGGTACAAAGCTTTATGCATGTCTTTACATAGGTTGGTGGGCTTGATCTAACATCCAACTCACAATGGGGCAGTTGCACAAATTGCATCTTCTCTAACATCTATATATAGTCAATCGTCACCCCAAAAGTAATAAAAGTATATCAATTAACATCTCAAGCATTGATATTGAAGTAAATCATTTTTATGTCAAAAATGTGGAGCTGCAGATGAAAGTTATCTCCCCTAATGCTCGCCTAGCTCCACTCACATGGAGAGAATTAAAATTGTGAAACTATCTGGTCATATTCTGTTCATGGCAGAGAACAAGTGGACAACAATGACAATAAGGGTTTTTTTGTTTTTTGTTTTTTTAAAGATAATGATCAAACAAGGGAATAAGGACGAGCTAAAACAATGGAAATGGGAAAGTTACAGAATCTCTTTCTAGTTTTGAAACCATGAAGCTAGCTGGATTGGACAAAAGAGAAGACATCCCAGAAATTCGAAGCTCTCCATCCTCATATCTTCAAAACCAGTTCTTCTTCCCACATGGCGCAAATATTGACATGTTCTTAAAACCAGTCAGGGTTTGAGCAAATGAGGCGCATCCATATAAAGGCACTGATAAAAAGCTTAGGAATGCAAACTAAGGATACTAAGTCACAAAGGCCTAATCCTTGATCAGCCTTTTTTTTCTGAGTAATCAAAAAAATATATTCACAAAGACACCAAGGTAGGTGGCCCACGTACAAAAGTGGCGATTACAAAAATCATCATGCCCTCATGCTATCATGCGTAATACAGAATCCTGATAAGACAATTTTTCACCACAAATCAGCACTTTACTCCAACTGTACAAAACTTTCAAAGAATTAGAGCTTGAATCCAACATAGCTTTACACTAAAAAATCTGTGGAGTCTTTAGCTCCAAATTCTCCGCCAAACAGCTAAGGGAATCACTTCCAAAATTCCTTGAACGCAACTCCTCTTCGTTCTTCTACTTCACGCCGCAAACACATCATCAACGTTGGAAGGCTAGACCCAACTAAACCCCATCAACGAGAGACACAAAAGCCATAGCAAAGATACCTGACCATAATGAACAAGGAGGTGACCGACCGACTGTTCCACCTAAAGACACATGAAAACACGTACTTGGTGGATGAAGATTTCTTATTTTAAGCATGTCCACCACCAGAATCTCTCGGCTCTGAGCCCAAGTTTGAGAGAGAGAGAGAGCTTTCATTGGAGCTTTAGATTTCTCCATGGCCTTGGCAGGGAAATCATAAGAGATTGACCCCGCATAAATCTTGCTACGAAAACTCCCCAATCCTCGATGAAAAGGGCCGATGGGAATTATGACATTGATCCCTCATAAATCTTGTTGCGAAAACTCCTCAATCCTCACAAAAAAGGGCCACCCATTGGAATCATAGGGATAAAGAATATCATAAATCTTTAAAATGAGCCACCTCGAAAAAAATTTCGATTTCCAGCTGAAGTCGTTGATCTTGGAGCCAGCCCTATTCTACACCAAGCTGAATGAATAAAAACTTGAAACGATCCAAACTTGCTAAAATCGATTTCTAATAGCCCACCAACTATTATAAGGATGCTTCTTTCTGCATAAATCAAAGTGATCAACTCCATATATGGGCATGGCCGCATTCCACTAGAAATTGTCCTCCTCTTTAGCATTTCTCCAAACCCACGTGGTGCAACAGCTTCATGAGATACAGAAAAGGTCTAACGCCAGACATCGTCATCTAGGATGTCAAACATTCTCCTGTCTTAGCGAATGGAAACCATGAATGGAATCATTGTTGAACCAAAGGAAATCTGTCAAATCATCTAAGGCTTGCTTTATGCATTTTATCCTTAATAAGATTGGTTCTTGACCTTTTCTAGACTCATTCATCTCTAATTTTTATCTTTCCAAACATCCACTACAATTAGTCATCTCTTGATACTATGTAACATTGCATGTATACCAGCCATCATGTATTCAAAATGTGGCTGAATCGTGACGAAATGGCCTCATTGGAAAGGTTTTGGAATTGAGTGAACAATGTTTTCATGCCGCGAAAGCCGCGCTATAGAATGCAATTGCCGTATTTGAGCACTTTTGCCGTATCGCGACCAGATCCGAAGTTACGACCCAAACCGCATTTTAAATCCTTGCCAATCATTCAATACCAGTCATCCAATCAACTTTCCTTTATGTTTTAACTAGAATACTTGTATTGCTATAAACCAAATAGGCGCCTAGCTTGATAGCTTAGAGTGATCTTAGATTAAAAAAGCTCGAGGTGCACAAAAGCGCAAAGGGTCCTGGCCAGGGAAGCAGGCTTCAAGGCGAAGGCATGGGCTTTTTGTACACGAGGCGTACTTTTATTAAAAAATGCTTGAAAATCATTCCAAAACCATATTTTGACAAATAAGATAGATGACAGCATTAAAGAAGTGACTAGACATTAGAGCAAACCATACTATAGCATTTTGCATTGGGTGCATCAATTCTAAAGGCATTTTAGGGAGGAAAACCAAAAAAGAAGGAAACAATATTTGAGAGCATATTAGGACGGAGAAAACAAAAGGAAAGTATATTCTTTAATCCTTCTTTCCACATTATTGGTGGCGCCATGTTTCCCACATAGATATAGAGAGAGACCAGCGTAGATCGGCCGCTCAAAGGTATGGGAAAAGACGCCCGGCATAGATCAACCTTAGAAAAAGTATGGGAAAAGATTGGTCGACTAACTCTATCTTTATTAGAACACTATACAATTCTTCAACTTCAGCCCAACCTTCCATATGAAAATTAGGGTTTCTTAATTAGGGTTCTTCAATTTAGGTTACTTGAAGCAATTGTGTGCAATTAGATAAGGTTTTTTGCTCAAAATTGAATAATATAACTAATGCAAGGGTCGATCTAAAGGCATTTTTGTTTTTCCATGGTGTGCGTTCCCTTTTCTGTCTCCATGACCTTTTTTCATCGAGTGCGGGTTTGAGTTGCTTCAGGCCTCAGTCTGAAGCACAGAAAAGCATGGGCTTATGTGGTGTTAAAGAGTGAGCTGGGCTTGACCCCTTGCAAGGCGCAACAGGCCGGGCTTTGGGCTTTTATCAGCCTAGGAACGCTCGGAGCGCACATTTTTAAACACAGAGAGTGATGCCCTCGTTTATTTTCTTGTTACCTTGTTTATTGACCTACAAAATTATGAGACGCTTAGACAAACTTGTGTAATATTTGTGGACTAAACTATTGATTTCCACCAGAACATCCAAGATGCTTTTTGTCAAACTTGCACTCCAAATACGTAGCCATACTCCTCAAGAAAAATCCCTAGGACTCCAATGTGTTCACCAGAGTTCTAGAATATTCTTAGATATTTCCTTTAGTCTTTGTGTGACACATAAAATTAGTACTTTCTTAACCATACAAATTAAATTCCGCAAAGAACTAAGCAAGGGAAGATTGAGATAAAAGAAAATGTTCAAGCAACTTGAGCTCCAACATTAAGAACCAAGACATAAGGGCATGAAACAATTACTAGACATTGAACTTTCCTAGATTTACCAACAAAATTCTGAAATACCTAATCAAGATTTTTAGCATGGAAAAAAGCCCTCTATCATTCATTAGGGGCGCCCCATTTGGGGTGGTAGTAAAGAATCATTCATGGATGAAAAGGGATATAGTGCAAAAAGGAAATTAATTTCCCAACGATCTCAAAGGTATTCAAGCCGGCAATGCCGTCATCCCTAATGTCTTGCATAGTCCCATGAAGTTCCCACCCCGTCACAAGATGTGAAGGGTTAGACTACCTCTATCCTACCCTCATAATTCCAGTTACTAATACATAGAGAGAGTATAGACTATCACAAAAAAAATAAGAACTAGAGAAGGTATTTGATGTAGGGCAAAATAATCAATTGAAAGCTCTTACAAAAAATTGAAGCTATGTATTCAAAACACTCCCTCCGTCCTATAAAACTTGACAAAAATTTCCAATAACCATTGTCAAAACCTCTTCGAGTAAAGAACATTATTTTCATCTGAAAGTGTAAAGTAATTAATGATGTTCCCTTTTTTTCAAGTTCTCCAAAAGTTGACAAGTTTTTTTAGCACAAAGGGAGTATTTGGTTTACACAAATCTACTCGAATTAAGCCCAGCATCTAAATCTTAAAAGAAAGATATGCTCACAATTCATCGAAGTCTTCAACCCCATGCACCGTCCTTTTTGGTTTCCTAACTGCAATAGTATGACCAAAAATATGAAATGTAAGCATAACAAAAATGAATACACATGCTTAACCCCATCGAATTAAGCTTCCATAAATACGCATAAAACCTAGAGATTTTCATATGCCCATAGCAGGACACCATATCTCAATAGCAAGAAATTATAGATTTCTCAATCCCCCCCCCCTTTTTGAGTTGGGTTGTCTACATCAACAACAATCATAGGCTTGGTCATCTTGAGAAACAGGTCAAGTATCCTTCCATACATCAAATTATCAACCCACATCGCACATGGACTATAAGAAAATATAAGTTTATAATGACATGATGAGCAATGTAAATCCCCAGAGTTCAAAATTTCAAACTACAAAATCAAAATATTCCCTCAACATAGATGCCAAACACACCGGAAGCAGCAGCTCACACAAAATCCCCTACCAAAGACTGAAGCATACCCCCCCCCCCCCCGGGGAAAAATCATTAGATAATACAATTAGGACAAGCAGAACAACCACAACTATAAGTTGTAGCAAAAACCTAGTATACTGGGATCTTCTACTAACCTTTATTAAACCCACAGGAAGGAAACGGTCTTCATTTACTTCGAGAAGTTGACATCTTAGAGTACAAACTTGCATAAAAAGCAGTGCTCCAAAAACTAGCAGAGCATTCTTCATTAACATGTTGCATTTTTTGTTGGCATAATATGCGATCTTGTAGTCATAAATACAAAGCCCACAACCCTAACCAAATTTTGCATTCAGAAAACGAAAAAGAAAAAAAGATACAAAGGAACATTGAGATATAGAAATGATGACCACAATATATCAAATTAATATGACATGATACACTGTGTTATTGGAAAGTGCAAAGCATACAAACTTGATTACTCAATTCAGTCCAATTCCTTGTACAGGAAAAATTCATGAAGAAAACCAGTCTAACTGAAGAGAACCAGAAGCCAAATTGAAAGTGAAATAGAAAATACACCAGCCAACCCACACAGCATATCACACTAAAAGGGCTACGTTAAAGAGTCTCTCGTATGCAAAGAAGAATGACCAGAAGCCCCCATTCCATGAAAAGTTGGATCATTCCTCCCCACTAACCAAAAATGGCCCAGCTCAACTGCTCAAGCACACACACTTAAGAGTTAAGAATACCTTCATTCATTCTTCTGAAAAAAAAGTAGCTCACCTAGAGATGCACCTGATAGGATATGGATCAATGCAGTTCATTCCCACTATGTCAACCAGCTACAGGTGTTGCACCACAGAGATAAGTTACAATGCAGGAAAAGGTGACACAGCAGGTACAGCCATTATCATCAAAATATTATCCAACTTCCATTAGCTGAATCCCTCACCTTCTCTCCAGCATTCCATTCCAAGATAGTGATTGAAGCAGGAAAGAAGTACAGCCTCAATTGTGTTTTCATAGAAAAGCAAAGAATAGAGAGAAAAAAACACCTGAAGGATCCTCCAGAGTCCAGACAAACCATTACTCTAGTCACCAAAACAAGCAGACCCTGAGGTACCTAAAAGACTAGCACGTTTGCCTGATTCAATTATTAAAGGTGCTTCAGTGTGATCCCAAGGAGTGTCGCCAACTGTGACACGAGAAAGCAAATTGAGCCTGACTTAGGTCTGGCACAAGAATGGAAAAGGAACAAATTGCTCCCATATCCAACATACTTTCTGGAATCCAGTACAAATCCGATCCCAACTTCTAAAAATAACCAAGGTAAGGGAAAAGTGGAAATCCGCGAAATCATAGGGGCCAGAGAGAAGTATGATATTCCAGTTCATGCCAAACATGCATATCCAGGCCCAAGGCTTTACGTGACCATGTCTCAAAAGCTAGCAGTGTCAAATAGGAACAAACAGAACCACCGCCCCGGTAAGGAGAAGATTTTATATACTACAACAAAACAACACCGTCCAATTGGGAACTGTAGTGAGATCTATGGGGATGAACATGTACAGACTTCACCCTGCAAGCAAAGAGGACTCTAAGGATCCTCAAAAACACAGGTCAAAAACATTTTGACAGAAACTCCAGAGTCCAGAGCGCAAATGTCTTTTTGATGTGGAATATGTACAACTGTACAAGGTTAGTGATGTCTTATAACATTAAGGACATATGACGCTAGAAGGAGTCAGATCCCAGGCACTAAGAACTAAGCTACCAACCCAGGGTTCTCTTCCTTCTTGACTTTGAGTATGTAAATAAGGTTTGAATCATATGGTTTATCTACTTGCCAACCCTGACCAAAGGGAAACTATGATGACTCTCAAATTTCTACCAAACGAGTTTTAAAACAGGAAGCAAGAAACACAAGGGGACACAAGATAATTAATATGTGTGCATCCCTTTACCGTTTCTCTACTTGCCAACCCTGACCAAAGCGGAACTATGATGACTCTCTCAAATTTCTACCAAAACAATTTTAAACCAGGGAGCAAGAAACATAAGGGGGCGCAAGATAATTAATATGTGTGCATCCCTTTACCGATAAATCACACCTAATCCTTTTACAACCATCCAAACTAGAGTCTAGACCTCTCTTCAAAAAGGTCCCCGAAAGAATGCCTCTCAGGATTGGCCCACATGGAAAGCCCCAAGTAAGCCAAGAAACTAAAAGACACTAATTCTAAAGGTGCAACAAGCGAAAGGTCTTACAAGATGAGGCGTAAGGCACTCAAGTAGCAAACAAGTCCCGTATTTTTGATAGAATGCTTAATAGTTGATAGTTGTACATTTAATTTAATATTCTAAGTTTGCTTTGGGATAGTTTTTACAACCTGTATAGCATAAAATTGAAAATTAACCAAAAAAAAAAAAACAAATGAACAAAAGTTTCACTGAGATAATCTACTAGGGCTACGTCCAAAATCATGCAATGACTGCCCTAAAAGCAATTCAGGAGTCAGGGTATAAATCATTTCAAATCTTAAATCTGGGGTTTCATTTGAAGAAACTCCATTCACTGGCCTCTGCTCGAAGTTGCATATTAGTGTCCATTCAAACAACATTAGTACTTTGATGGTCTGCTATCTCATCTCTTCCTCGCTAGCTAAGAACATCAAGGAGGCGCAGGATTTGCACAGCGACACACATGTCAATAAGTGAGTCCTACCTACAAAGCTATTACATCTACCCATAAAATAAAGCAAATGTGTCAAAGCCTCCCACATCAGTCAAGGATGTGTTTAAAGATGAGCTCCCAAGAGCCAGAACATGAATGGTATGACACATGATCTTCAAAGTTTTCAGAAAAATTTCTGTAACTTTGTCAAATGCAGAGTATGTGCTTCTAAACCACTCAACATGATCGACCAGACTACAAAATTCTATGTAGACTTGGGATAATTTAGAAGGCATGGTATGCCACCATAATGGTTGGTCTGTCAGTTCTAGAGTAACACTTCAAAATCCACAAGATAATATAAATGAAGCTACCATTGCACATGGCAATCCTCTAAGAGGATACTTATTATGTCCTGAATGGTTTCCAAGGAAGAGTGGCCAGAGCCTTAAAATGATGGCTATTTTTCTTTTTTAGTAGCTAGAAGTTTTTTTTTTTTAAAAAAAAGACATCACTTGTACAAAGGGGTAATCGGAAAAATCATCACGTCCTCCAGCTGTCATACACAATACTTACATCTACATAATCCAAAAATGTCAAATTTAGCAATTGACTCTAACTATACAAGTTCTTAAAACACATAGCTTGAATTCTTGGAAAGACATTGTTTTGTCCTCAAAAATCCATCGATTCCTTTCCTTCTAAGTGGTGCACCAAATAGTCAAAGGTTTAAGATCAAAGGTACTATAAACTATTTTTGAATTTTTTTTAAATGGCCAGGTAATGCTCAATGGTAACCATGTGCTCCTCCTTAACATGCTCCATGGTATTAGAGGTCCATTATGAGTAATTTAGAGGATATCATATACCAATATAATGCCTCTCATTCCATTGCAATTATAGTCATATTTGAAATCATTAAGATGGTTATGGTTCCACAGAGACCATTATGGGCACTACAATTCTTTTAAAAGGATGATAAGAGAATCCTATAAGGCTAGTAGCACTACTTATATATATCATGTTCCCTTGAAAGAAATATATGGCCTTAGATGTCCATCTCATTAACACATAGCACTCCTGTAAGTCAAGGGTTTTGGATTTAGGTGCACTTCTTAGCATCCTCACTATTTCAGTCCTTGAAGTAAACGCATTCTCTCAGTCTTTGTAAAAAACTGAAAACACAAAAGTAAATTTCTACAAGCATTATGAGTTATCAACAAGGAGCCCAGCGATATTAGAGATTGATTAGATTATTTACTACATGGTCAAGAGTAGTATATTGCAATCCATCCCTTCTTTGTCCACTGCTAGAAAAAGACGAAGCATGAAAAGGGCAATTCTCAAAAAGATCAGACGGTGAGCCAAGCTAATAAACAAGACAAACTAGGCATATATAACATCTTAAATTTCTAACCCACCGAACAATTAGCAACAATCACTAACCCAGTTGAAACAACACGCCATCCCAATAAAGAATTTCACAAATTTATCAATGAAATAAACAGTTGCTCTAGTGCCCATAAAATAGGGATTTCAAAATAGGATTTTACCTCCAGTACCAGTAGTGGGAATTGCGCGGGGCAAATGGAGAACACCCATCGGCGACGAGAAATCTGACGGAGAAAGGAGTGAAAGAGAGAGAGAGAGAGAGAGGGACGAATGCAATTTTGGGGAATGCAAAACCGGTTAACCGGAGTTTCGGTTAATCGAAAATCGATTAACCGGTTTTTCGGTTCAAAAAAATTCTGAACCGTAACTGAACCGAAAATTTCGTTTAACCGTTTTTCGGTTACCCAAAAATTTCGGTTCGTCCAAAACCCGAACCGAAAATTTCGGTTAACCGGTTTTTCAGTTCGGTTAACCGATTTTTCGGTTCGGTTACCGGTTAACCGTTTACAAATAACAAAAAGCTTATACTTTCTTACCTAAATTTGTCATTCTTTTATGTTTTAATTCTTTTTATGAAAATTAAACTTTGGCTACCATTTATAAATAATTAAAAAGTGCACTTTCTTACCGAATTTTTTTATTTTTTATGTATAATTTTTTTTAAAAAAAAAATTATTTTCGGTTCGGTTAACCGAATTTTCAAATAATCCGAACTGTAAACGAATTGAAAACCGAAAAAAAAATTCGGTTCGGTTAACCGAACCGACTTTTTGAAAAATTTATTCGGTTAACCGGTTTTTTGGTTTTGGATTTTTTTGCACACCTCTAATATGCATAGCCTGAATCTGAAAGAAATCAAGATTGACTGGGTGCATTTGTTCTGGGGAGGGAACGATAATTGGTGAATGGTGAATGGTGAACGGCGGGCGGTGTGTGTGACAGTACAGCCCGGTGGCGTTTTATTTTGGCACACAAATCTACCCTAAATTTTAAAAAAATTTCTTAACATTTCCCATAATATATTTTCGTTAGGGCTGTCAAAAATTAGTCAAATAATTATCGATCCTAACCAAGTACAAAATTATGTGAATTTAGATAAATTTTCTAAACTCATTTAAATAGTGAACACATTTAACATGTTTAATTAATAGGTTAGGTTCAGGTTGAGAATTTTGACACGAAAAAATATCTATTTAACTCGTTTAATTAAATAGATTAAATACGTTGATCCATTTACCCAATTATCCTATACTTTTTGGAGAAAATTGTGAAAATTTGAGTGTAATCAAGTTGATATTTGTTTTGTGATTGTGGTTCTTATGAATCATATATAATGGTTGCATCATAATGCTATATTAAAGTCAAAAAATTGATTTATAATACTCGGTAATCATATTTTAGGCAAAATATTAAGTGGATAAATAGGTAGTTGGATGACCTAAATCTTACTCACTTATACTAAATGGATTAACGGGCAAACTTCATGTCAACCCGTTTAAAAAATAAACGGATATAGGTTGATTTCGAACGAAATCCTTTAGTGTACGGTTACTGATGACGTGGGACGAAGGAGCAGGTTTATCTGACTGTTGGCGGTCAACACTTCGTCGTGCTCAACTCCTAGTAGCCCAACCTGCAAAAAGGGCGACCCCTAGTTGTGGACCGGGGAACGCCTCTCCAACGGTCGAGTTTGTGGACCAGGGAACGCCTCTCCGACGGTCTAGTTAGTTTAAGGTCCAAATCAGAGGTCCAAAGAGAGAGAGAGTGTTGTATGAATTCAGGGTCTCAGATGGCCAACCCCCTTCCCGAGGAAGACAGATAACTATTTATAGTCCCCTCAAGCAAGGGTAGAATAGTGACTTTACCTGGAGTGCCCGCACGGGCCACCGGTCTCGAGGCGGAAGGGCCTAAAGGGGCCCTTTAGGGACGTTCTGGGCCCACGAGTACGTATGGACCTGAGGGTGCCCCTAGGGTGACACCTCTTGGGCCCACCATTCCACCGTGTGGGCCTGGTCTGTAAGTTAGACTTGCAAGAGCCCATTCAGAAAAATCGGATTTTTCCCAAATCACTTAGCGCCCCCACATTTTACCTGTATGTCGAGTCAGACGAGTAGTCAAGTAGAATGTAGACCACCGTTCTTGGTTGGCACGCGTCCGGAGGCCCTTGGGAATTGAGCCTTTGAAATGGACGACCCTGGCGGCACCGTCCACAGATGCATGGGCTACGAGGCCTGAATGGTATCTGTATGAAACTGTCGCTATCTCCATTATAAAAGGCAACCATCGAGGTAGGGTGTCCCATACTTCCTTATTCGACAATAGCAGCTATCGAGTTTCCCCCAATGGATTTTCTGCATTCCCTCTATACAAAAGCGATGGGTGAGTTCGCCAACCGCCATTTTTCATGGGATCGACATGGGATTGTCTTTCCCCCGTCGCCCCTCCTAAAAGACTGTCAAATCCTTTGTCCAGGCTTTGAGCTGGACATGGCTAAATAGGCTGCCGAGTACTATGAGCTTCCGGAATTACCCTAGTTGATCTTCTACGCGATGCTTCTAAACAAGGCCGAAAGGCTTGGGGTGTTGCAGGGACAGACGCTTAGGTCGTTGGAGTCAGCCCTTAC
>JACYFF010003369.1:66881672-66909052 GCA_017589665.1 Selenicereus undatus
GAAAAATATAACTAATTATGTCGAAAATTTATTAAATATTACTTTATGCAAAAAATATATATATGTTGCTAATAGAGTAGAACTTTATTAGTCAATGGAATGGTTGAACCAAGAAGACTATTTTGTAAATAGATAAATTAACAAAGGCAATACATAATATTATAAAAGCATTTAACAAAAATTTATATAAAATTATGAGAAGTAAATTTACTCCTTGAAGATCACAGCAAATTTTTTATTTCAAATACTATATTAGACAACTGTTTGGAATTGCGCTTTCATTTGCAACTTAATATTTGTCCATTTCTATTTCATAACCTTTCATTATATGTTAGTAAAAAAAAAGTCTTATTTCTACAAATACTACATACTGTAGGATTTTTTTTCTGGTATACATGTGATAATGAGCACAAATCACTAATGTACCTAATGTCCAAGAAACAAGAGAAATAAAGATAATATCTTTGTTAAAGATTATTGTATAGATGGATATTTGTTGGTCCTATATTTCTCAATCATGCCTGTACTGATTCACCTAACATCTAAATGTAATTGCTGATATATTGGTTTATCTGTTTCAAGAGTTTGCTGTATATGGGTATCTTTACTGCCTATATGTTATCTATCTTTTTATATTTTCCAATGATTTACTTGTAACTGCTAATATTTTGAACTAAAAAAAGTGGCAGGATTAAGGTTGTGGGCAGGAATGCACAGAATTCTCAGGATTGGAATTTGGAGGCCTCTCAACCCCTTGTACATTTTTACACCTATTATATAGATATGTTTCTTGCTTTCTCCTTAGACTTCATGGAAAACCAAATATAATCCATAAGTACAAATATGGTAACCTACTTGTGTTTCCCAACAGTTCAATGCACTCCTAATCAGGCAACACAACCTACCACATGACTTTAGCTTTGATAATTCAACTTGTATAGGACCCCACTAATGCAAAAACAGATTTGATTTCATAATACACAAATTAAAAGACATACACCAAAAGGGAGACGTAGAAGATTATAAGAGGTAGCCAATTTATAGAGTATGCAAATTACGCATCAAAATCGTCAAAGCTAAGTACACTTTTCATCATTCTAATCCATGTGCATAAATAAACAACAAAAAGATATTTAAAGAATAGAATATGAGTACTCAGTCTATCCAATTCATATGATTGAATCAAATGGAAATTTACAATTAATTCATAACCAAAATAAAATCAAAAATCAAAATGATTAAATTAAAACTGAAGGGATAAAGAATAAGAATTTCCACCACTATAATGTAGTCATTGCTAACACCTGCATACACATTTACCTAAAATAACATAGTAAGCAGTACCACTCAAAACCATCTACTGATACCTATTGAAGCATTGGGGGCGATTTAAAGGCTCCTACGCTAGTACGACAAAATTTTAGCTTAATAATGGTACCCTAAACACCAAGGCATTCCCAACATCAATAAGAATTTCACCTTGCGTGAGAGATAGTGATCATATATAGTCAACAGTTCTAATCTATAGATGAGCTCTGTCGCATATGCTGGTGTAGACAATCCAAATTGCTTCATTGCACATGGCATAGCACCAGCTTGCATTGTCTCAGGATATGATAGAAGAACAACATCTATAGTAGAAGCAACCCTGCAAAACAAGAGATAGTTGAGAAGTATATCCCAACAATAGTATGTAACTAATATGAAGTAACACAATTCAAAACACAATTTCTCATCGACAACCGTGCATTATTGGCGTGAAATCAGACTCAACCCCTCCCATTCCCCCCAACCCCAACTTATATTTTTTATGGAGTCCAAGTAATTTGCCATAAAATTATATCAATTTCACATCTTTTTCGCTGGTGTAGTAAACCCAAATATGGTAACTCGTTGTAAACTTAGAGCCCTTATTACTTGTACAAAATTCGAACACAAAGCTCATAGGCAGAATATAGAATGCAAGAAGTACAAATACATTAAATGAAAAATATTTTCTTAAATTAATAGGGTAGCGTAAATTTCAATTGGACTTGCTTAGTTGCTCAAACAAACCACCATTGAAGACCATTGACTATAAACTGCACATTTTTGGTACCATGGAAATGGTGCAAAATGGTGGCACACACCTGGAAAGGGGCTCGAGAAAGGAGGGGTCAAAATGGCCATTCCAACTGCAAGGGATGAGGAAGTTGAAGCCGTCAATGGAGATAAGGTAGGAGATTGAGTTCTCGCTGTAAACTCCGCACAGTAGTCACCCGTCACTGATGAAGTAAAAGAAAGGAATTCCCATTAGTCTATTCATCCAATATGTTCCTTATGATTTTGCATTACTCAAAAACAGAGACATAAATTAGCCAAAAAGAAGGAAAATTTTATTTGATAAACCTTGGATAAACTCTTGTCTATAGAAATGGAGAGATAGAGAGAAAGGAGGAAAGTGGATTGACAAAAGAAGATAGAAAGATTAGGTGTGAACAAACCTGAAGATAGAGACATGTCATTGGATGAAATGTGAATAATTAGGAGAGAGAAAGTAACGGGTGGAAGTGGGCTTGAAGGTGATATCTTGGGAAGGTTTTCTTTTTTTTTTCTAGGCATATTTTGTTAATTTTTTATCAATCAATGGTATACATTTAACTTGTTGAGTTTAATGGACGGTAGAAAATAATCAATGGTATACGCTTAGAAAATGACAGTTAAAGGAAGATTATTATTATGTATAGTATACATGTGAGGGTATTTTTGTTGGGGGGGTTTGCTTCAAAAAACAGCTAAGTTAGTGGGTGGTTGAAGGAGAGTGGGCAGTTATAGGCAGTTTTTATCTGAAATTAGAGTTTGAATTCTAATTAAACTCTATCAAATAGAGGGAGAGTTTTTAAAATTGAAGTTAAATATTTTTTTTCACAATTGTTTTCGGCGGGAATGTATAAGATGCTTTGAATGAGGATTTTCTTGCCTCTCAACCCATTTAATATTTTTACACTTATAATATAAAGATTTTTTTCGTCCCATTATGCAGTAGTTGGATGGTTGGAGTTTTGTGGTTTTTTTTTTTTTTACTGGACAGAATTAATTCGTTTTTATCTGGTGGTTATAATTTAGTGGGTTGTTTGAAATTTAATCTAGGTGGGAAGTATCTTTTTGGTGGGAGTGCATGAAATTGCAGGATTAAGGGAGAGAAGAATGATAAGTCATTCTTATTCTAGCATTTATTATATGAAGATATATGAAAAATATTATTAATTTGCGCTATAGTGTTTGCAGTCATGCTTGACCCATCAGTTGCAAATTTTGTGTATGTATAGCAGTATTATAAAAATAATGTATTATTGCACAAAAATTTTGAATCATCGAAAATCATCCCAAAATGCTCAAGAATGTTCTAAAACACTCAAACGTGCTTCTAATATGTTGCAATCTACTTTAACTTACTCCAATCTATTTCAACATGCTATGATATGCTCCAATTTGCTAATTATTAGTCAAATCTTTTCAAATATGCTTCAATCTTTTTAATTTGTTTCAATCTACTAACTACTAGCCAAATATGTTTCAAATGGATTGAGTTGACTTTAATTTGCTTCAATATGCTTTTCACTCCTCAAATAGGCACATAATGAATAGGCCCTTGGACCTTTACTTCTATGAACCTGTTATTTTCATTGATAAATACACATTTATCGACTTCTACTAAATTTTATCAACTTTTACTAGTTTTTACTTTTTTCCAACCATTCCAAAAAAATTCCAATTCTTTCCAACTCTTACTAACTTTTACCAATGTTTCTCAAGTTTTACCAATCTCTTTCAAAAAATTTGCAATTCGTAAATTGTCGTGTGAAAATTAATTATTTTGTTAGCCACAACTACCTAATGGTTATTTTTTGGGGTTAGTGTATTGAACGAGAGCATAATTGAAATTGTGTATTTTGTTTGAAAAAAATAATTATAATTTGTACATAAGTAAAATATACTAAAGATGTTTTTGTATTATTTAAAAATTTGAATCTAACAACATTTTTGCTCTTAATACAAGGACACACACACATGCACAGATGCACACACACAAAGATACATGTGTGTGTGTGTGTGTGTGTGTGTGTGTGTGTGTGTGTGTGTATGTGTGTGTGTGTGTGTATGTATGTGTGTGTGTGTATGTGTGTGTGTGTATGTATGTATGTGTGTGTGTGTATACACACACATATACATATATGTATACATGCACATATTTTACACACACAGACACATATATGTTATACGTATAAAAGTCCTCAGTCCTTGCATTAAAAATGGCATAAATATATTAAAAATTGTGAAATCATGAACATTTAGAACAATAGTTATTAAATTATTAAAAAAATATAATCCAAAAATTTAGCATATTTTAGTTAGTTTTTTAAACTATGAAATATGGATAAAACTAAACTAAAAGAAACATTCCCACTCCTTTACATTTCTTATCAACATTTTTCCAATCCTTTCAAGTTCTTTTAATCTTTGCCAACCTTAATTAATTTTGCCAACTTTTCCAAAAAGAAAAGAACCAATTCTTTTCAACTTCTATTAATTTTTGCAAATTTCATGCATTTACCACTTGATATTTACCAATAAAAAGAACAAGTCCCATGAGTTGTATGCCCAGTTAGAAAAAAAGACGAAAATTTAGGGGGAGAAAAGAGCAAAGAAAAATGCTGGGTAAAATTAGGCCTATCAAATAGGTCAAGTCACGTCGAATTCATGTTCATGTCAAACTTAAACGGGTTGAGAAATCATTAAGCTGAACTTAGCCGGTTTATTAAACGGGTTGAAAACCTTAACCTATGATTTGGAAAAAATCTGATTCTTCCTAATGGGCTCTTGCAAGTCTAACTTACAGACCAGGCCCACACGTGGAATGGTGGGCCCAAGAGGGGGCACCCTCAGGCCCATACTTACTCGTGGGCCTAGAACGCGACCCTAAAGGCCCCATTTGGGCCCTTCCGCCCTGAGGCCGGCAGCCCGTGCGGGCACTCCAAGTAAAGTTATTGTTTTATCCTTTCCTGAGGGGACTATAAATAGTTATCTGTCTTCCTCGGGAAAGGGGTTAGCCATCTAGGACCCTGAATTCATACCGTCGAAGAGGCGTTCCCCAATCCACAACCCGAGGTCGCCCTTTTTGCAGGTTGGGCCACTAGGAGTTGAGGACGACGAAATGTTGTCCTCTAGTTGTCAAATAAACTCACTCCTTCGTCCCCCGTCATTAGTAACTGTACACTAAAGAATTGGGTTCGAAATCATATTGGAACCATCTAGGGGGAGGGAACGGTAACGATGGTAGTGAGCGAAGCGACATGGGCGCGGACTCGCAGGGACAAGGCCCCGCCACGAACACCTTTGCCTCCCGTGGTGCAAGATGCCTTCGAGAGTTCCCGGACGAGCCCTCAGGCGGCCAGGACATCACCCCATGAGCGTGAGGCTTATGTCACGGTGGAGGCGCTAAGGAGCCTCATGTCTACTATGGCAGACGCCATTACACCCCAGGCTTCCGAGCAAGTCAAGAGAGCTATGGAGGCGGCTAGCTCGACTAGGCCTCCTCCTGCCTTTGAATACACAATGGTCCATGAAGGGGAGCCCTCTCACTGCCCGAAAGGGATACTGTCTCCCCGTCTCACGAAACGTAATCGGGAGGTCTCACAGTCAGACCGAAGTGGTCAGCCTCCTATCGGGCAGTTAAGGCGAAGCGCAGCAATGGAACCTACCGGTCGTCTCGCTCAAGGAACGACTACTGGATCGACAACTACTTCTACCCCCTACGCAACGCGCTCCAGGCGAATCGCTTGGCTAGAAGAATAGGAACAGACTTCTTGGCCACGAGGAACGAACTCTAGCAGGCGTCGGCCCAGTCCAGAGTGCCACACCCATCGCGACCGTACCCGAAGCCCACCTTTGAAAGGGACGCGCGGTTAGGAGCTGTGCCGAGGGGAGCGCTCTCCCCCCAGGGTGCCAAGGCACGCCCGGGAGAGAGGGAGTCCCTCATTGGTTGATGTCGAATGCCACCTTGACGTCCCTATTAAGGTGTCGAGAACGGCCACCCCGCCAACTGCTCTTCCTTTCTTCACCCCGTTTAGCGCTGAAATCAACAACGCTCCGCACTATGGGAAGGTCAAGATGCCCACGTTAGACCTCTACGATGGGATGACAGACCCTGAAGAACATATGGGAGTTTACAAACCACAAATGTATGTGCAAGATGTGGATGATGCTTCTTACTGCAGTTACTTCCCTGCCACCCTAAAGTAAGTGGAGCAGTCATGGTTTAACTGTTTACCAACGTGCCCCCTCCACCACCATGACACCGATAGTCAGCCCCCTCCCGTTCACCACGTGGGGAATGGACATCCTCGGCCCTTTTCCCAAGGCTATGAGACAACGCAAGTACCTCTTCATGCATGATTACTTCACCAAATGGATCGAGGCCGAGGCTGTAGCATCCATAACCACCACTGAGGTATGAAAGTTTATCTGGCGGAACATCATCACCCGCTTTGGCATCCCTCGCCCCATATTTTTTTACAACGATCGCCAATTTGACACTAGCAAGCTCACGGACTACCTCAACAACTTGGGTTGTCAAGCCCGTTTCACCGCCGTGGCACATCCCCAAACTAACGGCTAGGTCGAGGCGGCCAACAAATCCATCCTCCACAACTTGCAGAAAAAGCTAGACAACGTGAAAGGCAAATGGGTGGATGGACTACACAGTGTCCTATGGTACCTCCGTACCACTAAGAAAACTGGTACAGACGAAACCCCTTTCATGCTAGCCTACGGATCTAAGGTTGTCTTACCCGTAGAAGTCGCCCTTCATACCCATCGGTTGATGACTTTCCAAGAGGGGTTGAATAACGCGACACTGCGCGAAGCCCTCAACCTTCTCCCCTCCATTCGTGGTGACGCCCTCCTCCAAGAGCCTCTCTATAAACTTCGCATCGCGCCACAACATAATCGCGCAATCAGGGTGCAACCCATTTAGGTCGGCAATCTCGTTCTTCGACGCACGGAGGCTTTTGCCAAGGTAGGGGAGCATGGCAAACTAACCGCCAACTAGGAAGGCCCCTACAAGGTCACTTCACAAATTCGCCCATGCACATGTTGACTGAAGACCCTCAATGGTACCCCCGTCCCATGGGCATGGCATAGCAGTAACCTGAGGAAGTACTATACTTAGGCCTAAGTTTTTCTTTCTCCCCCTCCAGTATGTACTCTTCGTTTCCACATAATGAAGCCCCAGGCCCCAAGCGGCCAATTTTGCACTATTGTCTACCTCCTGCTCTTATTTAGCATGGCCATATGGCCGGTCGCTACACTCTTAGCCCCTAGTGGGAGCTAAGGGTCCCTAAGTGCGACCTAATCGCTACACTCTTAGCCCCGCCACAAGTTAAGGTTCTCTAAGCACGGCCTTATGGCCGATTGCTACACTCTTCGCCCCACCACGGGCCAAGAGTCCCTAAGGACGACCTTGTGGCCGGTCGCTACATTCTTAGTCCCACTACGGGCTAAGGGTCAATAAGTATGACCTTATGGCCGGTCGCTACACTCTTAGCTCCCAGTGGGGGCTAAGGGTCCCTAAGCACAGCTTTACAGCTGGTCGCTACACTTTTAGCCCCAATGGGAGCTAAGGGTCTTTAAGCACGGCTTCACGGCCGGTCGCTACACTCTTAGCCTCCAGTGAGGGCTAAAGGTCCCTAAGTATGATCTTAGGGTCGGTCGGTATACTCTTAGTCCCTTAGGGGCTGAGGGTCTTGGAGCACGGCCTCATGGCCGGTCGCTACACTGTCAACCGCAATGGGGGCTAAGGGTCCTTAAGCACGGCTCCACAGCCGATCGCTACACATTTAGCCCAATGGAGGCTACGGGTTCTTGGGCACGACTTACGCAAGGTACAAGCTCTCCAATAGCGTGACACGCTACTTGTTCTTTCGCTTGGGGCTGCTACCCTAATGATGTAGAAAGAATGAAATGCAAAATGAAATAACAAGCTGAAAGTGTAAATGTGAACGAGGCAGGACAATAAGTAGAAGTGAATGCACCTTCATTAATAAGGAAAAGAATACAATCCTTTACAACCAAAACAAAAACAAAAAATGAAACAAACACAAACAAAACAGAGGACGATGAAAAGACAAAGGGTGGGGGCTACATGTCAGGCTCTCCATCATCCTCATTCTCCTTTCCCTCAGAAGCACCGGCCTTCGCTTCAAAGGGGGTGGTGGCCTCGTCCTCGGCACCCTCGCCCTCGGTAGAGGGAGGGATAAACTCAACCTCCTTAGGATTGCGGCCCGCTTGTGCTCGTCCACATAGTAGAGGTATGCCCCAAAGTAGTTGTCATCCTGAAACTCACTAACCAGGGTCAGCACCACCTTGTGATGGTACCCAAGGGTGTCCGAGCGGCCTTGCTGATAGCCCTACTCCCTAGCTTGGATCATATCAGCCGCGACCTTCTCCAGCTGACGCTGCAGTCCTTTCTTCTCAGCCTCATGGGCATCCAGGTCTGCCTATAGTCTTTCGCAGCGCCATTGGTACCGCGAAACGAGCCCCTCCAGTTGTCAGCACTCCGCCACAGCCTTCACCCCTCGAGCGAAGACCTCGGCCATAGCGATTTCATCCTCGGTTACCTTTGGGGGATCCGAAGCCCCAGGAGTTGCCAAGTCCCTGGACTTAACTATGTCCTGTACGAGGGAGAGCTTGGCAGCCAAATCCGCCTTAATGAAGTTGGCCGAGGGCCGCGGAGCGAGAGGGGAGGGGCCGATGGCTGCCTAGGTAGCAGCTCTCGTGACTTTGGAAGGGGCGAGGTGCTCTTGCCTGCCCGGGGTACATTTCCTCGATAACCGGCTCCCCGATCGGTGAAGGGTCGATCGCTCAACTCTCGCCTCCCCCACTTGCGCTGGGGCAGAACCCATGGCCTTACCGGGCTGTTCCTCGATCCTCTGCCTCTTCTGAACCGACAGGCTTCTTCCTGCGGGGTATAAGGGATGGTGCCTGCAAGAAAAAGACTTAGTCTACGTATTCCAAGAGAAAATAAGGAAGGGCGAGCCAGGTCGTATACCGTACCTTCTTGGCCTGTTGAGCAACAAGGCGCTGCCTCTCCTCCTCCCACCTATATTCAGCACCGGCCGCCACCCGTTCTGGAGTGGCATCCCCGATCTCGAAGACTGTCACCCGCGCCCTCACTTGATCTGCATAGAGCAAAAAGAAAATCAGGTCAGCACCAAACATAAAACAAGTTAGTATTGGGACGACTAAGTACCCTTGGTGAAATTCCATTCAGGCCTCGTAGCCCATGCATCTGTGGACGGTGCCGCCAGGGTCGTCCATTTCAAAGGCTCAATTCCCAAGGGCCTCCGGACGCGTGCCAACCAAGAACGGTGGTCTACATTCTACTTGACTACTCGTCTGACTCGACATACAGGTAAAATGTGGGGGCGCTAAGTGATTTGGGAAAAATCCGATTTTTCTGAATGGGCTCTTGCAAGTCTAACTTACAGACCAGGCCCACACGGTGGAATGGTGGGCCCAAGAGGTGTCACCCTAGGGGCACCCTCAGGTCCATACGTACTCGTGGGCCCAGAACGTCCCTAAAGGGCCCCTTTAGGCCCTTCCGCCTCGAGACCGGTGGCCCGTGCGGGCACTCCAGGTAAAGTCACTATTCTACCCTTGCTTGAGGGGACTATAAATAGTTATCTGTCTTCCTCGGGAAGGGGGTTGGCCATCTGAGACCCTGAATTCATACAACACTCTCTCTCTCTTTGGACCTCTGATTTGGACCTTAAACTAACTAGACCGTCGGAGAGGCGTTCCCTGGTCCACAAACTCGACCGTTGGAGAGGCGTTCCCCGGTCCACAACTAGGGGTCGCCCTTTTTGCAGGTTGGGCTACTAGGAGTTGAGCACGACGAAGTGTTGACCGCCAACAGTCAGATAAACCCGCTCCTTCGTCCCACGTCATCAGTAACCGTACACTAAAGGATTTCGTTCGAAATCAACCTATATCCGTTTATTTTTTAAACGGGTTGACATGAAGTTTGCCCGTTAATCCATTTAGTATAAGTGAGTAAGATTTAGGTCATCCAACTACCTATTTATCCACTTAATATTTTGCCTAAAATATGATTACCGAGTATTATAAATCAATTTTTTGACTTTAATATAGCATTATGATGCAACCATTATATATGATTCATAAGAACCACAATCACAAAACAAATATCAACTTGATTACACTCAAATTTTCACAATTTTCTCCAAAAAGTATAGGATAATTGGGTAAATGGATCAACGTATTTAATCTATTTAATTAAACGAGTTAAATAGATATTTTTTCGTGTCAAAATTCTCAACCTGAACCTAACCTATTAATTAAACATGTTAAATGTGTTCACTATTTAAATGAGTTTAGAAAATTTATCTAAATTCACATAATTTTGTACTTGGTTAGGATCGATAATTATTTGACTAATTTTTGACAGCCCTAACGAAAATATATTATGGGAAATG
Organism: Selenicereus undatus; assembly: GCA_017589665.1. Lineage (NCBI taxonomy): Eukaryota > Viridiplantae > Streptophyta > Magnoliopsida > Caryophyllales > Cactaceae > Selenicereus > Selenicereus undatus. The sequence continues at coordinate 66,892,208 of JACYFF010003369.1, forward strand.
TTAAGAAATTTTTTTAAAATTTAGGGTAGATTTGTGTGCCAAAATAAAACGCCACCGGGCTGTACTGTCACACACACCGCCCGCCGTTCACCATTCACCATTCACCAATTATCGTTCCCTCCCCAGAACAAATGCACCCAGTCAATCTTGATTTCTTTCAGATTCAGGCTATGCATATTAGAGGTGTGCAAAAAAATCCAAAACCAAAAAACCGGTTAACCGAATAAATTTTTCAAAAAGTCGGTTCGGTTAACCGAACCGAATTTTTTTTTTCGGTTTTCAATTCGTTTACAGTTCGGATTATTTGAAAATTCGGTTAACCGAACCGAAAATAATTTTTTTTTTAAAAAAAATTATACATAAAAAATAAAAAAATTCGGTAAGAAAGTGCACTTTTTAATTATTTATAAATGGTAGCCAAAGTTTAATTTTCATAAAAAGAATTAAAACATAAAAGAATGACAAATTTAGGTAAGAAAGTATAAGCTTTTTGTTATTTGTAAACGGTTAACCGGTAACCGAACCGAAAAATCGGTTAACCGAACTGAAAAACCGGTTAACCGAAATTTTCGGTTCGGGTTTTGGACGAACCGAAATTTTTGGGTAACCGAAAAACGGTTAAACGAAATTTTCGGTTCAGTTACGGTTCAGAATTTTTTTGAACCGAAAAACCGGTTAATCGATTTTCGATTAACCGAAACTCCGGTTAACCGGTTTTGCATTCCCCAAAATTGCATTCGTCCCTCTCTCTCTCTCTCTCTCTTTCACTCCTTTCTCCGTCAGATTTCGCGTCGCCGATGGGTGTTCTCCATTTGCCCCGCGCAATTCCCACTACTGGTACTGGAGGTAAAATCCTATTTTGAAATCCCTATTTTATGGGCACTAGAGCAACTGTTTATTTCATTGATAAATTTGTGAAATTCTTTATTGGGATGGCGTGTTGTTTCAACTGGGTTAGTGATTGTTGCTAATTGTTCGGTGGGTTAGAAATTTAAGATGTTATATATGCCTAGTTTGTCTTGTTTATTAGCTTGGCTCACCGTCTGATCTTTTTGAGAATTGCCCTTTTCATGCTTCGTCTTTTTCTAGCAGTGGACAAAGAAGGGATGGATTGCAATATACTACTCTTGACCATGTAGTAAATAATCTAATCAATCTCTAATATCGCTGGGCTCCTTGTTGATAACTCATAATGCTTGTAGAAATTTACTTTTGTGTTTTCAGTTTTTTACAAAGACTGAGAGAATGCGTTTACTTCAAGGACTGAAATAGTGAGGATGCTAAGAAGTGCACCTAAATCCAAAACCCTTGACTTACAGGAGTGCTATGTGTTAATGAGATGGACATCTAAGGCCATATATTTCTTTCAAGGGAACATGATATATATAAGTAGTGCTACTAGCCTTATAGGATTCTCTTATCATCCTTTTAAAAGAATTGTAGTGCCCATAATGGTCTCTGTGGAACCATAACCATCTTAATGATTTCAAATATGACTATAATTGCAATGGAATGAGAGGCATTATATTGGTATATGATATCCTCTAAATTACTCATAATGGACCTCTAATACCATGGAGCATGTTAAGGAGGAGCACATGGTTACCATTGAGCATTACCTGGCCATTTAAAAAAAATTCAAAAATAGTTTATAGTACCTTTGATCTTAAACCTTTGACTATTTGGTGCACCACTTGGAAGGAAAGGAATCGATGGATTTTTGAGGACAAAACAATGTCTTTCCAAGAATTCAAGCTATGTGTTTTAAGAACTTGTATAGTTAGAGTCAATTGCTAAATTTGACATTTTTGGATTATGTAGATGTAAGTATTGTGTATGACAGCTGGAGGACGTGATGATTTTTCCGATTACCCCTTTGTACAAGTGATGTCTTTTTTAAAAAAAAAAAAAACTTCTAGCTACTAAAAAAGAAAAATAGCCATCATTTTAAGGCTCTGGCCACTCTTCCTTGGAAACCATTCAGGACATAATAAGTATCCTCTTAGAGGATTGCCATGTGCAATGGTAGCTTCATTTATATTATCTTGTGGATTTTGAAGTGTTACTCTAGAACTGACAGACCAACCATTATGGTGGCATACCATGCCTTCTAAATTATCCCAAGTCTACATAGAATTTTGTAGTCTGGTCGATCATGTTGAGTGGTTTAGAAGCACATACTCTGCATTTGACAAAGTTACAGAAATTTTTCTGAAAACTTTGAAGATCATGTGTCATACCATTCATGTTCTGGCTCTTGGGAGCTCATCTTTAAACACATCCTTGACTGATGTGGGAGGCTTTGACACATTTGCTTTATTTTATGGGTAGATGTAATAGCTTTGTAGGTAGGACTCACTTATTGACATGTGTGTCGCTGTGCAAATCCTGCGCCTCCTTGATGTTCTTAGCTAGCGAGGAAGAGATGAGATAGCAGACCATCAAAGTACTAATGTTGTTTGAATGGACACTAATATGCAACTTCGAGCAGAGGCCAGTGAATGGAGTTTTTTCAAATTAAACCCCAGATTTAAGATTTCAAATGATTTATACCCTGACTCCTGAATTGCTTTTAGGGCAGTCATTGCATGATTTTGGACGTAGCCCTAGTAGATTATCTCAGTGAAACTTTTGTTCATTTGTTTTTTTTTTTTTGGTTAATTTTCAATTTTATGCTATACAGGTTGTAAAAACTATCCCAAAGCAAACTTAGAATATTAAATTAAATGTACAACTATCAACTATTAAGCATTCTATCAAAAATACGGGACTTGTTTGCTACTTGAGTGCCTTACGCCTCATCTTGTAAGACCTTTCGCTTGTTGCACCTTTAGAATTAGTGTCTTTTAGTTTCTTGGCTTACTTGGGGCTTTCCATGTGGGCCAATCCTGAGAGGCATTCTTTCGGGGACCTTTTTGAAGAGAGGTCTAGACTCTAGTTTGGATGGTTGTAAAAGGATTAGGTGTGATTTATCGGTAAAGGGATGCACACATATTAATTATCTTGCGCCCCCTTATGTTTCTTGCTCCCTGGTTTAAAATTGTTTTGGTAGAAATTTGAGAGAGTCATCATAGTTCCGCTTTGGTCAGGGTTGGCAAGTAGAGAAACGGTAAAGGGATGCACACATATTAATTATCTTGTGTCCCCTTGTGTTTCTTGCTTCCTGTTTTAAAACTCGTTTGGTAGAAATTTGAGAGTCATCATAGTTTCCCTTTGGTCAGGGTTGGCAAGTAGATAAACCATATGATTCAAACCTTATTTACATACTCAAAGTCAAGAAGGAAGAGAACCCTGGGTTGGTAGCTTAGTTCTTAGTGCCTGGGATCTGACTCCTTCTAGCGTCATATGTCCTTAATGTTATAAGACATCACTAACCTTGTACAGTTGTACATATTCCACATCAAAAAGACATTTGCGCTCTGGACTCTGGAGTTTCTGTCAAAATGTTTTTGACCTGTGTTTTTGAGGATCCTTAGAGTCCTCTTTGCTTGCAGGGTGAAGTCTGTACATGTTCATCCCCATAGATCTCACTACAGTTCCCAATTGGACGGTGTTGTTTTGTTGTAGTATATAAAATCTTCTCCTTACCGGGGCGGTGGTTCTGTTTGTTCCTATTTGACACTGCTAGCTTTTGAGACATGGTCACGTAAAGCCTTGGGCCTGGATATGCATGTTTGGCATGAACTGGAATATCATACTTCTCTCTGGCCCCTATGATTTCGCGGATTTCCACTTTTCCCTTACCTTGGTTATTTTTAGAAGTTGGGATCGGATTTGTACTGGATTCCAGAAAGTATGTTGGATATGGGAGCAATTTGTTCCTTTTCCATTCTTGTGCCAGACCTAAGTCAGGCTCAATTTGCTTTCTCGTGTCACAGTTGGCGACACTCCTTGGGATCACACTGAAGCACCTTTAATAATTGAATCAGGCAAACGTGCTAGTCTTTTAGGTACCTCAGGGTCTGCTTGTTTTGGTGACTAGAGTAATGGTTTGTCTGGACTCTGGAGGATCCTTCAGGTGTTTTTTTCTCTCTATTCTTTGCTTTTCTATGAAAACACAATTGAGGCTGTACTTCTTTCCTGCTTCAATCACTATCTTGGAATGGAATGCTGGAGAGAAGGTGAGGGATTCAGCTAATGGAAGTTGGATAATATTTTGATGATAATGGCTGTACCTGCTGTGTCACCTTTTCCTGCATTGTAACTTATCTCTGTGGTGCAACACCTGTAGCTGGTTGACATAGTGGGAATGAACTGCATTGATCCATATCCTATCAGGTGCATCTCTAGGTGAGCTACTTTTTTTTCAGAAGAATGAATGAAGGTATTCTTAACTCTTAAGTGTGTGTGCTTGAGCAGTTGAGCTGGGCCATTTTTGGTTAGTGGGGAGGAATGATCCAACTTTTCATGGAATGGGGGCTTCTGGTCATTCTTCTTTGCATACGAGAGACTCTTTAACGTAGCCCTTTTAGTGTGATATGCTGTGTGGGTTGGCTGGTGTATTTTCTATTTCACTTTCAATTTGGCTTCTGGTTCTCTTCAGTTAGACTGGTTTTCTTCATGAATTTTTCCTGTACAAGGAATTGGACTGAATTGAGTAATCAAGTTTGTATGCTTTGCACTTTCCAATAACACAGTGTATCATGTCATATTAATTTGATATATTGTGGTCATCATTTCTATATCTCAATGTTCCTTTGTATCTTTTTTTCTTTTTCGTTTTCTGAATGCAAAATTTGGTTAGGGTTGTGGGCTTTGTATTTATGACTACAAGATCGCATATTATGCCAACAAAAAATGCAACATGTTAATGAAGAATGCTCTGCTAGTTTTTGGAGCACTGCTTTTTATGCAAGTTTGTACTCTAAGATGTCAACTTCTCGAAGTAAATGAAGACCGTTTCCTTCCTGTGGGTTTAATAAAGGTTAGTAGAAGATCCCAGTATACTAGGTTTTTGCTACAACTTATAGTTGTGGTTGTTCTGCTTGTCCTAATTGTATTATCTAATGATTTTTCCCCGGGGGGGGGGGGGGTATGCTTCAGTCTTTGGTAGGGGATTTTGTGTGAGCTGCTGCTTCCGGTGTGTTTGGCATCTATGTTGAGGGAATATTTTGATTTTGTAGTATGAAATTTTGAACTCTGGGGATTTACATTGCTCATCATGTCATTATAAACTTATATTTTCTTATAGTCCATGTGGCCGATGTGGGTTGATAATTTGATGTATGGAAGGATACTTGACCTGTTTCTCAAGATGACCAAGCCTATGATTGTTGTTGATGTAGACAACCCAACTCAAAAAGGGGGGGGGGATTGAGAAATCTATAATTTCTTGCTATTGAGATATGGTGTCCTGCTATGGGCATATGAAAATCTCTAGGTTTTATGCGTATTTATGGAAGCTTAATTCGATGGGGTTAAGCATGTGTGTTCATTTTTGTTATGCTTACATTTCATATTTTTGGTCATACTATTGCAGTTAGGAAACCAAAAAGGACGGTGCATGGGGTTGAAGACTTCGATGAATTGTGAGCATATCTTTCTTTTAAGATTTAGATGCTGGGCTTAATTCGAGTAGATTTGTGTAAACCAAATACTCCCTTTGTGCTAAAAAAACTTGTCAACTTTTGGAGAACTTGAAAAAAAGGGAACATCATTAATTACTTTACACTTTCAGATGAAAATAATGTTCTTTACTCGAAGAAGTTTTGACAATGGTTATTGGAAATTTTTGTCAAGTTTTATAGGACGGAGGGAGTGTTTTGAATACATAGCTTCAATTTTTTGTAAGAGCTTTCAATTGATTATTTTGCCCTACATCAAATACCTTCTCTAGTTCTTATTTTTTTTGTGATAGTCTATACTCTCTCTATATATTAGTAACTGGAATTATGAGGGTAGGATAGAGGTAGTCTAAGAGCATCCGCATTGGTGATCCAAAAGTTTGGATCACAAGTGGGGACCCACAACCTCCACATCATCTTACATGCCAACTTTTTTTCTCTTCTCTACATCCTATGGATCACCAACTTGGATCACCAAATAAAATAATATTTTATAGACCCCACTACTACTATATTATTGGATTTTAGACTTTTAAATGCTTAGTTGGCAAAAAAAAAGAGAGAGAGAATGTGTGGGGGGCGGATCATGGCCATGAGCTGGACCGTGGGGCGAGCGAAGCGGATCACTGATGCATGGTATTGCTTGGACCGTGAGCCAAATTTTTGGCTCACGAGCCTTGCAATGCAGATGCTCTAACCCTTCACATCTTGTGACGGGGTGGGAACTTCATGGGACTATGCAAGACATTAGGGATGACGGCATTGCCGGCTTGAATACCTTTGAGATCGTTGGGAAATTAATTTCCTTTTTGCACTATATCCCTTTTCATCCATGAATGATTCTTTACTACCACCCCAAATGGGGCGCCCCTAATGAATGATAGAGGGCTTTTTTCCATGCTAAAAATCTTGATTAGGTATTTCAGAATTTTGTTGGTAAATCTAGGAAAGTTCAATGTCTAGTAATTGTTTCATGCCCTTATGTCTTGGTTCTTAATGTTGGAGCTCAAGTTGCTTGAACATTTTCTTTTATCTCAATCTTCCCTTGCTTAGTTCTTTGCGGAATTTAATTTGTATGGTTAAGAAAGTACTAATTTTATGTGTCACACAAAGACTAAAGGAAATATCTAAGAATATTCTAGAACTCTGGTGAACACATTGGAGTCCTAGGGATTTTTCTTAAGGAGTATGGCTACGTATTTGGAGTGCAAGTTTGACAAAAAGCATCTTGGATGTTCTGGTGGAAATCAATAGTTTAGTCCACAAATATTACACAAGTTTGTCTAAGCGTCTCATAATTTTGTAGGTCAATAAACAAGGTAACAAGAAAATAGACGAGGGCATCACTCTCTGTGTTTAAAAATGTGCGCTCCGAGCGTTCCTAGGCTGATAAAAGCCCAAAGCCCGGCCTGTTGCGCCTTGCAAGGGGTCAAGCCCAGCTCACTCTTTAACACCACATAAGCCCATGCTTTTCTGTGCTTCAGATTGAGGCCTGAAGCAACTCAAACCCGCACTCGATGAAAAAAGGTCATGGAGACAGAAAAGGGAACGCACACCATGGAAAAACAAAAATGCCTTTAGATCGACCCTTGCATTAGTTATATTATTCAATTTTGAGCAAAAAACCTTATCTAATTGCACACAATTGCTTCAAGTAACCTAAATTGAAGAACCCTAATTAAGAAACCCTAATTTTCATATGGAAGGTTGGGCTGAAGTTGAAGAATTGTATAGTGTTCTAATAAAGATAGAGTTAGTCGACCAATCTTTTCCCATACTTTTTCTAAGGTTGATCTATGCCGGGCGTCTTTTCCCATACCTTTGAGCGGCCGATCTATGCTGGTCTCTCTCTATATCTATGTGGGAAACATGGCGCCACCAATAATGTGGAAAGAAGGATTAAAGAATATACTTTCCTTTTGTTTTCTCCGTCCTAATATGCTCTCAAATATTGTTTCCTTCTTTTTTGGTTTTCCTCCCTAAAATGCCTTTAGAATTGATGCACCCAATGCAAAATGCTATAGTATGGTTTGCTCTAATGTCTAGTCACTTCTTTAATGCTGTCATCTATCTTATTTGTCAAAATATGGTTTTGGAATGATTTTCAAGCATTTTTTAATAAAAGTACGCCTCGTGTACAAAAAGCCCATGCCTTCGCCTTGAAGCCTGCTTCCCTGGCCAGGACCCTTTGCGCTTTTGTGCACTTCGAGCTTTTTTAATCTAAGATCACTCTAAGCTATCAAGCCAGACGCCTATTTGGTTTTGAGCAATACAAGTATTCTAGTTAAAACATAAAGGAAAGTTGATTGGATGACTGGTATTGAATGATTGGCAAGGATTTAAAATGCGGATTGGGTCGCAACTTCGGTTTTGGTTGCGATACGGCAAAAGCGCTCAAATATGGCAATTGCGTTCCATAGAGCGGCTATCGCGGTATGAAAACATTGTTTGCCCAATTCCAAAACCTTTCCAATGAGGCCATTTCGTCACGATTCAGCCACATTTTGAATACATGATGGCTGGTATACATGCAATGTTACATAGTATCAAGAGATGACTAATTGTGGTGGATGTGCAGGTGGATTGGAAAAATAAAAATTAGAGATGAATGAGTCTAGAAAAGGTTAAGAACCGATCTTGTTAAGGATAAAATGCATAAAGCAAGCCTTAGATGATTTGACAGATTTCCTTTGGTTCAACAATGATTCCATTCATGGTTTCCATTCGCTAAGACAGGAGAATGTTTGACATCCTAGATGAGGATGTCTGGCGTTAGACCTTTTCCGTATCTGATGAAGCTGTTGCACCAAGTGGGTTTGGAGGAATGCTAAAGAGGAGGACAATTTCTAGTGGAATGCGGCCATGCCCATATATGGAGTTGATCACTTTGATTTATGCAGAAAGAAGCATCGTTATAATAGTTGGTGGGATATTAGAAATCGATTTTAGCAAGTTTGGATCGTTTCAAGTTTTTATTCATTTAGGTTGCTGGTGTAGAATAGGGCTGGTTCCAGGATCAACGACTTCAGTTAGAAATCCAAATTTTTTTTTCGAGGTGGCTCATTTTAAAGATTTATGATATTCTTTGTCCCTATGATTCGAGAGGGCCCTTTTCTGTGAGGATTGAGGAGATTTCGCAACAGGATTTATGAGGGATCAATGTCATAATTCCAATGGGCCCTTTTCATCGAGGATTGGGGAGTTTTTGTAGCAAGATTTATGCAGGGTCAATCTCTTATGATTTCCCTGCCAAGGCCATGGAGAAATCTAAAGCTCTAATGAAAGCTCTCTCCCTCCCTCTCTCTCTCTCAAACTTGGGCTCAGAGCCGAGAGATTCTGGCGGTGGACATGCTTAAAATAAGAAATCTTCATCCACCAAGTACGTGTTTTCATGTGTCTTTAGGTGGAACAGTCGGTCAGTCACCTCCTTGTTCATTATGGTCAGGTATCTTTGCTATGGCTTTTGTGTCTCTCCTTGATTGGGTTTAGTTCGGTCTAGCCTTCCAATGTTGATGATGTGTTGGCAGCATGAAGTAGAAGAACGAAGAGGAGTTGCGCCCAAGGAATTTTGGGAGTGATTCCTGTTGGGTTTCGTGGCCCAAAATCCAACTATGGCACGGTGGGACCGTGCTATGACAACACGGTCGTGTCAGGACGAAGGAGCGCGAAGACGAAGAAGACAGGAAATTGGCACGGGGGAGCCGTGCCGTGTGGCACGGTCGTGCCACCTTGGCACGATCATGCCACGCATGGTTTTGTCGGTTCCGATAGTGGCGGCTAGAGTTTGTCACGAAGTGCAATTTCTCCTGGCGACTAGGTTTCGTCTGTAAAGGTGAAACCCTAGTTTTCTAGACCCTATAAAAGGGGGTCATACCTAGGATCTAAAATCATCCCTGAACTCCAGTATTCGTAAACACATTGAGAGGTAGAAGTACTTTGTGAGAGATTACAAGAGAGAGGTTGTAATTCTGCTCTTTGATCAAATCACTGTGGTGATTGTGATCGTGTTGTATTCTTCCTACTCATAGTGGATTGTTTTGGTGCTGTCGTCGTCCGTGGTTTTTCCCGTATTGGGTTTTCCACGTTAAATCTCTTGTCTTCTATTTCTGTTTCTGTTATTCTACTTGAATTTCTGAATCTCTAACTCATCCTATCGCTTCCGCTATTGTTGTTGCTCGAATATTTTTCCTAACAATTCCCTTAGCTGTTTGGCTGAGAATTTGGAGCTGAAGACTCCACAGATTTTTTAGTGTAAAGCTATGTTGGATTCAAGCTCTAATTCTTTGAAAGTTTTGTATAGTTGGAGTAAAGTGCTGATTTGTGGTGAAAAATTGTCTTATCAGGATTCTGTATTACGCATGATAGCATGAGGGCATGATGATTTTTGTAATCGCCACTTTTGTACGTGGGTCACCTACCTTGGTGTCTTTATGAATATATTTTTTTGATTACTCAGAAAAAGAAGGCTGATCAAGGATTAGGCTTTTGTGACTTAGTATCCTTAGTTTGCATTCCTAAGCTTTTTATCAGTGCCTTTATATGGATGCGCCTCATTTGCTCAAACCCTGACTGGTTTTAAGAACATGTCAATATTTGCGCCATGTGGGAAGAAGAACTGGTTTTGAAGATATGAGGATGGAGAGCTTCGAATTTCTGGGATGTCTTCTCTTTTGTCCAATCCAGCTAGCTTCATGGTTTCAAAACTAGAAAGAGATTCTGTAACTTTCCCATTTCCATTGTTTTAGCTCGTCCTTATTCCCTTGTTTGATCATTATCTTTAAAAAAACAAAAAACAAAAAAACCCTTATTGTCATTGTTGTCCACTTGTTCTCTGCCATGAACAGAATATGACCAGATAGTTTCACAATTTTAATTCTCTCCATGTGAGTGGAGCTAGGCGAGCATTAGGGGAGATAACTTTCATCTGCAGCTCCACATTTTTGACATAAAAATGATTTACTTCAATATCAATGCTTGAGATGTTAATTGATATACTTTTATTACTTTTGGGGTGACGATTGACTATATATAGATGTTAGAGAAGATGCAATTTGTGCAACTGCCCCATTGTGAGTTGGATGTTAGATCAAGCCCTCCAACCTATGTAAAGACATGCATAAAGCTTTGTACCTTGAACTTCATCCCCTGGATCAGTGAAGGCAAGGTGTTGGACACGGACTGTGCATGCATATGTCTGAAACAAAAGGATGTGGCACTGTGGTGTACATGGTTTAAGTAGTAATGGAAAATTTTGGAAAACTTGGTTGTTAAGTGAAAGTAGCTTTGGAATATTTCCTTTCTAGTGTTTCTCGCCTCTTTCTCATTGTACCTTGTCTCTGCGGATTATGTGGAGTAACATGTTTCAGCGCTCTCTTTCATATTTCTTTTGCATTGGGCCTTTCCTGTTTATGGTTGCATTGCGTTGTGGTTGTTCTAGCAGCTATATCTCTCAGGGCGAATCTTGTCTAATTTTCTGCAACTCCTGTGCATTTGTTTGTTTAGCTTCCTTGTTTTGTCAATTGCAGGCAAAGTTTTATGCATTCGAAGAGCAGTAGCCTGTGTTGATCATTTTAATACAGCAAAAAGGTCTGAGAGGTCTCATGTTGGCTCGCAAGGGTACCTCCAAAGAAGGTCATTAAGGCATATTGCTCCAAGAATGTCATGAGAACTGGAGCTCCTGAAGTTGGCTGCTCCCCTCTTTCAGGTTTGAATACGAAACCTATTTATCGCGATGATTGCAGTTTTTCTGTTGGCTGTTGATTCACTGATTGTCATTTTGCTTAGCAGGACTTCGTTTTGGACCTAAGGCTAGGGGAGCCTGCTTTTATGTCATGACTGCCATAGTCGCCATCTTTCTCTTTGTACTGATGCTGGTTGCTCATCCGTTTGTGCTTTTTTTTTTTTTTTAAATCGTTATCAAAGGAAAGCTCACCATCTTATTGCTAAAATGTGGGCCACTTTGACTATTGCTCCATTCTTTAAGGTAGTAGAGGTTGAGGGATTGGAACATCTGCCACGACCTGACACACCTGCTGTTTATGTTTCCTACCACCTGAGTTTCCTTGATATATATACTTTGCTTACTCTTGGAAGGTGCTTTAAGTTTATCAGCAAGACTTCAATTTTCGTCTTCCCTGTCATTTAGGTGGACCATGCTTCTAATGGGAGTTATACCTTGCATGGATAGTCGAAGCCAAATGGTAGGTATATTTTTGTTTAATACTTGAAATCGTTATTGTATCCTTTATTTTCTGCTTCTTCTTTGTGTTGTTTTAACTTTATTTAAAACTGGAGCATAAACTTTAATGACAAAAGGGGAAAGATAATGCAGAAGCATATAGATAAGTCAAATTGTGTGCATTGATAGAGAGCCACAAAGCTGCACCAATTCTATAATCATTATGATAAGGCCTATCTTAGGAGAACTCCCCCCTTTCCCCAGGGGTTGCAGAGCTACCACTGCAAAATGGATGGGAATTTGAATTAGAAACATGATGTTGTCATTATTAAGGCTTGCACACAACTAATTTTGGTGGATAATAGTTTGGAGTTCCTGAATAAAATTTATCTCTTGTTTAGTGGTTTTATATGGAGGGAAAATCAGAGGTTTTTTGAAGTTATTGGTGTGTAATTTGGCAATTGGCTGGGAGCTGAGGTGTAACTGGCATATTAGGTTTGTTATGCTGAGTGTTTGGCATAGCAGAAGTGTAGGGAGGTTTCTTTGTTCTTTCACTATCCAACTTAGGGTATGTTTGCTTGAATTGGATCAAGGAAGAACTTGTCATTTTTCAGGTTTCTTGATTTGTGAATTTGGATCGCTGTAAGTTACTCATCAAAGAAGAAAAAAAGGGGACACCTGTAAGATGGTCTGCACCGATGCAATGCTCTGGGTAAGGACAATTCTTAGGAGTTATTTTTTTTGAAAGATAATGAATACGTGATGATGATGTGACACGCCAACTAGTCCAAACTTGCAAGGCCCAGGTTAGCTTTCTTGGAGGTTTACCTTCCGGTGTTATGCTTAGTAGAAATATAGGGTATTTCTTTGGCATTTAGCATTGGCTCAGTATTACCTCGACTGATCCGCTTATAGGGTCTTGTCGTGCATGGTCATATGGCTTGGCTGGCACACTAGCTCGGACCAGTGGCCCTGTTTGATCCACAATGCCTATTTGTGGCTTATTTATTTTTCATTCCCCTTTGAGAAGAAGTGAATATTGCTGGCCCCGCAATGGTTCAGACCATATTTTTGTTGACCGGTTCAGTAAGGTTCCAGGATGCTCCGCCTCCTAAGACCATTTAGTTCTATATTTGATCTGAGCAAATCTGTTGGTGGTTCAGTGAGAACCATATCCTTAGTCACCTCTAGTTTGAATTTGAAGTATGGGCGTGGATCCTTTGCATAGGAGTCATCTTCTGAATGAGCTATGGGCGTCTGGCACAGAAGTTGAGGATCTTGATGATAAGTTACTGCACAGCTCCTGATTGTAGGATTTGTAAAATTTCTTTGATCAGATTACCAATGTTGTTCCCTATGTGAGATTCTCTATGTGACTATTATGTAAAAGCTGTCTTTATGTGGAGCCCGGATGCAAAATTTATCGTTTTGCGTAATGGCCTTCCAGCTGCTTTGGGCGAGATTTGATGGATAAAAAAAGCCAGATCAATTTGCTGGGCGGAGGTTGGCTACCTCTAGATGTTCTTGACTTGTTTCAGTGGGATCTACACTTGGTAGTTATGTCAATGATTGAAAGTCTTGTCTTGGTAGTTGAACAGAACTGATTCATGGTGGTTCTTACTCCTCGCTGGTGGCCCTGTTATTAATGGAATTGAGGTGGTCAAGGTGTACAATCCTTCAGTAGGCGCTTAACTGTAGGTGTATTAGGGCTTGAAACTGCTCTTTGGAGGGGGGTTTCTTTGGGTTTTTTTTTGGGGGGTGAGGTTTCTTTTTATTTTTTACAGATGACGTGCTGAGTCGTTTGCGTGGCTGTACTTCTGCAAAGAAAACTTGAAAAAAATAAAACTAGTTTCTGTAAAATGCATGAGTAATCCTTCTGCATTTCAATCATTGTTTTGTCTGTCCTTGATCTTGTATGCTTCATCATTTGTAGCTTTACTCACTACTGAGAAGGAGATGCCTGGCATTTAGATTTGATGGTTTGAGACTTTTTTTTGGTGTCTGGGGAGCGGATGTGTATTTATGTGAATACATAGGCTATGTTTTTCACTTCTTCTTTAAATCTCTTGGGAATAAGGTTGTTTATGTTATTTTGAATGTAGGAATGTCTTAAGCGGTGCATGGATCTTATATGGGGAGGTGCATCTGTGTTCTTTTTTCCAGAGGGAACTCGAACCAAAGATGGAAAGCTAGGTGCTTTCCAGGTGAGATACATGAGAATAACTTAATCAGCATCTGTGTACATACTAGTTATGCATTCCTTAGGACAACCGGTTAGCTGATAACTCTATGCCACCTTAGCAGGTTGAGTAGTTATTACAGAGTAAATGGAATTATCAGATTAAGTGCACTTTTTAACTGTGATGATTCTTCTTTAAATAAAATTTAAAAATAGACGGCTCTTGAGAATATTTTGCCTATAGTTCATCTTGTCACAAGGCACTGTTTGGACTCCTAGGTCGTACTGCAGTAAGCTTGCAACGCATACCATTTTCATGATTTGATTGCACTGGGAAGCATGAAATAATGTGCTTGGTCAATGCCGTGTGCTTTCCTCCTTTTTTGGCTGTAAGTCTGTAACTAAATCTCTTCTTACCTTTTTAGAAAGGTGCATTCAGTGTTGCTGCAAAAAACCGAGTACCAGTTGTGCCTTTGACGATCACGGGAACTGATACTATGCTACTGTCATGCCCACTGGAGAGGAGGGTTTGCTTAACCCTGGTTCTGTAAAAGTTGTTGTACACCCAATTTTGGTAGGAGGTGATGCGCAGGAATTGTGCAACTAAGCTCATAGTGTAATTGCAGATACGCTCAGTGAGCAAGGCTAAGAATCTTGTTATTATTTGGTTGTAATCATTTAGGTGGTCTGAGGCTGAACTTCATTTCGACCAGACTGAAGATACGTCTGCTGGAAGGTATGTGACTTCTATGCTTGGTATTTCAGTGAGTTAATTTCACTGCTGTTTATGACGATGTTGTTAGCAGTGGGCCATTGGCACGTAGCTAATTCTGTGGGTTGGCTTGGCCCAAGCCTGTGTCAAATTTGCATGGGTTGGGCCTACCCAGCCTGGCATGGGCCACAGCCCACCATGGCAGCACTGCCGATTCGTTGGGTCTGTGTACATGACTGATCCCCTCAACCAGCCTTCTTTGGACTGATTCATTCTGGGCTTATGTATTTTGTTCCCCCTTCTCTGTCCAATGCCACATTTTTTTTAAAGGACGGAAACAGGGAGGGGGGGTTATCGTTTGCACAGGCTCGTCCAAGGGCTGGGTATACTTGGGCTGTCCTAGATCAGCACATTGGCCACCCTAATTCTTGTTTTAGGGCTTGTTTCCATTCATTCAAGCCCATGCACTCTTTCACGTCTGTTGGCAAACCTCAAAAACAAAAACAATAACGGTAGCAACAACCATGCCTAGTTCGGGGTCTTGCCTGGGCAACATTTGGGGAGATTGAAATGTAGGTAACCTTATTCTGGTGAGCAAAGATGCAACTTTCGTGAGACACACAAATTGTTGGCAAACCCCAAATCTGAAAATCTGTTTGAGCGGTTGATTGCCATGTACTGGGGGATGGAAAATCTGTTGGAGAAGAATCAAGGGCTCTTGCCAGCTATAGCTACCATTTCTGTTGCAAAATATGACTGACTGAATCCTTATGAGTCCGTGATGTGACAGCCTTGTTTGGACTTCATTCCCTCTAACGTGAGTTGCAGTTCCAAATTGGCCCCTGTTTTTGAGCTTCAGAACTTACTGATATCCAATGATCAAGTAGTTTACCCTCGTATTTGCTAATTGTATTAGCATATCAACAAGTTTATGATTGTTAATGACATTTGAAACTCCGTTCCACATTGTTTCAGAATAACCGTTTTTGCTGAACGGTGGATCTGGCTGGATCAGAGTGCCACGATGTTCGAGGATGATGCTGTGCTTTGTTCAATTTTCCACACGACATTTATATTTTCAGTTACTGGTTTCACTTCTGCTAATGCTTCCTTTAGGGACATCAGAGTCTGGGAAGTTTACTGCCAGAAATCAAGGAGTGTTGTTTTGAAAGTTCTCTTAAAGAATGGCCCTTGTGAATGCCTGCAGCGATGAGAACTGTCCACCCTTTGTATCCCCTTCTCTTCTCAATGAAAGTGTCGTTCTTTATAGGGGTGTTGCACTTTTGATGTACGTCAGAAGTCCATGACTTTGGTCTTTGACTTCCGGATATCATATAGGTAATAAGACCTATGCACATCCCTAAAATGGACAATCCGGTGCACAAGCATTCTGCGTTTACGCATGGTCCGGGGAAAGGCCGCACCCTAAGGGGTGAATTGTAGGCAACCTAACCTGAGTTTGTCAGTGACTGATTCCACGGCTCGAACCCGTGACTTTTTGGTCACACAGAGACAACGTTGCTGTTGCTCCAAGACTCTCCTATATGCATCCCTATGAGCAAGAAATTCATCTATGTCAAGCAATTCGTAGATGCAATTTCGTCAGCCCATGGACGTGGTAGAAAGATGCTTCATAGATGCTTCAAAGATGATGTTTGAAGATCACAAGGAAAGTATAATTCATCGCGGGTAACTTCAATTTGGATGTCAAACTTTACCTCAGATACTTATTTTTAATTTATTGATCAAAAGGCTACTTTTAGATATTTTATTTGGTGCCCATAAAAGCAATGAAACTAAACGAGTGTATGCGTTGGTTTCCCCTAGTACTTATCATTGACCGAGGACATGAGTGGTGTAATTTTAGGATTATTGTAATTTGACAGACGAGATTATAAGTTGGGTGATTAGACTGATGAAGAAGAAATGAGGGCGAGTCCATCTATTTACCTATCTAGCCATGCAAGATGCCTACGTTGCCACACGAGAAGGCCGCACTCGGTGGTGGATCAAGAACCTTGAAAACTTCAGTGTTGAAATCAAATGAATACAATCAAATATCGATCGATAGTAGGGCACCTTACAAAACAAATAACAAACACCATTGATGTACCCATCACAGATGCAAGTGGGTTCAACAACCAGCAGACTGTTTTCAGAACATGGGTTTCGAATGTTCTTCCAAAAATTAGCGTTTGATGGTACATTTCAT
>JACYFF010003369.1:66909152-66936434 GCA_017589665.1 Selenicereus undatus
TACATAAGTTAAATCAGCGTGGCATTCAATTCTTGACGTTATTTGAGTCAATACCCAACAACAAATACATAAAACAAAAACTAAGACAACGAGGCGAGATTACAAAACTAGACAAAAGAACCAAATATCAAAAGTTTGATCTACAAAATTAGGACAACGACAACTGGACCCAGATGCTCAAGGACAACTTCACATATAGAATTCTTGCATATTCCAACGATTCAAGATATAGAGTTTAATTAGCAACTTAAAACAGAGTGAATTGATATGAAATCAGAATCAATTGCTTACACTTCCAACACTGAAGCTCACAATCTCACTCAATTTTAACAAGCTAGCCTTCATTACATTGATTTTGTGAACTAATGTAACAAATCTGAATGATTGAGCAAGAAAAATTAAGGGATTGGAAAACAAAGGAAAGAGACGCCACAACTGTTATCTCCATTCCTCCCCTTTTTGCCCCCTGCTCATCCCTTGCTTCTCTACTTCTAGTGCCTCCCCCCCATCTCGCTGCTCTTCATTTGTATGTATTAACCCACACTCATTCAAAACTTGTAACTCCCCAATTGATGAGGAGTGATGACGATGAGAATGAGTGAGTAACAGCCGGAGTTGAAGGAGGAGAGAGAGAGATCGGAGAGGCAGGGCTACAGCTGCAAAGCTCGGCTTACTAGGTTCAGAACATGCAAGAGAAAGAAGAAGAAAGGGGGCGAGGAAGATGTGAATCACATGCTATATGCGTGCAAATAAGTGTAGGGGTCTGGGCCGCGGGAGAGACGAATAGAGCAATGGGCTAGCCCGCGTGAAAGAAAGAAAAGGGGAAGAGGCAAAGAAAGAGGGACAAAAGTTGGGCCAAGCCCGCATGAAAAGATGGGGACCGGGTCACTTGCCCTTGTTTTTTTAATTCAAGTATGATCCAACGCGTTAGTAATTCAACCCTTTTTTCCTCAAGAGATTTATTTAGTCTTTAAATACCTCCAATTCCTACAAAGTAAAATTAAACATCATAAAAAAAATGTAATTAACTAATTTAATTTGAGCAAATACTAGATAATAAAATGGTATAAAATATCATAATTTTGGGTTGAACAATAGACAATTGTTTCTCAAACTTCTTAACTTTAGTCTTAATTTTAGCTAATGCGGCTTTTAATTCTAAAACTATACAAGTGATATACTTTAATTGAGGCGCTACTAAGTGGTTCTTTCCGATGAGTGAACAATATGAATAACTACGAGCATGGAAAATAGGTGATGATTCAAGCATTAATCATATTTAATTACCTTAATTAATTATTAATTAGCTTATTTACATTACTTACTTTTGATCATGTGGGTATGATACACAATTGAAACAGGACCTCGAGTAGTAATAATAAGAGAAATTACACATGTACAAAATTAAAATTTTCGAAAGTAAATTTTTAAGGATTGGGTTTTAAAATGCAAATTTCAAAAACTTAGGTACTATTTATAATTTAAAAAATTAATTTGGTCGAAAAGTTGGATGGATCAAAAAATCATTTCTAAAGTTGTGGGTCCAGAAAATTATTAACTCTAACCCTCAGGTTCGAAATGAAATTTATCCCCTCTCTTTTGAAATTTCTCTTTCAAATGTTGTCCTTAATTCAAAAATCCATTAATTTTCAAATACTTAATACCAATTTTATCAAGTTTAAATGTCATTTCTGTAATCTGCAATTACTCCAAGATTTCAATTGCATTAACATTTTTAAAAGTTCTATTAAAAAGCATTCTTAAAAGAATTTTGATATGTTTTAGCTTCTACCATTCTTTAAAAATCGCTATTTATTTTATAATTTTAGGGTTTTTGAAACCAATAATCTCAACTTTGGGAAGCTCCAGACGAGAATAATCCAAATTTTGAAATTAGTGCTAAGCATGCCAATCTCTAGGACTATCTATTTTTAATATACTGATTCTAAGTCTATATTTTGAATGGTCATTTTAATGATAAAATAATTTATTTATAACATGTGGATGATGGTGTTGGAAAAGTGAACTAAAATACACTACGGTACCCCACATATGATGAAAAGTTAACACTTGTCAAATTGATGATTAAAAGCATCTGACTCAATGCCACTACAAATAAAAGAAGATGCCCCCGGAATTTGGAAATTATTAAGGTAATAGGTTGCATATCTCACCTGAATAAGGATGTTCAAAAGGTGACAGACCACCAACAAGCAATAAATAAGTTAACACACCATCAAATTAGCTGGTTAAGAGTCGTTGGCTTGGTGGTGGCATACTAAAAATAAATACCCTCAAAAGGTTAAAACTTTGGGTGCCAAATTACACATCAAACTATTTTCGGCCGACAACATTAAAGGTGAGGATTATTGGTGGCAAAAAAAAAAGTCTAGTTTATATTATTATCTGTATGAATATCATTGGGAGAATTTTTGTGAAATTATTTGTATTTAATTACTATATAGTCCATATTGGCTTGAGGAAAACTAGTAATTTTATACCTTAATTGTAGAATGTAAGATGTTACACATAATTGATTCCCTAGATTGATTACACTAGTAAAAGCAAATTAAACTAAAATCCTTGTATGTTTGTAGTTGTGAAGCTAACTGTCTGTGACATGCTTAATATATTAAAAGGTCAAAAGTAGGATTTATATGATTATCTCTCTATTTCACTAAGTTTACTTTTAAATGTATAAAAGAGTATGCTATTGAGAGACTTCGTAAATGAAAATTTATAGATTCATCATTGTTGGTACTCCTACTAATTGTAAATATATGCCATTCTGTGTTTTCTTCTATGTATCTTGAGGAAGTCAAATCGAATTCTTTTATGTAGTAAGCTTACTAATAATTTACTGTATTCAGCTGCATTTGAGGAATGTTGTATGCACTTATGGTTGATTTCCTAAATTGTTAAACCATGAGGCATAGAAATAAAACTCACATATAATAAATATAATGACTACATGAGCTAAATGAATCCTATCACTATGCCTCCTGTTTCAATTTTACATTTTAGAAGTGTTTGATTGAAGGAAAAATAATTTTCCTAGAAAATGGCTTTTCAATTTTTCGTTGTTTGGCATATGAAAGACTATTTCCTAAGGAAAATAATTTTTCCTCCAATTGAGAAAATTGATTTCCTTTATGAGAAGGCCTTAGATAAACGTTGACAGAGGGTTGACGGGGAACATGACTCAAGATAAGAGACTATGAGGGGATATGATCAAGGTCTTAGATCACAGAGAGATGGCCTCGTAGATGTCTTTCAGTTGTAGTAGGATAGGTTTGGTTGTGTGTGTTTTTCCCCTGTATGTCGTGTTTGTATGCATGTTGTATGAGATATTGTTTACCTACATCTGTTTATTAAGGTACAATAATTTTCTCTACTATGTTATATTTATGTTTTGCATAGTTACTATCACTTGCTTTATTAGTATTTTTTTAGTTCATCCACTTCTGCTTATCATTAGTTCTTTCTATAAAAATGTTTTCACAAAATCCTTTTTCCATAAAATGTTTTCACAAAATCGTATTTTGTGAGTCCCTTGGAATCACCTTCTCTACGGGCATGGATGTCTATAGAGGTAAGGTTGCGTGCATCTGGATCTCCCAAGGGCCCCAAAAGCGAGACTTACACTAGGAGGTGGTGTTGCTGTTGTTGTGACT
The DNA here is from genome assembly GCA_017589665.1 of Selenicereus undatus. Taxonomy (NCBI): domain Eukaryota; kingdom Viridiplantae; phylum Streptophyta; class Magnoliopsida; order Caryophyllales; family Cactaceae; genus Selenicereus; species Selenicereus undatus. The sequence goes on from JACYFF010003369.1 coordinate 66,912,827, forward strand.
TCCTTTATAAGAAGATAGGAAGTTGATTTTCTTCCTTCAACTCTTTTACGAGATGGTCAGCAAGAATTTAGGTGCAAAATTTAATTTCAACAATTTGAGTCAAAACTTGACTATTCAATAAGAAAGATAAAAATAAACTCAAATCTAGCTTTTGAGCTAAAGTTTCTTTCATTTGGTCATCATTTATTTTCTCCGCAACAATTTAATCGATAATTTTTGTCACTAAAATAACTCGATTGAGTTGCCACTATCAAAACTTGATCATCATATAGGAAAGATTAAAATAGGTTCAAACCTGGATATTGAGCTCACCATTCGTTCACTTGATCAACATTTTTTCCACCATGACAATTCAGTCGATACTTTTTGCCTCTTAAGGAATGCAATCAATACTTTTCATCACTAGAACAATTTCAACAGTTGAACCTTAATCAAAGGATAGGAAAGATTAAAATAGGCTCAAATCCGGATTTTGAATACGACATTCATTCATTTGGTCAACATTTTTCTCCATTGCGACAATTCAATCTATATTTTTTCCACATAAACAATTCAGCTAATTTTTACCTTACTAAAACAATTTCAACGGTTTAAATTGAAACTTGATTATCTGATAGGAAATATTTAAGAAAAAGCTCAACTATGAGTTTTAAGCTCAGCATTCCTTTCATTTGGATAACATTCATCTCTACTATGACCATTCAGTTGATATTTTTTGCCAATTAAACAATTCAGTTGTCATTTTTCCCTTTTTCATGAAAAATAATTTATCTTCTACCAAACGACAAAAAATGTGATATAAAAATTAATTTTTCTTCCAATCAAACACTACCTTCATATATTGTCACCGGAAGAAGTTATTGAAGTTGATTTCATAACAAAAATGACTTTGAAAAGATTACAAATTGTGGATTGAATCCTCGTAGACCTAAATTAGGGTGAGAGTTCTACGCGGACCCGAAAAATTTAACCCAAACCTGCCCTATATGACACACATCTGATACTATGTGGGCTCAATAGACGACTCATATATGGAGTGACAATTAACTTTCTTATCTCTTGTCACTATGTGACCCTATGAACGATAACCCTTTGACTCAGAGGTATGGTACAAAGTCGAACCTTGATGTTGCTACTTTAATGTATTTCTTAAGAGCCACAATGTATACGACTCAACAAGAACACATTAGGAAAGCAGTTAAGTTGATATGTTATATCATGAGTGCTTAAGGAAAACTCTATCCATCTTCCCCATATCAACTCAGGCAATATGGCATGAGAGATTAGAGATGTCACTTGTGATGTTTGGGATGATTTGGGATATCGTATTTTGTAAAAGTGTTATGTTAGTTAGAGAATGACTTAAAATAACACTACTGGTTACTTTCTGTTGCGCGTCCTATTCCTAGTATGAAGCGTGAAGAGTTATGATTTCTGGAGCGCATGTGATTAGGCCCAACAACCACTCAAACCACTTAGGGTGGCAATCTTAGTTGACCCCAACCTATATAAGGAGCCTTGGGGGGTTAACTATGTACAAGATTAGATACAGAGATCCTCTATTCTCCTCTTCCTCTCTCTCACAAACTCCCTACTATCTCGAGGGATTCGAGTTTAGGACGTGAATTGCCAAGACGACTCTAGTAGTCGTCTAACAGCGTTCAGATTGTCATGGACTATTCTCCACAGATCTTCCATATACAAGGTTAGTTCTTATTTTCCTATAGTGGTATCAAAGCTAAAAATATTCCGATTAGCCCTGATTGGCTCGTTTATATCTGACCTACGTGATTAATTGGTTTAATCTCATTATTACGTTGCTGAGTAGATGATATCTTCTACATAACTGATACTAATTGTGCAATTAAAATCATGATTAACATGTTTTTCATTCCAAAAGCATGATTCTTTAAATTACTGAGTGTGATTATGATTTATGCGACTCTATGTGCATTAATCTCTGCCCAAATTGATTCTTGCAATCATGCTTTAATCAATTACGGGAAGTTAACCCTTAGTCACCCCAACATACGTGACATTAATAATTCAAGGCCTATTTTTTGGAGCGAATATTTTAGTACCTCGAAGTTTGCTGACTGAATTTTTAGGCATCCTCCGTATTTTCTTGACCCCTAAACTTTTGAAAATTGCGTTTTTAACCCCAATCTTACTTTCGAAAATTTTAAATTTGTGCATGTATATTTTCTCTCACTGGTACTACTCGAAGCCCTCTTTCATTTGATATCATAGTCACGTGACCAAAAATAATTAAGATAATTAAGCTAATTAATAATTAATTAAGCTATTTAACTATAATTAATATTTGAATCATCACATAGTTGCCCTGTTCCTAATTATTCACAAATTGTTCACTCACCATAAGGAACCACTTTAGTAGCACCTCAATTAAATAATATCACTTCTATAGTTTTAGAATTAAAAGTGAATTGGGAAAAATTAAGACTAAAGGTAAAGATATCAAGAAGCAATTGACTGTAATCTATCTTTCCTTAATTAACGATAATAGACATAGTTAAAAATCACCTTTTAGGTATCAGTACTCCATTTCAGTATAAATATCCTTTCTAAAACTTAAAAAATAAAAATTCATTTCATTTTTATGATATAAAAATCCAAAACATAAGAGAAAAATCAACTGAAAAATCATCTAAAAAGGCAGAGAAAGAAAAATAGGATTAAGTATAAGCAGTTTAAACTTGAAGAATTACAAAATATGTTTGATAAGGAACAAAATCCAAAAGAATTAAACAAAATCATGGGAGCAATAGTTGATAAACAAGATGTATTATCCAATGATAATGAAGAGACAAATAATGTCCAATTAAAAGAAGAAATATATCGTTAGATGAACCTAATTAAACTTGCAGATCTTAATATTGTACCATTAGAAGAATTTAGAAAGAAATTGAATAAAAATATTTGAGAAAAAGGAAGTAAATGGTGAGAACATATGGAAGAAAGAATGAAAATTGGAAGAGTAAAAGTGAAAAATGGAGTTATAAAAGTTATGGGTATGGAGATGGGAAAATTGGGAGAGAAAGAAGGCTTGAAAATGAAAATAAAGGGAGATGTAGAGTTAAGCTGAAGAAAGTGACTAAAAAGGGAAGAAATTTGATGGATTTTGGTGAAAAATTAAAGGTTTTAAGTGAAGTGGTTATGGAGGTTTTAGAGAGAGAAGGGAATGTTTAGAGAGAGAGAGTCGAGTTTGAGGAAGAAGATAAAAAAAAATGGGGGTTAAAGGGGCCTTGAAAACCCTTGACCGCGAGCGCGGGGCTCACCATGGATTGTGGTGTTGGCCACAAGCCGTCCATGGTTAGCTCTGGTCCCGATTTTCTTATTCTTTTCTCTCTCTTTTTTTCTTTTGTTTGTTAGAGCCTTCACAGACTATGGTGGTGGCCATGAGGTGTCCGTAGAGGTTCTTAAAAACCTCTTATTATGCCTTTTTTTATATGTTTTTAAATTTCTAGTGGAGGATCTAAATAGCGAAAACACAAAATACAATAAAAAAAAAGGTACATAAAAAATAAAAAGAAAAATAAACACTTGGGTTGCCTCCTAAGAAGCGCTCGTTTAAGGTCGGAAGGTCGACCTTGCTTTATTCTAGTTCGGGTTCAATGAGAATGTGGGCATTAAACTTCCCCACAACATATGTGTCATTTTTATCGCGAACCATGAAATTAAAGTATTTCAAATGAAGGCACCACCTCAGATACTCAGGTTGGAGATCCTTTTTCATCATCAAATTACACCAAAGTGTACCATCATCATAGAAAACAAATCGATAGCAGGTTCCATCAGACGAACCACTATCATCATATTCAATCTCAAGATGATAATTCAAATCGACTCCTTAAATAGGAGGTAAAGAAAGAACTACTTGAACGAACATGCAATAATCACTCATGGAAGACTCATTAGAAGCATAGGTCTCAACCTCGGGTATGCTAGGTGGCGTAGGAGCAACAAACTCCACCTTAATAGAATCCTGATCGGGATCCTTAGTTAAAATCCAATCAGAATAAGAGGGGTTAGGACAACTCCAATCATCCTCCATCTTAATTTTAGGAGAAAGGGGAAGTACATCAGATAGGAAAAATTTTCTCGTCCATAAAACAAAACGTAACATAACACCCCCTACTTCAAATGTTATTCGGCCCTCTTTTACATTGATAGTGCAACCTGAAGTAGCCAAAAGGGATCTCCTAAAAATAATTTGGGCATCAATAGTCTCAGTCATATAGCAATGATAAAATCTTCTAGTGCTAAACAAACTCCTATTTTTACGGGCAAATCCTCTCACGTACCCAGAGGTTGTGTTTTAGAACCATTTGCTAATTAGAGTGGAAAGAATGCTGGTGAAGCTTATGAAACATAGAATGGGGCATCAAATTGACACTTGCACCAAGGTCACATATGGCTCTTTCAATCATCACTTTTCCTAGGATATAGGGGATAGAAAAGCTACCTAGGTTAGGAAGCTTAGGGGGAAAGACTTTGGGAATCTCAAAACTGTCATTTTCTCTAAAATTTATGGGCTCACCCTCATCATTTTTCTCCTTACTCGCAGCCATGATAACCTCTTTACCCTCCTCAAGTGTTAAGTCCTCAGGATCCTCTACCCTTTCTTTCAAGGTAACATAGTCACACTGATCGCGGGGGTTAGACTCGGGTTTACTAGGCAGTCTACCTAGAGGTTGAGCTATTTGAGCTTCTAACATCTTAGTGTGAGCAGTAAGCACATTAACCTTAGAGGCCAATTACTTAATGTACTCATCTTGCTTTTGTTGTGCCAAAAGCATATTCTCCATCGTAGACTCTAAGTTGGATTTTTGAGGTGCTTGTTGAGGATATGATGGTCTTTGAAATCCAAGGGGTGGTCTAAAATTTGTTTAGGGCACGAGCAGTGCATTAAACTTATAAGAGAAATTGGGGTGATTTCTCCAACTAGGATTATATGTGCTAGAGAAAGGGTCATTTGTTAGTCTAGGGTGATAGTTGCTCACATAGTTGACCTGTTCACTTCTATCTTAGGCAAAAGGACTACTTACTTGATACTGCATACTTAAATGACCAACTCATCTGCATATATCATATGATGAGGAAGGGGTACTTAAACTAACAGAATTAACATTCAAGTGCTCCAATTTTTAAGACATAGCATCAACTTTAGAAGAAAGCATAGAAATAACATCTAATTCCCGCTTACCTCCAACTTGCTTGGGTTGGGCTCCCTTAGACGACAATAGGAAATTGTTAAGGGCCATCTCTTATATATGGTTGTATGCTTCATCTTCAATTTTGTTAACAAACCTCCTGCTACTGCATCAATAGTAGACCTCAATGCTTGAGTGGCTCCATTATAGAATGTTTACACAATCATACATCTTTGAAGACCATGGTGATGGCATGATCATAAAAGGTCCTTGAATCGCTCCCAGGTTCCATAGAGCGTCTCATCTTCCTTATGAGAGAAAGTAGTGATTTGATTCTGCAGGCTTGCTGTCTTACTCGAAGGAAAGAACTTCGCAAGAAAGACTTTTGTAAGATCGTCCCATATTGTTATGTATCTTGGAGACAACGAGTGAAGCCACACCCTCATCTTATCCCTAAATGAAAAGGGAAATATGCGCAAGCGGATGACAATGGTAGAAACTCCATTGAGCTTTAACGTGTCACACACTTCTAAAAAGACCGAGAGGTGTAAGTTTGGATCTTCTAACGGGGTATCTCTGAACTGGGATTGCTATACCATTGATATAAGGGCCAGTTTGAACACTTCTATGGTTGGTCGATTGATGCTTGAGGGAATGCCTTGGACTCTCAGGGTAACAAAATCTGAGGGTGTCCTTCTTTGGTCACCTCCTATTCCTACTATTGAGGAATAAACTACTTGAGCCTTCAATCTTTGCTCTTCTACCCTTAATTTCTTTCTCCTAGAGCGAAAAGTCCTTTTGATTTCTGGATCAAATTCAAACGAAAAGAGACTTCGCACATAAAGGAGAAATACGTAAAATTAACAACAAAACTACCAATGCAGATCAGAAATATACAGAAAACGAAAAGAAATGACAAAATGCTTAGTCAATTTCCAAGGGCTAACTCAATATCCACAAATTTGGTCCCCAACAACAACGCCAAAAACTTAACCCAATCCCGAAAGTGCATGGGTGTTGTCAATTTAGTAAAGGTACCGTTCCCACGGATACCAAATTCCAATAGAGAGTTTGAACAACACTATATCCTAATTGGAAAATTCAATTAATTTAAAACATCTAGGGATTTGTTTCACATTCTAAAGATATGGATCAATGAAATATATCATGTACTTGATCTATAATGGGATATTGAAAGGGGTGCAATCATATGTAGAATTCAATCTTTTCTTTCGAAAATAAGCTGAATTGCCTAAACTAGCCAATTATCATTCTTTCAAACGTCCTTGTTTAGTCTATGTTATGGATTTTTGATAGCTGAAGGTCCTCTTAACAAGTGAATCTCTCTCAAGTATTGCTAAGTGAAGTCCTATCTTGTCGATTAAATAGAAAGTTTCACCTTTCAGTCCTTCACCTAACTATTTAGAATAAGCAAACGAATTTGGCCAAAATTCAATCACAATAATTTCACACACAAGATAGAATTCAACCAATCTCAATCAAGAACAAGTACAGCTAAATGAAGATGAGAGATTCCAACATCAATACTCGGCTAATAATCCCCAGATTGAGAAAACTACTTGCATATGTTTAAATTAACAATAACTAAACAGAGTTTGAGATAAGAAAACTTAGCACAATTGGAGAGAGTCCCAGAGTTTCCCAACTTCACAAGGGCTCCAAAACAGTAAGCATTTCTTCAGCACTTACATTCAAAACTACTAAAAATCTAAACTAAACTTAGAAAAATGAAAAGGAATGGAAAAACTCGAGAGTAAGAGTTCTCTTTTTTACTGTGTCTCTCCTAATCTGTTGCTAAATGGCCCTATTTAAAGAAGTACTCGATCAACCTCAGTGACATGATGAAGGAAAACGAGTAGACTTGCAGTTATGGCCTCATCACGGACCGTAGCCTTCATGACGAACCATCTGTGGTGAACTCTGTCAGGATCCTCTTCTGTTCTTTCTTCCATCCACAGGGATAGTGACTTGGGGTTGTCCATGGAGAGTTAAGATACACTCATTTATGGTTAAAATGGTCTAAAAACCTATGAAACAGAGAAAAAAAAACCATACCCGAGCATAAAACCGAAAAGGAGTGCATAATAATAAAGCATAAAACACATAATTCTTCTTAAAAGATAGCACAAACTGACCTCAAATAGAGTGCAATTTAAGGACTTATCAGTGAGCGAGGATAAAACACTCCATAAAGGCTTGTGTGATTTGTGGGGCCAATCGACGATCCTTAAAGAAGTCATTCCTGATGACTGTCCTGGCCTGGGAAGGGGTCGAGATATTACAGATAGTATTAGAGCCGACCTATGACCATGAGTTGCACCAGTGGATAGGAGAGCCTTGGGTAGTCACCAAGCGGGGCAAAGATACTGGGATGGACGGACAGTCAAGAGGACTTGTAAGTCGGTCGATTAGTGAGGCACAACGAGGACATTATGTGCTTCAAGTTGGGGTGATTATAGCACCCCGAGTTAGAATTTACAAAAAAGAATTTTAAGTGACTACTTATACCACCAAGGGTGCACCTTCCTTTTTGGGAAGCCCACTCTTAAGAACTCCACAGTTAAGCGTGCTTGCTATGGAGAAATCTTACATGGGCGACATCCTCTGAAGTTTACCAGGCAGCATGTGAGCGAGGAAGAAATATGGCAGAAAGACGTGGTGATTTATGAGGCCAGTTGACGTTCTTTAAAGCCATCCCTAGTGATTGTCCCGGCCCGGGAGGGGGACGAGACATTACATACACTCTCCGTCTCTCTCTCTCTCTCTCTCTCTCTCTCTCTACCGTCACCAGTGACCTGCTTTGGCCGTTGGCACGACCTTGGCACCCATCCTAGTAGCCCTGAAAACCACAAGTAGTGAAGCCAAGTCATTTTTTTTCCTTTTCTTTCATTCTCTCTCTGTCTGTCTCTGTCTCTCCCCCCTTCTTTCTCGCCATTTCTACTCTAGTTACAGTGCCATTGCTGGCCATCATATGCAGCCTATATCACCACCACTAGGCCCTGGGCACCACCACCATTGTGATATGCCATCCAACCGCCCTGCCCTCTATCTTTTTGGTGGAAGTATGGCTATGGTTGTCATGAGACCCTAACCCTAACCCGGACCCCAATATGATTTTCTTACAATTATATTTGTAATATTTTGATTTAATACAACAACAACAAAAACTCCTAGTGTGGGTCCCGCTTTTTCGTGGTCTGGGAAGATCTAGCTGTAGGTAACCTTACCTCTACCGGCATTCCTATCCGTAAAGAGGCTGATTCCTAGAGATCCATGAAAAGGGTTTTGTGAAAATATTTTATAGAAGAAAGATTTTGCAAAAACATTTAATGGGAAAAATTTTTATAGAAGAAAGATTCTATAACAAGGGATGCCCGAGATAAATAAAAGATAAATACAAGATCAGTTGCTGAAGCTATGAAATAAAAGGACAATATATTGGAGGAAGGTAATATACCCGGACAACTAGCGGTAAGCAGACGAGAACTGTTCTCGGAAGACAGTACAACCTGCATACAAACACCACATATGAAAAAGCTCTACCAGCACTAAGCCACAACAACCAAAAGAAAACTACGGGGTCGACTCTCCGCAATCTAAGGTCTTAATCCTATCCCGCCAATACCTCCTATCCTGAGCCATGTCCTTCGTCAAACCGACAACTTTCAAGTCCTCTCTAATCACCTCGTCCAAGCTCTTCTTTGGTTGTCCCCTCCCTCTTCTGGCTTCGGGGATGTTGATCCTCTCACATCTCCTCACTGGAGCGTCCAAATTCCTCCTTTTCACATGACCAAACCATCGGAGTCTTGTTTCTCTCATCTTATCTCCGATGGGAGCTACTTTAACTAAGTCTCTGATAACTTCATTCCTAATTCTGTCTATCTTCGTATAACCACACATCCATCTTATCATCCTCATCTCTGCTACCGTCAGCCTTTGAACTTGCGTCTTTTTTAGAAGCCAACATTTCGATCCATAAAGAATGGCCGATCTAACTACCATACGATAGACTTTGCCTTTCAATCCAATGAGCACCCTCTTATCACCTAGCACACCTGAGGTATAATTCCATTTTTGCCAGCCTACTTTTATTCGCTAGTTAATATCTTCGTCAATATCCCTATTTTGCTGAATGATCAAGCCTAGATACTTAAACTTATCGACCTTAGGTATCGACCTTCCATTCAGAGTGACTTCTCCCCCCACATCTACCCTTCCACTGAAACAACAATGAAGGTACTCCGTCTTCGATCTACTCAGTCTAAAACCTCTAGATTCCAAAGTATGCTTCCATCGGTCCAACTTGTCATTAACTCCTCGTCTGGTCTCATCAATAAGAACAATGTCATATGCAAAAAGCATACTCCAAGGTAACTCATCTTGAATCCCTCTTGTAAGTTCATCCATAACTAGAGTGAAAAAAAAGGGCTCAAGGCAGAACCTTGATGCAGGCCCCTACCAATGAAGAAGTCATTAGTGACCCCACCTGGCGTCCTAACACTAATCCTACCTCCCTCGTACATATCCTTAATAACTCGAATATACAAGGGGAGCACTCCTTTCTCCTCCAGGCATCTCCATAAAACTTCACGCGGAACTCTATCGTAAGCTTTCTCCAGGTCAATGAACACCATGTGGAGATCCACCTTTCTATCTCTATACAAACCCATAAGTTTTCTAAGGAGGTAAAATCGCCTCTATGGTCGACCTGCCTGGCATAAAACCAAATTGGTTCTCTAAAATTGAAACATCCCTCTGCAACCTTCTCTCAATCACCCTTTCCCATAACTTCATAGTGTGACTGAGCAACTTTACACCCCTAAAATTATTACAATCCTAAATATCCCCTTTGTTCCTGTACAAATGGATAACTGTGTTAGACCTCCATTCTTTGGGCATCTTAACGGTCCTAAAAATAACATTGAAAAGTTCTGTTAGCCACTCCAAACCTTCCTCACCCAAACACTTCTACACTTCCACCGGTATTGGGCATCTTCCTCATGGCCTCTTTAATCTCGTCCGTGCTGAGATGACCACACTCTCGCAGATCAGCACTCCTCTCACCACACTCTCGTTCCCTGCTTCAGGAATCTCCTATCCCTTCAGCATTGAGGAGATTGGAAAAGTATCTTTGCCATCTCTCCTTGATTTCTGCATCCTCAAATAACACCTTACCATTTTCATCCTTGATGCACCTCACAACACCTAAATCCCTTGTTCTTCTTTCCCTAGCCTTCGCTAGCTTAAAGACATCCATCTCCCTTCCTTGGTCTCCAGTCTATGGTACAACCTATCATAAGCTGAGCTCTTAGCTACCACAACATCTTTCTTGGCTACCTTCTTTGCTGCCTTATATCTAGCTCTACTAACATCTCTCTCTCCATCTGCTTTGCTGTTCATGAAATCCACATATGCCTCTTTTTTATCCCTGACTTTCTCCTTTACCTTCTCGTTCCACCACCAGGCATCCTTCATTTTGTTACCACCCCTTCTAGAAGTACCTAGGACTTCTTTAGCCGACCTTCGAATACAATTTGTCATTGCTTTCCACATTGTATTTACATCCTCTACACGCCTCCAAGTTCCTTCTTCAGTAATCCTCTCTGATAATGACATGGCGTTCTCCTTTGTAAGGGTCCACCACTTAATCCTAGGGTCCCCGACTCTCCTCTTCTTCCACTTTGAACATTTGAACTCCACATCCAACATTAGCAGCCTATGCTGAGTTCCTATATACTCACTTGGAATCACCTTACACTCCTTGCAAAACCTTCGACTATCCGCCCTCGTCAGGAAGTAATCAATTTGGGTCTTCACGGAGCCACTCTTAAAGGTCACCTAGTGGTCCTCCTTCTTCTTGAAAAAGGATTTTTCCACGAAAAATTCATAAGCCACTATAAAGTCTAGCATAGAGACTCCTCTGTTGTTTCTCTCCCCAAAACCGAAACCCCTGTGGGCCGTATCATACCCGCATGAGTCAACACCAATATGGCCATTAAAGTCTCATCCTATGAAAAATCTCTCGCTCCGAGGTATCTCCTGAATGACCATATCTAACTCCTCCCAAAAAAGCTTCTTAATATCGTCCAGCAGACCTATTTGGGGCGCATAAACACTGACCGCATTTATGAATTCTGAACCCACTAAAACCTTAATGCCCATACTTCGGTCACTCTTCCGCCTCACTTCAACAGCAAAGTCTACCAACTCCTTCTCAACCAAAATGCCAACTCTATTCTTCGCCTTGAAAGACCCCGAATACCATAATTTGTACCCATCAACTTCTCTAGCTTTAGCCCCCACCCACTTCGTCTCTTAAACACATGCTATATTAATCATATGCCTATGCAACGAGTTAACTAATTCTATAGACTTACCCGTAAGCGACCTAATATTCCAAGACGCTAGGCGCACATTCTGAAACCCTCTACCCCTCCTACCCCCACCTTCCCCCGGAGGACTGGCTGAAACTACTACATTGCTCGCCACTAGCTAACAACCGAAGAAAAATACTAAAAACAACAACACAAAAGATACTAATAATAAAATCACCAAGAGACTAACCAAACAAACTAAATAACCAAACAAACTAAATACCACTAAAGGCAACAATAATTGAAAGAATAAATAGAGAACTCGAAGAAAATAAATAGCAATAAAGAAATTAACTAGGCAAATCAGCCTACAATTGAATGATATCAGTTGCATTCTGTTGACGAGCTTGTCAGATAAACAAACACTAACCATGAACCTGAAATGACCTAATTCTTCCATCCTAATCTAATGACCCATTTGTAAGGTGTGCAAACATCTACTCCCAATAATCTGTGCAAGATAGGGGATTTCATAATTATTCACACATATTTTTCTCAACAACACAGTTTTGATCATGCCACTAACTGATTCTAATTTCCTTGATGAAAAGGATGAATTGCTATGGGCAGCAGCATGGCTATACAGAGCAACCAACAAAGACAGCTATTTGAAGTACGTAGTGCAAAATGCTGCCTCCATGGGTGGGACTGGATGGGCTGCCCGTGAATTTTCCTGGGACAAGTATGTTGGTGTCCAAATCCTTCTTTCCAAGGTAACTATACATTCATAGCATGAATCCTTCGACATTTTATTCTCTACTTCAATGCTTGTGTCACCTCATGCTTCTTTGAATTTGTTTTCCAAGTATTTAGAACTAATTTGCTTCGCAATTTTATTTTTTTGGTCACTTTTCCTTTTCCAAAATATTTTGTCGTGTTTTTTGGGAATAGTCACTTTATTTATAGGATCATCTTTTTTTCCTGAAAACCTTTTGCAGGTCTTCTCGAAATAAACTTCTAATTTTCATGAGTTTTCGGTCCTTTACTTTAGTAGGATTCATACTGAAATCATTGTTATTATACATGGGGGCATCCCTAGTGATATTTCGGTTGATCAACTTCAGATAGTGAAAGCAAATTGAAGAATTTAAAGAGAAATTTTGATGTCAGGTTTTGTTAGATGGCAAAGGTGGACAGTACACATCCACGTTGAAGCAGTACCAAGCTAAAGCAGATTTCTTTGCCTGTTCTTGCCTTCAAAAGAACAATGGCTACAACGTTCAGCTTACTCCTGGTCAGTAGCTAAAGTCGAACTGTGCTAAGTGACCTTATTCACTAAACTGAAGTTTGATCTTAATTTCTGACAATCTGTAGTAATCTGATAATTAACTACCACTTGTGTCCTATATTCTTCAGGTGGGTTGGTATACGTGCGTGAATGGAACAACTTGCAATATGGATCCTCTTCTGCATTCCTTCTCGCTGTCTACTCTCAGTATCTCTCTGAAGCAAAGGCTGTGGTCAGCTATCCTGAGGGCACTATGAAACCACAAGACCTCCTCAACTTTGCCAAATCTCAGGTCCCTACACCTCTACGTGCTATTTTAGTTACCAATTGTCGATACAGATAGCAAACAGATCATTTGGGCCAGGTCGATTTGAAATGTTTATGCCGTGTTCATGATATGTTGGCATTTTGCAGTCGAGCAACTTCCAACTTCTCAATCATTTACGTTAGGTGAACTGTACACTGAATCAGTGTCAAGAATAGTTCGAGCCTATGTTCTAATGTTAGAATAGGGTCAATTAGGTTTGAGTTTGACCATTTTCAGCCACATTTCTCTTGACATCAAATCAACGTCATCAGGATTCCTTACAAATTACAGTTTGTGCTGCCTTTGTTAGAGTTTCAAGCTTGTTTGGTTGGGTAATTAGACTTGGGTTAGTTTGCCATCCCTCTACCTGGTTCGCTTCTTGGCTCGATAGTTGCATATAGGAAAATGACTGCTCGCTTTGGATGGTTTTTGGTTATGACAATATAAGGTAAGACTAATTCTTCTCTGATTTGTTCCTACAAGCTGAGTACTTCCTAGGGAAGAACCCAAAGTCCATGAGCTACTTGGTGGGTTATGGACCTAACTACCCAGGTCATGTGCACCACAGAGGGGCATCCATTGCCTCTATCTCTGTACTTAACTCTGTAGTTGGGTGTGTGGATGGGTTTGAGGCATGGTACAACCGACCTGGACCCAATCCAAATATCATCTATGGCGCCCTAGTGGACAACAACGACAACTTCGACGATGCTCGATCCAGCTATGAGCAAACCGAGCCTGCTCTCTTTGGCAATGCTCCTCTTGTAGGCCTCTTCTCTAAGATGAGAAGCACAAGCTCTTACTCAGGCTCCCATGCTGAGCAAGGTCCAAAAACTCCCTATGGTAGCCCAAGTGAGTAACATCATAGAAACTACTTCTGTAATGGTTATTCAAAGTGCATTTTATTTCTAATATATTTCATAAAATTGATCTTTGTTGAACACCTACCAAAACTGACTAGATTTACCTCTAAATTAGACCAACTGAATTGGATCCTCATCTATGTTTGGCCATTGGACAAATCCAAGCTATGTTGAACCGCAGTTGAATTGTGTAAATTACATTGATTAAATTCAATAACAACCTTATTGGATCACCTAATAACTTATCTAAATATGATCAACATGTGACCCTACCATACTATAATATCTATTAACTTGTTCTAGCACACTTAAATTAGTCGAACCCAAATAACTTATTTGTCAACCTAAATATTTTCATAGTTTGCCCATGTTTTGGACTAGAGTTGATGGAAAGTTGTGTGCACATACTGTGCTTTGCAGATTCATATCACCAAACTAACCAAAAGCAACCCCAAACAACATCGCATTCAGGAGCAACAGGTGAGACAAAACTCAAAAAAACAATCATCAAATACCGCGACTTCAATTAAAGAAATATCCTTCCTTAGTCCTAACTGATGTAAATGTCTGTTTTACCCCCAGAAGTTCCAATCAAATTTGTGCACTCCATAACTGGATCATGGACGCACAAAGGACAAATGTGGTATCCACACAAAGTGGTAATCAAGAGTACATCAACAAAACCAATAAGAGATCTCAAGTTAAAGGTTCAGCACCTCTCAGGCCCTGTATATGGTCTAGTCCCCACCAAAGTGAAGAATGTCTACCAAGCTCCTCCTCAGGTCAAAGTTCTAGAGCCTGGATCTGACTTCAGTTTTGTTTACGTTCAATGTGGCCCCCAGGCTAAGGTTTCAGTCTCTAGCTACCATTAGCGGTGCTATTTCTGACTCAATTTTTGTTTTGTATATTTGATGAGACTAAGAAAGTCGTATGAGGGTAAGGTTGCGTATGTTGTAGAACCCTTCTTTGTAAATTTGTTTGGTGGAAATATTACGGGTTAGGTTTTTCTTTTTTTTTTGGATGATTTGCTAATTATGTCTATGTATTTATGTATGAGTGTATGAGAATTGGAGATGAAAACAATTCCTCCAGTTGAATCCACAGAGTATAATGTACACAAGTTTGGGAATGAGAAATTAAGTCAACTCTCCCCTTCCTTTCATTCTGATGTCGTGCCCTTTTCATTTTGTTTCATCTTTTTTAAATATCATAGAATTTGGGGGGGGGGGGAACAAAAATCTAGAGTAATATGAAGGGACAATGAATATGAAGTCCAGAGAAAAAATATAACGAAGCGTAATAGAGAGCAATCCATAAAAATTATATAGAAATATGGAGAAGCTCTATAGACATTAAGCTAAGAGAAACAAGCCCTCAATCTTGATAAGAAAATGTTATATTGAGTAAATGGTCAACTAAAATTTTGTTTCATAGTCTTCAAAGACTCACAAGAAGAGTAGAGAATGGAGTTAGAATTTGAATCTTTGATACCATATACTAGAAGCTTTGTTACAGTGAGTCAATACAAATTAAACCTTGTAAAAGAGATTACTCTCATTTAATTTCAAATTGGATTAATTTCACGTCTGGTCATATTCAAATTGTTTGGATTTCAATTCACAATCAATTCATTTGACTATAAAACAATTGATATTTAGTTTGATAAAATCATCATATACTGAATAACAACTTTAGAGTAAAAGGTTTAGAATGAACGCCGTTTAGTTCAAGTCAATGCAACCTTTTCAAATCAAGTTAACATATTTTTGATATTGGTTGGGCTAAAGGTTTGAGGCATGCCAAGTTTCCAAAATCAAATCGAAGTCAACCCCAAATGTAGTTTGAACCAGTCAACCAATCATCACATGCCATGTGTTTGATACATTGAGTTGGTATAATTGAAGACAAACCACACGAATTAAATACTCTAGTGAATTACGTGCCCTTCAATTATTTTCGCGGTCAACATTTAGCGGTCATGGTTTTGGCTGTATATTCATCAACATTGCTATTATATATAGCTCTTGATAACTTGGTCCAAATTTTTTATTTCTTTTTTCTGTTTGATTGGGGTTCTTCCCAACTGCTCCAAAGCTCCACTCTATTAGACCAATTGGGCAAATAACTTCCACCTGATTATAGCTATAGTTTATTAGTGAATTATTATTTTCAAATTTTATTACGATATATATTTGATATCTTAACATATCATGTTAAATTTTTATATCAATTGGATACACCTTAATATCAGCGCCTGGTAGGATACCTCATCTACTTACCATTACCAGTCCAGATTTATGTTATGGTGTTCATATTTTGTCTCACAGTTTATGCAAAATGCCTAGAAGAACATATGAATGTTGCACGACGAGTTCTCCAGTACATCAAAGGGACGCCTGGTTACGGGATTTTGTTATGGACTGATTGTGATCTTAGGATTCGAGCATATTGTGATGCCGACTGGGGTGCCTGCCCTCTTATAAAGCGAACTCTTACTAGGTAGTTACTCTTGGTGGGTCACCCTATCATAGAAGACGAAGAAACATACAACAGTTTCCCACACTCCTGTTGAAGTTGAGTACCACTCTATGGCTGCAACCACAAGTGAGTTGATATGGCTAAAAGCCTTACTTGTCTCTCTTGGGGTGTTTCATGATTCCGCTATGCACCTATTCTGTGACAGTCAAACCAAGAATCCAATATTCCATGAACGTATTAAACATATTGAGTTTGATCATCATTTTGTGCAAGAAAAATTAGAAGGTGGTGATCTCACTTTATCTTATATTCCCTCCAAACACCAACTAGCTGATATTTTCACCAAAGCTCTTGGGATGAAGCAGTTTGCATATTTGCAGGGCAAATTGGGCATGATTAATCCTTATACTCCCACTTGAGAGGGAGTATTATAGTATATATTTGATATATCTTAGGATATATCTTTGCCAATATTGTATAATATTTTTTGTGATAATATTTGTAATATTCTTGCTGAATTTATCCCCTGATTAACTCCTAATCTATCTCCTAGAATCATGGGGATAGTCCTATACTTAGAGTTGTATATATTATGAAGTCTTGATCAATAATAGGCCAAGAATAGGAGGAGCACAACACACGGCTTCCTCACAAAAATTACCCCTCGCCTTCTTTACTTTGTTTGCTTCATTCTGTTCAAATTTTGTATCAAATTCTTTTAGTAAGACTTTTAATTCGAAAAATGTTTATTTAATGCTAAAAGTTCTGATGATTAATTAATAACATAAGACGATAAAAGTTTTAAATTATGATTTTGTAATATTTCTCTGAATTAAAAAAAGGAAAATGCACTGCCAAAGAATTTATTTGTTGTCTAGGTACTTAAAAACTCTTTTATATTGCATTACTTTTATGAGGTGTAAGTTTGTGCATATATGATTATGACATGCATTTGAGATCTACGGCTGTAAGTTTCAATAAGAATGGGGTGACTTTGGTTAAATGGGATGCTTTTTGAATTTTTTTTTTATTTCAAGTGATTCTATACCCTATACCTTGATACTATATATTTTTACAATATTTCAAAAAAAAATTTGCTCTTTATATCCAATTTTATTTGTATGTACGTTATTCTTAGGATGTCCCAAAACGTTTGCACAGTTTCTATTTTTGTAAGATTTGTTTAAAGTTTTTCCTCTTATACCCTTCGTAGTAATAAACAATAAAAGTAGGATAACTAATCAAACGAAGTAGAATTGTAACTAGTCTATGGGTATAAGATAATTTGTATTGAAGAAAGATCTTTTACTTTGAAAACTAATGAATTTTTTGCTAATTGATAGTTAGCGACGTCAACAAATCTAACTTTTTGACAAGCTAAGGATATAACTGGTAATGCTATTTTTTTTTATTAAATCTTTAATATGCGTGCTTTGCCGACCATGCAAGCCAATTAGGACAAACACAAAATATGATTTAACGTGCTTTTGTAACTTCTTTATGGGTTAGGTTGGTTTCAAGACAGGTAGAAGCAGCCTAACTCATTGGGCAAGTGTTGCACTTACAGTTAATGGTTCGAGCCAAATATAAGAATTGTACGCATGCGAAACCAGACCAAACCACATTATTGAAAGGGGTGGCTAGATTGAAATGCAATTTATGTTCAGTGGCCCTGCTTTTGGGCTTGTATGAGCTAGTTATGGGTGTGTCGAGGCTACTGCGACCCATTTCCCACCTCTAGGTCCTATAAAAGAAGTTGGAGTTAGCTATCAAAGATGGAGCTAGGAACCTAGCTCTCAGTTTGGATTCATAGGTGTTGCTCTCTATAATGAAGAAGGAAGTGGCCAGTGGCCACTCACATTTAAATTAGCTTGATTCATAGGGCAAGTGTCCTAGATGAGGAACCCACTAAAGCTCACACTACGTAGATTACCCTGGCTGAGCATGGAGTATTTTGGTGAAGAATTTCCACATATATGGTCCATAAAACTATGGCTCATGTAAATAGAGGGAAATTCATCATAATGAGTGTTGAGGTTAACCTATCCAAGCACCTTTTCTTCAAAATTCCTTCCTCATGATAGGGTGTGAAGAATACAACATAAAGGTCTTTGTTCAATATGTTTTTGATGCGGTAAAATTAGATAAGGTGGTTTGTCCCATAGCTAATGTTGGAAAACAAGTGCAAGACCCCCTATAGTTGCTGGAATTCTACAAGTACTATTCCAAACTCAAGCCCTGAAAATTATGACCACTGTGATTCTTGAATGCTTGTAAAAAGGCACCCTGAAGAAAGACCAACAAAAGTAGTTCTGGAAACTATAATGGATCAATGATAATGAGAAATAGTTTTAATGAGACCCCCAAAAGGGAATATCCATGTTGTTCAACGTAGTACTTTGGCTATGTCTACATAGGGCATTAATCAAGGTTCTCAACAAAAAAGCTTTAAGTTTCTCGGATCTTAGTGGTCTTTAAGAGGATAATAATGCTGATGAAGTTGAAACTGCCCTTCAGCTAGAGGGCGCGTATGTGAAGATCTCCGTACAACCATTCCCAATATAAGCCAAGGGCCAAGGAGACATCATAAGCAAACCAAGAACAAGGGGAAGAAGTCTATCAATGCACCCATATCAATGATAACACATGCTAGGCTTAGGTTGCACCTAGCCTAGTCAAGAGGTCTTCCCCTTTGTTTTTGTACCCAAAGACATGCTTTTGATGGTGAAGCTCAAGACACTTCTGTGGACGATAATGTTGTTATAATAGAATTTGAGCTTTTGATGCAGCCTCTCTGCTAAATACCCCTAATGGGACCTAAACCACATGTTTGATAATAAAACATCTCTTATTGATAATAACTTTGGATCCCCACCCAATATGCTTGATCTAGGGAACATACCTGAAGATGACATGATCACAGCCCAACCGAGTGACTTTAATCCAGGCAGTCGTGCCTCCCATTCCTTAATATGCAATGTATACTGCAAAGATTTCGGAATCCATCTACATTGAAATTGAGACCATAAGTTGTGAAAGTCTCTACGGGGAGGCAATAGCGAGGAACGCAAGTCCACATGATTTCATGAGATCAAGTTACAAAGATGAAAGAACCAAGTGGTCTCGGGCTTTGCTTGATGAGGCAAGTTAATACAACTTTCCTCACCAAACTAGATTAGAGAGTTATTTCTCAGCCGAAGAGTTTATGGTTTCGGATTCCACAAAACAAGTATTGATGCGATGGATGTGAATTTGATATGCTTTATGCTATAAAAAAAGGCCATATAGAGATGAATTCAGTAGCGAAAAACGGCAATTTAGTGAAGGATTTTTGAACTCAACGACGGAATTGGCGATGGAAATAAACTGTCGCATTTTTTGTCGTTGCTGAGAAGGCAACGACGGTATTCTGAAATTCCATTGCCAAAAGCGACGGAATCAGCGATGGATGCGCAGAGATGGTGGGAACGAAAGGAACGCAAATGGGTGACAGAATCTACATTATGTCGCCATCAATGACGGAATTAGCAACGGAATATGGATTCCATCGCCAGCCCATTGTTGTTTTTTTAAAAAAATTTGCCAAGACGGATTATACGTCGCCCTTCCGTCGTTATTTTTACTCTTTTTTAAATTAAATTTTTGTTCTTGCATGTATCCCAAATTACAATACATTTCATTTTATACAGGAAAATACATCGAGGATATTCAACAACCTACTCGATACAAATGCTTCACTTGAAGCGTTTTCCAATCTCAATCTACAAACAAGCCAAATATCACATACAAACCAAATTCTTTCAAGTGTCTCATCACAATTCATATGATAAATTCATATAGTTCTTGAAAATATAAGTGTATTTAATAACACCATGGCTAAGAGAGTAAAATAGATGCAAATGCACATATAAGTAAGGAATAGAGAGGGGAAAAGCAAGCAACCTAGGAATCAATCATCAAGGTGAGTATCATCATACTCTTTACCCTCATCCTCATCCTCATCATCATTATCTTCATCATGTGGTGGAAGATTAGTGAAGGGAGGTTACGACCCCGAATCGGAAACTTGCTGCATTTGAAAAAAAAAAGCTACCATTTGATGATTCACACTCATCATTTGTTGGCTTAGTATTTGGTTGGACTCCTCTAATCGCTTACATTTCTCCATAAGCATCCGATACATTTTAGCTTGCAAAGTAAGCTCCCCCTCCAAGTTGGTCACCATGCCCCTTAAATCATTCAACTCTTGTTGGGATAACACCTAATCAGTACCTACTAAAAACCATGTATATGTATACATTAGTGACAATGACTTAACTCATCCTAAATTAATATTATGTGCAATTTTTCTATTAATGACTCAGATACAAATAGTGTTTAAGTTTACTATATCCAACTCGTTGAGAAGGATTGAAGTAAGAAGATTCCCTAATGTTGACGACCTTATCTCCAATGCCATACATACGATCCTTTTTGTTCATATAGGCCTTCACCCACATCTCGTTTGGATTCAGAAGTGATTGAGATGAATCTTGAGAATCGGCATCCGAGGTCCCTTAAGAGTTGATGATATTATGAAATTCTTGTTTAAAGGATTCCTACGACATCACAACATTTACAAAAAATCAAATAAATCATACTTAATAAAAGTGTATGAATCACTAATTAAGATTGACCATCAAGAATAACTTATGGATTTCTTATCAACCCAAGATCCATCTTCTTTGCCATGAAGTTTGTGAGTGCGGGCGAATAACTTAACAATTGTTGGCTCCGCCCCAAGTTGTTTAACTTGCCATCCAAATTCACAAAAACACATTAACCATCACAATCAAACAAATAACTAGAAAAAGTTGTAAGATGTAAAGTTAGTTACCAAACGCCTCCTATACTCATGTATAGGGATCGAGGCACTGGTGTGGAAAGATAGATAGTCCAAGACTAGCTGGATCACCAAGCTGATTTTATTGGATTTTTTTTTCACATAATTTCTTGTATGCTTCGTTTGCCTAATGTTGTTGGAGTCCTTTCCACTACTCATCACTGAGCCATGTAGGTTGCCTGTTTGTACTTCCATGCTTTGCCAAGAAAGCCCCTCAAACATGCATTGCCTCCATTTTTAAAATGTTTCCTGATTCGATCATCATGGATAGGATCACAAGTGAACCACTTTTGCAAATAAGAAAATAATAAATACATCAAATAATGCCATAATAATGAATCAAGTACATACAAAGTGTTAATATATAGCAACTATGGTAACCTTGAACTCTCCAAACCATAAATCTTGAACTTGTTTAGGCACTTTACTCCAAGAAGGCCAAGGTGCATCATATTTTCCTTGGAAGATCAAAGAAATCTTACCAACAACACCTTCATTTGGGAGAAACCTATTCTTACAGAAAACATCAAATTAACGCGATATTCCGCAAAATACTTGAGGTACAAAACACGTAACAATTTTCGCGCTTACCCGTTACTATTTGGTATAACGTATATCTTTGCTCGAGTGCTTCCATTATTAAACTATGCTTCACAATCTCTAGTTCCAATGTTTTGCTAGGATTGTTTAGAGTTAGGGTCGATAGTTTGGGAGTAGGGCTAACAGGGTGTTGGTTGGAATGTTATATATAAATTGCTTAGAAATGAATGTCTAGTTAGGGATGTATGGGGTATGAGGAGGGAAAGGCCCCATAGGAATTGTCCAAAATTAAGTGGGGATTGTTCCTAAAGCACCTGATATATGAGATGTTTGTGAGGAAGGTGAATCAATGTCCATTGCACTGGGTTGTGCACTGGAGCTCTCATGCCCTCTTCCTCGACCTCAAGTAGAGGACTTACCTCGATGGGGGGTGGAATCCATACCTAAAATAGTTGATTACAAATACAAGTACAAATAACGATTGTACATCACACAACACAATAGTTAGAACATCAAGTTTCAAAATTAAAACATATAATAAATATACATTCATACAAATTTGCGTTATAATGATGGTAAACACTAAAATATATAACAATTCATAAGCATTTAATTGTCTGCATCGTTTTCATCATCATCCTCACCCCCTATCCTCATCATCATTCTCATCATCGTCATCATCATCATCATCATATAAATGTATATTTCCCTGTTCTTCATCTGTTTCATTCCCATCATCCCACTTACCCTCTTTATCACCCTCATCCTCTTTTGCCTCACCTATGGCATTTTTTACTTGAATAAATGAAAACCCATATCATCATTAACTTCTTCCAATGGTTCACTTTCATCCCGTAATGATTTAGAAATAACATCATTCACAAGTTCGACGAGTGTCCATGCGCATTTTTTGGAAAGCAATGGGTAGAGTGTATTGCGTATCCACTCTGACTCTTGGTTTACTTGGTATGACAATAAGCCAATTAACTTTGTCCCTTGAGCAATCTGGATGTGGCATGAAGTACACTTATGACACAGTGTTTGGAAAGACGAATGGATCGTATTTTCTGTACCTCATTGTGCGATGAACTTCAACAAGTTTGCTTAGTTTATGAGATCGTGTCCCACGATTTAATGTAGGATCAAACCATTCACACCTGAATAACACACATATTTTAAGTGGTTCACCTACATACTCAAGTTCGATGATATATTTAAGAACGCCATAATAATCATTTTCAATATCACCTTCTCTAGTCCCACATACACCAACAGTCTATTTTTACATTTTGCACATGGACATCTACACTTCCCCCCACCTTGGAACTCTGCTTGCCTACGTACAAATGCATCAAATTGATTTACTCAATTTAGAAATTCTTGCGTGTAACCATTACAATTAGGCAATAATCTATTATACATCCACCAACGATGTGGATGGCCATTCATATTCTGCTCAAGCAACAACATTCATGAAAGTTATTTGATTAGTATTAATTTCAATTTATATAATTACATAAATTTCTCAATTATATATTGCATATATTTTAATAGTCAAACACAACATTTACTAATCCACAAAAATAAATATAAGTACATCCATTTATATACATATACATATACATATATATATATATATATATATATATATATATATATATACACACACACACACACACATACACACACACTATACACACACACACACACACACACACATATATATTTATATACATACATA
>JACYFF010003369.1:66936834-66956834 GCA_017589665.1 Selenicereus undatus
ACCCTGTTCCACACACACATATATATATATATATATATATCATTAGAACATGCGTTATATAAGCTATATAATTGAATATGTAAACATATACATTAACATACTTACATGAAACTTTTTAAATATTAATGCTCCACTAATTTCACATTAGCTTATAACTTACATTGGAGCATCTACTTTATGCCAAGAATCTCATTGAAATACGTCATCCAATATTAAAAGTATTTCTTTTAAAGCATGTTAATTTGCAGAAATTATTCATTTTAACTCCACCTATTTTCACGTTCAACATCTAAAATAAAATAATTTTATACATTTACTTATAAACTTCTACGGATATATTTCTAGTTTTACAAATTTCACAAAATGAATAAGGCATTCAAACTTGAGCATTTCATTCCACTTACATATTACATTTTAATTAAATTACCTAACCTAAACTCCATATTACATTGAGGAAGATGTTGAAGGAAATTTGAGTAATAATTTTACACAAATTACACATTTCAACAAAAACATGAACTAACTATGAAATTTTAACAATGCAATGCAAAAATTTGTAGAAATTAAAACTACAAAAAGTGAGAGAAAGCTACCTAGCTACTCCAATGGTTTGGATGGAAAACATGACCGGCAAATGGGCGATGGCGCCACTTGAATGCGGTGGCAACTGGTAGTGGCAATCGGCGGTGGGCAGGACGTGGCGGTGCTTTCAAGGATTTGGGGGATCTCGCTCTCTCTCTCTCTCTCTCTCTCTTTTGAAAGGGGTAAGCATCGAACAAAATGGTTGGACAACAAGATCTGGTTCTTTGAATCGAGGCCAGTGACAGACTGGCGATGGTTTGAAGTTTATTATTCATACCTCTTTCTCAAGCACAAAGTGAGTAATTCCTATCACCTCTTATGTTGATTTTGTCGTTGATTCTTGATCTTGTTGGCTTTTTCTTCTTGTTTTGGTTGTTTTGATGATGGATCATGTTGTTTTGATTGAATTAAGAGTTATTTTGGCGATGGATCATGGTGGAGTTGAAGTTGGATGATGCTAGGGTTAGGATTACTTCTTAATCATGCAAGCTTCATGTTAAAGTGTTGAATATTTATTGTTTTATCCTTGATTTTGATAATCTTTTAATCTATTGAAGTTTATTATGATGTTTATGGTGTTTTGAAATGATGGGAGTGAGTTCAAGTTGACCTTAAGTTAGGATTTTATTCAAGAAAGCATGGTTTGGACCAAACTAATATTAAACTTGAAGTATGTGGATATGTGACTAGAAAATGAGCTTTATTGGATATGAAAATGAAATGCAATTGAGTGTGGTATTTTTGTATGATGTTGGGATGGACCAAAGTGTGTTTACATGCCTTTTTTAAGGAATGGTTTAAGTTGAGGATTTGTATGAAAAGTGAGGGAACAAACTCAAACAGTGAGCCTGAAATTTCTAGAAAAACAGGACAATCTCTAAGAAGAAACTGGTAATGATCGGTCCAGCCAAAAATTATGATTTTTAGTGGGTAGATAGGTCAGTATGTTAGCTTTAAAATGGCTCTTGAATTGCATTAATTCGAGGTCCGTGGAAAAAGTTATGGTCATTTTATTGAACTTGTGTAGGATGGACTCAAAACTAACATATTGGTGTTCTAGTCCCATTTTAGGGACCCTATTGTGGGAATCATGTTATGTGTCCTTAATGCAAGTTTTAAAGGATTTCCTAAGCTATTCATTTTGGGTTCATAGGTCTCATTTTGAGGTCAGGAGTATGAGTTGGGAATTATTCTTTCTGTACCCTCTCTATAAGCCCTTTTGCTCTGAACTTGCTACCGTGCCTTAAATCATATTTTTATGGTTTATATAGTTTCATCATTTTAGTTTAATCTATTAACTGGTTTGTAAAGATTCTTCATAAGCCAGTTCTATTTAAAAACATCAATTATAAGAACAAGCTCGTTTCTGACCTCATGTACCTATAATGATATTTTGAACAGAATCAAGGCCTAAGCTTTCATTCTCTCTACTTTTGTGCATCTTATTATTCCATGAACTTGCATTTAAAATTTTTAGGTACGTTCATTGCCTTTATATTTAGAAATCAGCACGTATTTATCACAATCGTAATGTTTTGGTAAGTACATCAATGAATCAACTTAATCAGTGCTTTGTCACATAATTAGTGACTCCATCAGTTATCAGTTACAGGGCATTGCCCTCCAGTTACCCTCGTGGCTTCAGGTCAGGTCCCCCGGTCGGCTTGGCAGGTGTACACCTATTCACATATCGTAACAGTTACTAAGGGGTGCACTAACAGATAATAATTAACAATTCAGTTTTATATGCATCTCATTCCCTGTTTTAAAATCAAAATGAATTGCAAAGCAGGCCCAAATAAATTTTCAGTGAATATTTAACATTACAGGAATGCATGTACTGAGCTTTGGCTCACAATTCGAAATGTTTTCATGTTTTGTTTTAGGAAAGTGTTCAGTGAACAACCCTCAGGTGTGCAAGACGGCTGAAGGTGATAAGTGAGCCTGGACTGTCCATGTGACTGGCGGCGTATGAGTGTTACGATGCTATCGTATCATATTGTGATGTATTTTGGTGTTGAAACTGTATATTTGAATTGAATTATGTATTTTGGTGTAATCCTTGAGATAATTGGGATATTAGAACCGTTTCTATATATAACTAAACAGTTTGAATGGTTGTGATGGTGTGAATGCCCTTTGAGGGTAAACTTTGGTTTTATAGCTAAGTTTTCATATATAAAGGAAGCCTTGTCCTTTTTGGACGACGGTAGCGCCCCGTCCACTGGGTTATTATTTCTAACTAGTATAGACCCGTGCTTTGCACGGTGATTTATAAAATAGATAATTAGTTGTTTACAAAAGACACATAGTTGCTATTATTATTTAGAAAAGAAGACACAAATAAATTACTTAGTAGTGATGTTGTTATAAGTAGAAATAAATTTTCATTATAAAAATTTAATAAGCCCAGTAATTATAGTTAGAATTTTTTAATATTATATACTTTTCTGTCCTTTTCTTTTAGGGGATTTTCATCTTTGAAAATATATTTATTCTTGTCACAATTTCATTCAAGTTATCTCAATATATAGTTACAATATGTCAAAATTAGTCATCCATGATGTACTTAGGCTCATCCTTTTGAATCATAAAGTTAGGTGTCTTTTTGTTGGAAAATATTTCATCGAATTCTTCTTTAGACAACATATCTCCCTAAGGTTAGTGTTCTACTTAAATTATGAGTTGCAACACAAATGAGTTGTTATAGATTTAGGACCATAGATTTAGTGATTTTAGGTGATTTGAATTAAGCATTTTTTTTTTTGAGAAAATGGGAACTGTGAAAATAATGGATGGATTTATAAAAGCAATAAAAATTATCATATATGGTAGTTGGTCTATTGATTTGAAACTACCGACCAATTTATATAACATGTCCCCTCTTAGAATGAAAGATAATGAGTTAGCAGAAAGGCACATGCTAAGATATTCTAGTTAAATCATGGATCATAATGAGTTGCAGCATATTACCCATAGAATTCTGAATGTGTATTTAGTTAACCCATAATTTAAAAACCCAAAAATAGTATTTCCAAATTTGTTCATTCGATTAGCTAACCTAAAATGGGGTTATTTTATTTCTTGAAATTAGAATGACCTATCAAAATCTCAATTAACATATGATTTTCAAAAAACTCAAGAAATTAAAATTTTCTATAACCTTACCTTGTGATTTGTGTCTTAAGTTAACTATATGACATGATTAATGATTTTGAACACTTGTCATGATTTATGAAAAAAACCTACAAATAGTATTCAAGAATATATTACAGTATTTTACTAAACAACAAAAACTGTTACATTGATTCAAACATCCATTACATTATTGAATGTATGCCATGACAAAAAATATATAGAAATAGTATTCAAGTATGCATCGTAATTTCTAACTAAATAATGAAAATATTCAAGCATGCATTATAGTTTCTAACTGAACAATAGAAACGAAAAATTACATTGATTCAAACATGCATGTAGTAATAAATGTATGCGATGATTTTAAAGAAAAAACTGAAAAATTACATTTGTTAATGTTGGAGGCATATTTTGAAGGTGAATAAGTTAATCTAAATCGTTCTAAAGACTTTATACATTAGGATCAGCTTTTTAATATTAAACTCATCCCATATGTCCATTAATGCTATTTGATCCTAGTTCTAGGGTTCTTAACCCAATGAAATCCCCCAACACCCCTTCCATATTGTTCTAAACCCCAACCTGACCACATCACTTAATTTCCAAAATAGCAAACTTTGAAGATATAGATGACTATACTTTTATCTACGTATGTAAAACAGGAAGTCAAATTTTGGGGTTTTTTTTTAATATATTTAACAGTAACTTTTGTAAATTATGAAAATCATATTATAATTTGTAGTATAGGTATTTAAAATTTTTTAACTGATGTAAAAAAATAGGTCACCAAATAATAAAAATTTAACTTAAGTCATAAATTGAACGGAAATAATTAAGAATATAAACGAATCAAACCAAATACCACCACTATTAATCAAGCCTAACCAAAACTACACCTAAAAAAGTGAGATTACGAATTGTCGCAAAGAATTAATGATGGCGCCAATTAGTGAAAGATTAAATATCAAGAAAAGAAAATTAAGCCACATATAGGAGGGAATTACAACAAAAAAGTATAAAAATTTTAATCAAATACGATCAATCATTTTGACACTACTAATTACAAAAGAGGAGGTCACTTACTAACGAATTAACAAATTAATACAAATAAATATATGAGGAATTGAATGATAATTATTATATTTCTGGAGGTGAAGTAAAAAAGATCACTTTGACACAGATGAGCAATGTGCAAGACGGTAAAATTGATTTCAACCATGAGACATATTCTAATATATAATTTCAACTATAAGTAAGAACTACTTGACTAACAGGGCAGCCCGGTGCACAAGCATCTCGCGTTCACGCAAGGTCCGGGGAAGGGCTGCACCCCAAGAGGTGAATTGTAGGCAGCCTAACCTGACTTTGTCAATGGCTGATTCCACGGCTCGAACCCGTGACCTTTTGGTCACACTGAGACAACCTTACCGTTGCTCCAAGAACTACTTGACTATTTACACTAATATTGAAAATCCAAGAATGATATCTATTTTATCTATAATTTTTATAGTTATTTGTTACTAACTACTTCATAATTTATATTTCCATA
The DNA here is from genome assembly GCA_017589665.1 of Selenicereus undatus. NCBI lineage: Eukaryota > Viridiplantae > Streptophyta > Magnoliopsida > Caryophyllales > Cactaceae > Selenicereus > Selenicereus undatus. The sequence continues at coordinate 66,942,104 of JACYFF010003369.1, forward strand.
ATTATGGGATTATTCTGTATTGGGATTTGACTTTATTATTTAAAATAATACTAAAGGTATAGCCACTCCATACTCTTTATTTCAATCATTACAGAATTATACTTCTCGAGATTATGCTTTCCTATGATCATTTCCTTAGTTGTTAATGATTTTTTTCTACTATTACGGAATTATACTTTCTTCGGGATTAATATTTTTCTACAATCTAGTGGTGATAAGGAGACATAATGAATTCAAAAGGTTTAAGAATGATATTTTTTTATAATTTTCTAATCACTAATTACTGCATAATAATTCATTTTAGAAAAAAATACTCCATAATCCTCATTTCGACCATTATGGAACTATAATTCATAAGATTATACTTTCTTACGATCATTTCCTTCTTAATAATTTTTTTCCTTACTACTATGTGAGATATTTGAAAATTATAAATTAATTATTTTCAACAATTGGATGGTTGTGATGAGGAGAGAGAATGAATCCAATGGTTCAAAATCTCTAATTAATGAGAATGCAAGAAAATTCTACATCATCACAACATTGCTTTTATATATAGTATAGATTGGTGAACTTAAGCAAGTGAATGCAAGTAATGAATCATATACCTTTTGGGGCGTTACAACAACCCTCCATCTTATTGGGGACTGTAATTTTGCTAAGAATTTATGGGCAAGTTTCATACCAAGAAGGGTCAATGGAGATTTCTTTGAGATGCAATTTAAAGATTAGCTTGCTTGGAATGTTACATTCATTGAAAATAAGAATCATAGAGCTTGGTCCACACTTTTCGTCTTGACCTATTGGTGGTTGAGGAAGTAGAGAAACATATAATGTTTGGAGAATGCAAACTTCCAACCTCTCAATGCAGTGATGCTCCTTAAAGAGAAGCCAAAGAGATAACTCTTTCCTTAAACAAGAAGGATCTGTTTGAGTATGGGGTTTTGTTGCCGGCTAAAACCAAGGTGTTCCTATGATGGAAAACCTCGTCCTAATGGGTGGCTAATGTTAAATGTATGCAGCACTGCGAAGAGGAATTTGGGGCATGCAAAAGGTGGGGACATCATCAGGGACTCTCATAGGAAGTGGATTTGGGGGTTTTGAACTTCCTTAAGGCATTGTTCATAAGTTCGGGCTAAGCTATCAATCCTTTATAAGGGCCTTGGATTGGTCATGGTGAGCGAGCATAAAAAAGTCTACATAGGTATGTATTCAGCGGTAGGAATCCAACTTGTGTTTTCATGTAAAAGGAAGAATATGGCACACCTCTCATTCGTGCGTCAATCTCAAGAGCTCATGAACAAGGATGGGTTTGAGATAAAAATCAATCCTTGGAGATTAGCAAAGCTTCCAACAAACTCGCCAACTTGGGAGCCATACAAGAGGCTAGCTATATTGTTCATCAGTTCACACATCAAAAAAGATCCAAACATATTGTGGTAAAAGGTATCGGTTTTTATCATTCACTCCATCTCCTTCTTGTTCCTCCATATGAGCTGAGAAAACTTTATTTGAAGACTACATTGGAACAATTGTCCCTTTTATTAGATTAGAAATTATTTGCTTACAATTGGGAAGGTGTTTGTACTTCTTAAAACAAAAAGAAAGAAAAAGGAAAGTCTAAACTAATAGCGTATTAATGGGGTCTTAACGCAACGTTAAGACTAAAGTTCTAGATGAATTAGGTCTTAGGTTTGATTTGCCCTCTCTAATTATATTAGAATAACTTGGCGACTCATTTGAATTAGCACTATAGTATACATGATGAAGGGTCTAAAAGTGTTAAAAAATAAAAAAAGAACTTGTATAGCTATAATATATATATTACTACAGAGACTGGACCCAAAAAAAAAATATTACTAGAGAGCCATTAATGATATTATAATGTAAAAAGTCGATCCACCATTGATTTATTAAATTCTTGATTTGAATAATGCCTCCCCACAATTTTACTATCTAAAAATCTTCCATTGCTCTAACTCACTGTAGAATCTTAAAATAATTAGGATCTTATAATCCTAATTTAGTTCAAATGAAACATGTGAAGGTCATAGTACGTTCCCATGATCCAGCATAATAATCCACGATCCTGGATATTAGCTTCATAATATGCTCATAAATAATTGTATTCAAAAGGTCATTTTAGCAGTATAGATTTTTCTATCAAAATTGCCTACAAAACATAGTTCAATTGAATTTCTATAATTTTTATGCATGCTTATAAATTTTTGTTCCCGTGAAAATATTTTTTACTATTTCAAACAAATAGCAGATTCTTGTAATCCAATTCTACTTGCTAACATATCCTTCATCCACTAGTAATATTTTCACAGGTGTATTTCTACCATTTTAGTCCCCAATCTAGGTACCCAACACATTTACTATCTCATGCTCCTAATCAACAATTATTTTGCCCCTTCCAAAATGCTCATTATATATATTAGATCCACTTATAACCAATAATCTTGCATTGTTTCCGCCAACCTAGTTAACATTTAGAGTGTGTTCGGCAACAATGTTTTATGTAGTGTTTGACATTTTGACTAAGTCAATACACTAATCAAGTAATTTTTAGTGTTCGGTAACATAGTATTTTCACTAGCATTTCAAGTAGTATTTAGCGTTTTAAGCAGCGTTTCTGAAAAGCTAATAGTATTAACGTTTGGCATTCAAAAGTAGCATTTCATATTTTTTGGCCAAAAAATATCATTTGGAAATTTTATCTTTGGAAATTATCTATATTCTTATGTCAATTTACGTTAATGAGCTAACCCAATAGCTAAATTTACTGAACACATTTATTTCAACAGCTCATCTAAACAGCTATTCGCTAACAACTAAATTAGAAATGCTATCAGCTGTTTAAACAGCTATCCGCTATTTGAACTGTTATCCGCTACTTGAACCGCCAATTTTAACGAACAGGGCCATTTTAAAAAAAATATGTTTTCTCATTTGAAAGTGGCGGAGGGAGGCGCTTGTTTCCCTTTTCTTTTTTGGAAATGTTTTTTTTATATTACGTGAACGAATGTAATACAATCGAACAATCTTACTTACCACTACAACTATTGTTTTAATTGGTTCAACATTTTCTTACACAAGGTTTCAAGTTTAAATTTTCTAGATAAAAAAAAATTAATTGAAAGCTTCTACTTGAATAAGACCTTAACTCTAGTTAGTACAAGATCAAAGATCTAAAATGTCAAACTTAGAATTTAGGATATGTACACATTTATCATTATCGTTATGTAAAAAATTTACAGACAAATAGTGTAATTTGTGTTTGCAATCTAAAGACGAAGAGATAGCGTAGAAGCCCACAAGGACATCAATAATTTGGACAGGGGTGGAACCAGGAGTTCTTATTTTGGAAGAAGAGGGGCGGGGGGGGGGGGCGTGGTTGGAACAGTGTAATATTTTTTTTTACTCTTAATTAATTGTTGATTTAATCAAAAGAAGTTGATACTCTTCTCGAAAAAAGAAAAAAAAAAGAAATCCTAAGTATACTAACAAAATGAACACCGGCATTTTACTAACATCATATAGGGCAACTAGATAAAAAAATTCACTATAAAAATAGAATATTTAAATAAAAAATTAAACTAAACTACTCATAATATGCCGATATACTTTTAGTATACTTTTTGTTAGTAAGAATAGAATTTTAAAAAAAAAATCAAAAGCAGTTAATAAAAGTAATCTATACAATGTAAATCTTAGCATCTTCTTTGACAAGGAAAAAAGAATTAACAATCTGTACAATGTAAATGAATCAAATATGGCTAATTAGTTATGCTTAGGGCTAAAAATTAAAATGAAAAATATAGTCAACTATAAAAGTAATTTAAATATAGTTGGTGCCAATTAGCCTAGTTAGTAAAATTTTTAAAAATTGTTGTCAAAGACTTGGGTTTGAATTTTGCATGCATAGATCTTTGCATCTTATATGCACAAAAAAAAATCTAAATATAAAATAGCACTCACGAAAAGCAAAGGCGAACTACAGATAAAGTCAAGGAAGTTAAAGAGTTCTAATTTAGGAATGAGCTCCTAGAAAGCAAGACTGCAAAGACATGCTTGACTGATGCTCAAAAGTCAAAAATGAACTACAGCGATTGAAGCTAACAATTAATAACCCACAGGGGTCAAATTCGGGCACCAGAGGCGGATTCAGATATTTATGATAGGATTATCCATGTATTAATATCATAACTAATATGTACTATAAAAAAAGAAGAAGAAATCATATGATATATATTATGATCGTCTATTTTGCATAGATGTTTCGTCCCGTAATTTTTTTTAAACAAATATTCCATTTTGTACTTCCACACTAGCGAAATTTGATATGCAGTAATGATATACCCCATTGTTTTACTCAAAAAAAAAATGGTAGTTTGCTATTACCTTTGTTCTCTGTGATTTTTCATTTTTTGAAGTTGATAAATAAATTGTACACATATATTTATTTAGTTTTATTTTTTGTCAAATTCCAATATTATAGGTGTAGTCTTTATATTTAAAAAAATTAAAATATGTGAACTGAACATATTTAAAAGGTGCCCATAACTTTTTGAAAATTTTAGAGATGTCTACATATATTAATCTGACAGCTTTAAAATAATTCAGTTGAATTTTTTAGATTAAAGGTATCCATAAATATTCTTATTCAAGTCATAAATCCGTCTACATTTGACAGACACACTTTATAATTTATGGTAAGATACTAACATGGAAGAGGTTGTAGCTACTGGACTAATAATAAACAATGCTCATGCAAAGACTAATTCTATAATTGTTAGGGGACGTGACCCACCTTGGCCCAATTTCACCACCCTGAATTTGAAAAGCAAAATTAATTAGATAAATGAAAGATAATAGAAAGAACATCAACAATTTAACAACCAAAATTAATTAGAAAAAACCACGTCAAGTTCAATGATAAGATAGCAATAGAAGACCAAAAACCGAGAGGTCATTGCACAATTTATTATAAAAAGTAATTTATTATAAAAAAAGTGGATTTGTTTACTATAAGCGGCAACTAAGTGAGAGAGAAAAAGTTGTATAAATGAAACTTCAGACATAAACAAAGACTCAGCAGAGGGCGGCATTAAGTCAACGCGCTGCCTCCGTTGTATCGCTGAATCCGAGTCCTTCAAATTTCACCCGCCTCCTGTAAGTCCGATCCCCATTCTCTCACTTTGTCTACTCTCCATTATTCTGAGTCATTTGAACTTTTCTTTGGTTTTAAGCTTCCTCTGATTCCATTAATGGCGGTTTTATGAATCGGGGAACTTCATAAGAGTATTTTGTATTTGACTTTGTGTTTTCGTGAAGTCTGTAACTTCTGTCAGTTCGATTCGTTGCTGAATATTTTTTGGGTATTTTTTTTTTCTGTTTTTTAGTAGATTGGAATCTAGAGAGGTAGAGCAGAGTGCAATCTGGGATTTTCTTTGTGTTTAGAGTATTTTGATTAGCCCCCTTTGCCGCCCGGAATCTCTTCCACTGACGAACCCTAATAGGTTCTCTCTTATTGGAAAATTGATAGTTTTAGATTCGAAATACATATTGGAAATTTTCAAGTATGGATTGATATCAAAAGCATATGCAGAAATGTATAATAAGAATATTGCCCTATAATCCTTATAAAACGGATGAATGTTGCGCAGCTTCTTGATTAATTTCTAAAATCTAGACCTGTCGCTTAAGATTAACAAATATTTACTTTTATTTGTACGAGGAAGCCGTGCACAATCTTTTTCAGTATGCTTATCCCCAAAAAAAAGGAAAAAAAAAGAAAAAACTGTTTCAGTGCTTAGTTTAGAGAGATTTAAGTGTGCACTATTTTCTTTGTTCCTGAAAACCCAGACCAATTTTAATAGCTCTTTGAGCGAGTCTGATCCACTTGTCTTTTCGTGGAAAATTATCGAGGACCCTTTAACTATTAGTGGAGATCTACTACTTCTGAAAGAGCCCTGAAATTTATAGCCAGAAGTCTGAAACTGCTGAGTAAAGCTTGAAATTTGTTGGGATCTCTGAATTTTTTGGAGTAGTTCGACATTTATAGATGAGCAGTTGAGCCCTAAGGTTAGTGGACGTCTAGACTTTTGGGGGGTTTTGCAATTTTAAAATTTGTCTTGAAAATTGCATGGATGGGTCATTCAATATTTCTGAGATGAATTGAACAGAGGCACTTTGTCAAACTTCCATGGCTACAAAATAAGTATGACGCCATCAACGATTTTTAATTTTTTTTTTTTCATTTTGTTTCATGGAGAAGGGAAAAAAGTTGTATTTGATAAATTGCTTGTCCTCTTGTGATTCTTAAACAACTAAAAATCAAACATCAAAACAGCGCAATCTCCTAATGGACACATCCATATGTGTGCAAGCTTATCATCGACTGTGAACAACAATTGATGAGGAAATAACTTTCCTTTTCAAAATTTTAGCTGAGTTTTAAAGTTTTTAATGAAGCCCTGACAACTCCATGATTTCCCTTGAAATTTTCATCGAAAGTTGACTTGTAACTTACTGGATGAAATGAGCAATCAAGAAATCATTGAGGAGAGCGACAATAACAAGTAAAGATTGGAAGGATAGGATCATGGAAGGATTGCCAAAAAGGGTCGTTCTGAGTAACATAGGTTCGTTAATGAAAGCATACAGTTAATGGCAATCTATTACCTTGATATTTGGCGAAATAACAAAATATTGCCTTGTTGAAATTATAGATTGCATACAATATATGATAAGTATTGGAGGATGAATAAAAAAAAAAACATCCATGGTATGGCCATAAAACATCTCACACAAACAAAGAACTTGACTTGCTGGACAATTACATCAATGCTTGTGCCTTTATTCTGTTCTGCAAATTCTGTTCTGCTATTTCCGAAGATTCCTTTCCCTCTGAAGCTCATAAAACAACACTACAGCAGCAGATAGTGTGCACATTGCCCATTTGCTTGGGACAGATTATCCCTTGCAGTAGTGATTAAACCGGTTCAATTCATGAGACAGTGGCCAACATCTTGCAGCACAGCCAGTCCAATGTAACAACCCAGACCACACAGACCATTTGGAGAAAAGTTGGGCGATAGACCCCCAGGTTCATTACAGAAAACACAGGAACGAACTCCACTGGGGAAAAACCTCTTTGTATTCTCACTTCTACCCTCCCTCACAATCATCGGCTTCCAGGTCTGCTATTGTTCCCTAACTGTTGATTAATTGTGAATGATGACCTGAAAACCCTCAGTGATACACATTGTGGGTCTGCTGGTCACAGGCAACCTGGTAACTCAATATGTTCTCTCTCACCTTCTGTACTCCCTGGTCATGGGGATTTTTCTTTTTCCCGCGCACTTTTAGACCGTTGAATATATTGAATTTTAGGGTTGCAATTTATTAATTCATTAATGACAGCATGTTGTGTCCGAAATCTATATAGCTGAAAATGGCAAGTTTGCACTTCTTTCTTTTCCAGCTTGGATTGTATGGACTAAAGCATAATGCTCCCTAAACTTCCTTTGCTCCGTTTCTGTGAAGCAGTAGTTAGTTTATGATTTTAAATCTAGGGTCAATCGGAACTCATCTCTATGTAATTTTACAATTCAGGACTAAGGCTGCTAGATCAGGCCCCCCACACTTTCCTGGTGGCGGGATTTTTTGGGGTATTAGATTTGGATTTGGATTAACGACGACATGTCACCATAACTCTGGTACTAAATGTAATCAATTTAGATGCTGAAGCAGAGTCTAGGTTGTGTGTGTTCTTTTTTTAGCTTTTTTTTCTTTTGGGTTTGCAAAATTTCATATAGAGAACCATTGAGCGAAGTTGAATAGATGCATACAGAGAACCATTGAGCGAAGTTGAATAGATGCATACGTCCCTCTTTAAAAAAAAGCGGAAAAAGAAAAGATGAGTGCATAGATGAGATATGTAACTGAACTTGCTGTTTGTGTGGTCAAAATGGAGAACTACATCTACATGAGCCTGAATTATTTATTTATTTATTTATTTCTATTGAGGCAATGAATATGTTGACAAATCACTACTACTTGATAAAAGGGTCATTTGATGCTTATCTAGAAGCAGATGGATATATTTTTAGGCATGTGCAATGTGCAAGAGGTTGATGATGAGATTGGCTCTTGCTCTCTATCGCCGAATGGAATTTTGGTTAGAAGAACAGTTTATTATTGTATGTGAGTAGTGTGGGAATATATACATCACATCCCCCCCTCCCAAAAAAGGTAAGAAGAATTAAGGGGTTCATCCCCCCCCCCCCCAAAAAAAGGTAACTACAATTAAGGTCTTTCTTTGAAGTTTGTTTAGCATGCAAATGTATTCAGAAAGATTATAAAGAAATACATCCTGCCCAACAGCCCAAGCATCTTACCAAAAGTAAACACCTAGCAATGAACAAAAGCAGTTGCTAGAAAGAGAGGATACAACTCTTAAAGCAAAATAGTAAGAATTCTCTCATTGACACTGAAGGGAATGATCTCTGCACAGCATCTGAATATGCTTGTCATCAAGCAGAGGCTACTGAACCTACTCTCCATTCTTTGTATGCTCCCAAAACAAACAGGACAAATCCGCACCTTGATAAGGTTGCATCAGAATCTGTCATTTGCTACGTATATTGTTGATTAGGTAGTCAAGGTAAGGAAGTTATCAGATTAACACTACTCATTCACATCCCTTTAGTGACAAAAAGAAAGTCATCAAAGGCGGCCCTGGGCAATCCAGAGCAGGAAGCACTCAGCGCTTCTCAATTCAACAAGCCAAATGCCCTAACATCAGCATTAAATTAAATTCATCTGAATCACGAGCCACATAGCTCTAAAAGCCACCATTCTTCAGCATTCATGTGAACAGAGACATCAACAGTGGATCCCCACTGGCCTCTAATCACTGACCTCAAGTGAGCTCCCTGTATCGAAAAGATGCTCAAATATTTCACCATTAATATATTCCTTTTCTCTCATCCCTTGTCTCCTTCTATCAAAAGGATAGACAAGCTCAGGACAAACCGCTGATATTCCCAACCCTCAAAACTGTGTTGTAGCACTCCAGAATTTGGGTGTTTAAAACTTCAGAGAATTGAATTGATGCCGCATGGGTATCTTCAAAGTGTAACACATTAGGATGTCCCTATGAGCATCAACTACCTCATCATGTCTTTGTCTTGTGGAATTAGCATGTCTTTCCTCATTAAGTAACAACCAGTTGGCCAGGCTATCAGTCAGGATCAATATTGCTGAAACACTACCAAGTATTTACCTGTTAAGCGGCATAGTAGAATGATAGATTTTGCTTGCTGGCTCATCTTCCTGCTTGTGAGTAGTGACATTGCTGGACTAAAATCTCCCCCCCACCCAAAAAACAGTAGCATAACCTCATTGCTTCACAGCCTTAATTTCTTAATTATGCTTTCTATAGTTTGATTAAGTGCACAATATCTCAACCCCAAATCTCCTTACCCTTACAGCCTTAGAGACAGCACGAGGATTTACTGCTGTCTTGGTGTGCTGGGATATTTTAGAAAGCTTTTAGTTGCTGTTTCTCCTTTTCTTCTTCTTCAGAGATGGTGCTCTAGGCTTAGATCATAGTCTTGATCAATTTGTGAACTCCGAGCTCTTAATTTTGTAATAGGCTAGAAGCATCAAGTTCAAATTTGGAAAAAATGTCAAGGATCACCTCAGGTAATAGAGTTCTATGGTTGTCTTGGTGATTCTTAGGTTTGCTTGTTGAACCTCAGGAATTGTCAATCATGTTCAGTTATTGGTTGCGTGCGGGTCAAGCGAGCGGGTTCGGGTTTGGGTTCAGGTTGGGTTTGACCTGCTAATTTGCGTGTTTTTCAGGTTCGGTTTATTTTGGGTTTGGGTCGAGAAAATCGGGTTCAAAACCCAGAATTTTCGGGCACGTTCGGGTTGGGTTTTCGGGTCGGGTCAGTTTTTGCCAAGTCTATTTGTCCTCCTCAACATGTGGTTTCTCATTAGTAGTTCTCCTTGACCCCCTAAACTAATAGTTTCCTTGAGCGATTAGAAGTTATGGACTCCTTCAGAGCTTAAATTATTGTCCATTATCATTCCTTCACTATTCCCTTTGTCGTTGGATGCTACGCCTTTTTCAAATAGGAGTTGGATTTGATCCTCGTTTGATCATTCCAACGCAGCTCTATCTCCATTCAAAAATGACATAGCATTTTCTCTGCCAAATGTCTCTTCCACTATGAAGGCATTATGTTTTTCTTTGTTAGATAGTGAATGACCTAGTTATTAATGCATTGGCCTTTTGGTTTTGTGCTATTCTTCTGTTGTGTAGGAAGAATTTTGAATAGATTGACAAAATTGACGTGTAACTGATTAATTACCAGGACCACCTGGGATTAGGCCCACATGGGAGCCTGTGTTTAAAAAAGCGTGCCCCGGGTGTGCCTAGGCTCACAAAGACCCGAAGCCCAACCTGTTGCGCCTTACAAGGGGTCAAGCCTAGCTCATTCTTTAAGCTCACAGAAGCCCGCGCTTTTCTGCGCTTCGGACCGAGACTCAAAGTGTCCCAAGCCAACGCTTTATGGAAAAAAGATCATTGGAGAGAGAAATAGGAACACACACAATGGAAAACACAAATAGCTTTAGATTAACACTCACCTGTGCTATATTATTCAATTTTGGGCGGAAACCCTTATCTAATTGCATGCAATTGCTTCGAGAATGGACTAGATTGAAGAAGCCTAATTTAGAAACCCTAATTGCATGCAATTTCCTCTCTCTAGATGGGAAATATGGTGCCGTCAATGCCAATAATATGGAAAGAATGATTAAAGAATATAATTCTTTTCCATCCTAATATGTTGTCAAATATTATTTCCTTCATTTTTTTCTGTCCTTCCTAGAATGCCTTTAGAATTGATGAATCCAATATAAGATACTATAGTATAGTTCGATGTGATGTCTAGTCACTTGTTTAATGTTATCATCTAATTTATTTGTCAAAAAAATGGTTTGGAAATTATTTTCTAGCATTTTTGAGTAAAAGTGCTCCTCGTGTCCAAAAAACCCGCACCCCTGGCCCTAGGATCTTTGGCGCTTTTGTGCGCCTCGAGCTTTTTTAATCTAAGCATGGGACCTAAAATTGGGCAACTTGATTTTGGCCAGAGGCCAAATGACTCAAGCTAAACAAGATCACACTGAAATTTATTGAAGTGAACATACACCTAGCTGAAACTAACCTGATCAATTCTTGTTTTCTTTTGCTTTTTTCACCTCCGGGTTGCTCTCAAAGAATCAGATATTAGACTATGGTGACAGATTTGGTTTTGATTTATTCTTTGACCTTTCCTGGTCTAAAAGCATCAAGCATCTCTCCATAACCTTGGAATCTTCTACAAACTGCCTAATTGTTGATATCCTCAGGCACAGAACCTGCATCAGCAGAACAGTACTCAAGTTTCTCTTTTTGAGTCCTCTCTGCTTCTTTCTCTTCTTGTGGCTTGCCAACAGTTTTCTTCCATTTTGTACTTCTCGTTCCTTGATATTTATAAATTCCTCCACCATGTACATGGCTGTGTCTTGCACTTCTTCTCTGCAGCTCCCACTGACCTCTTTGTAATCCGGTGTTTCACCCTCCATGAGTCATTTTTCTCTCTGTTTTTTTTCCTGACCCCAACCGGACAAACTTTTTCTCGTTCTCATGTTACTACTTTCTGCTATCTAGATTCTTGTATTGCTTCATTCTGCAGCTCACGCTCGCCTTCTTTCCCCGCAGATGTTTCACTCTCCAGGAGCCATTCTCTCTCTTTCTTTCTGTGTGTGTGTGTGTGTGTGTGTGTGTGTGTGAAGTTATAGCTTAGATGAAGTCTGATCTCATTTTTATATCACTTCTTTCTTCTATGTAGATGTTCCTGATTTTAATTTTCAAAATTGAACTAATATGTAGGCATGGACAAACTTGTTGACGTTTGTCATGTCTGGAAAAGTTAATATACTTTAGCACATTTAGTTTAATAAGAATGGGCAAATGATGTAGGACGCTCTAAGAGAAATTCCTACAAAGATGAACAATTGATGTAGGATGCTCTAAGAGCAATTCCTGTAGGGAAAAATGCTCATACAGAGAAATATAACTCACTCAATTTAACTCAATTCTCATTCATAATCTGTCTTCTCCAATTACATAAAGAGGTTTATATAACTAAGAGGATAACTAATACTAGAAAACCTGAATAATAAGATATAACCTAGGAAATGATAAAAATATATAATCTAATATTATTCTAATAGATTAGGAAACTAAATCTTAGTAAAAAAAAATCTCTAAATATCCTTATTTTGGTTGTCCTAAAATATGCTTAAAAATTATCTATGAAAATAGTAAAAAAATACGAAAGATATCCAATATCAAAATATTCTAATTTTCTAAATCTTTTTACTCATTCTTTACTTCTATCCTATATCATTCTCCTTTGGTTGGAAAAAAAACTCGTCCTCGAGTTTTCACATGAGCAGGAATTGCGAATGACGAAGAGATAATTGATTCAACTTCCTTAAAGATGTTATAAATTGCATGCTTCAAAATCTTCTCAAGCACCAATAACCATGTGAGCAGTGGATGAACTTCAGTTTTCTGATAGAGCTTTTTAGGGATTAAGAATCCAACATCATGTTCAACAATTCTTGTGATGATACAAGTATCTTTTGACAACTCTTCTTTGCTGTCTTGAATGTTGGAAAGACTGCCTTCATCAATGTTAGAGTGCTCAGTCACTTTTGCTTGATCATGTGCAATATCTTGAAGCGAAGAGTTAATACAATCAAATATGCAATCTGGTGCTTGGTTCACTTGATCAAGAGAATTGCCCTTAACATCAATTTCCATGTTCAGATACAAAACTTCTATTACTGGGACATGCTCTCTTGTAGGCTCATTCAGAAAAGTCACCATTGAAGTCATACAGGAGTCATCATCAGGGATACATCTAGAGAGGAAAATTGTTGGGGGCGCATGTTGGGATGGATTCTTCTAGTTTGGGACTTGTTGGGGGTTATATCTGGTATTGCTGAATATAATATTTCCAGGTCATTAAGGGGGCTAAGGATAGAGAGGTTATCCGTGATATTTAAATCTAAATAGTCTTGTGTCTAGAAGGGTTATTGAGCCATTTTCCATTTTAGATATGCCATTTCATATTTTGATGGGCTTTGATTTTAGTAGAATTTAATCCTGCAGGCTATTGCATCAGGAAGTGAATTTTAGGCTAAGAAAGTATATAGTATTGAAACTCATGAGATGACATGAGAAAGGTACTTCATGAGGAGTTGGGGAACAAGGGCATAGCATGAACTTGAAGATAGCAATTCATGATACACTGTTTGCATGTTAATAATATAAACCATAGGAAAGTTCAGTATTCATGAAATAGACAAATCAAAGTAGATTACGTAAGTTGTAATTGAATGTTTGCCATGAATTCGATGTTCTGTAAACTTGTATGTGTTGTGTTGTGAACTCAATTTCATTCCATGAGTTTATAATTGGTGATTTGCTGCATCAAAATTTGTATATCCTGTTGTGTCATTTCCTTGACCTAAAAATATTCTTCATCGTCATCTTGGACTTAATCTGACATGGACTTGAATTCAATATACTACATCTATATGTAATATACTGTATCATTAATCTGTACTCGGTATAACATGCATGAAGGTGCACCCTTGCATGTATGTATTAAGCACTGGGGCCATGTATCATATGCTATAATGAGAGAGTTCCAGGTTATCTTGACTATTTAAGACTTGGTCTGATTTTTGAAAGCAGCATTTGGTGAATGAACCTACTCTCATCTATTTGGCATCTTCTCTAATTTGTCCTATGCATAAATCTTCATGGTGAATTGAAATGGTCTTAGGTGACACCACATAACCAAGAGGTCATAGGGAGACGAACAACTGAGGGGTTACTTTTTATATATTGTGGGGTGGCAAATGATTCATTTCGTACTACTTTTATTTGGAAGTTAAAAGTTACCCCATATTATTTATCCATCTCCCTTCAAATGAAAAGTCACCCTTAAATGACTAATTGGTTACTCCAAAGACTTTAAAGCACCGGCACTAACATCTGTCTCACCATTCGTTTAATGTCAGATGGCCTAATATGTTGCTCTGTATGAATCAAGGCTTCTCCAAGCTAAACAAACTCCTAGTTACTGAGTTACTTCACCGTGCTGTGTTTCTTTTGAGTTCTTGTCAATGTTTAGGCCTTTTGTGTTTAGAATCCCTCCCCTCTGCCCCTTTAGTGCCATTAATTTATTCCATGACTATCAACTTTAAGTAATTGAAAAATATTTTTACAGATTTACTTTTCAAGAACAAGTGCCATCATGAATATGAGTGAAAGATGGATTTGTGCATAGTGATGTGGCTGAAGGAATAAGTTCTTATGAAGTAGTTGGTCAATCTGTTTCTTATGCGTTTTCTTTATGGGAAGCTTGATTTTTGCCGATTAATTTGTAAACCACCCCTCCCCGCCCCCACCCCTTCCTCCAAAAAAAAGAAGAAAACAAAAAAGGGGGAAAAAAAAAACCTTTCTGGCTCAAACAAGTTGTGAAGAGGTCTGATCCACCTTGCTTGTCCCAGTTGCTTAGCAGGACTGCGGGGAAGGGACGCAGAGAGAGAGAGAGAGAGAGAGAGAGACTTGGGAAAAGAAGAGTTTCAA
>JACYFF010003369.1:66960271-66989040 GCA_017589665.1 Selenicereus undatus
ATATATATATATATATATATATATATATATGTATATATATATATATGTATATATATATATATTTTGGGGGGGGGGGTGGTGGTTGTGATAGCTGAATATCTAATCCTCATTTTTGTTGAAGGATCCAGCCCTTCTTCTCAACCCACAGAATCCACTGTTCCGGGTTATATGTTGGGATAATGAAGCAGATTTGAGTGCTTTAAACTAGCTGGGCACCCCCTGTTGGACATCTCAACTCTTCTTGTGGGTACTTGTGTGAGAGTAACTAATAAGCATGGGCATTTGTTAGGCAAGTGATCTTCTCTTAAGGGAAATCGTAGGCTCAACTTGGTTGGTTTTTTGTTGCCCTAGAGAATAGCTACTCATGTATCATAGCCTTCCCTGGAGCTTGGAGTGTATGAAATTATGAATAGAAAATCACTGTGACCTGTGACTTGCGGGACTGGAAGTGGCTGTTCTTTCTCTCACCTCAGGCTTTGTGCTCAAATGCTTAGAACAAAGCAGCCAATGCAAAGATGGGTGAAGGTCGTTCCTCTTTTTTCAGCAAGTTTGCTGAGCCTGGCAGTGCCAGTTTTTGTTATGGTTTGTGTTGTACACTAGGTTGTGTAGGACTTGTCAAATGAGTTGTCTGGCCAAGTTTAGGTGCCTCAGCCACATTGTTCCAACTCCATCTATGGCTGCATATCCCATTATTGTTCGCCTAGTTGGCATCCTCAACTTCCTGAAACAGAAAAGATGTGGTGGAAAGAACTCTACCTTCAATTAACATTTGACAGCTTTAAATTTTTGTCCCTTGTGCATAGAGATGTTCTAGAGTTACCCACGCATTTTGCTTCGCTTTATAGACTATGACTTGTGGCCTTAGGCCCCCTTGATTCCCTTTTATCCATCTCATAGATCCATTTATAAGGAAAATACAACATATCACTTGCATAGTTGGCTTCAAATTTGTGGGCTTGAGTCCTTTCTTCATCATTATGTGTAAAATCAAAGCACATGCTGTTACTGTATGTGATCCAAGTCCATACTAATTTTTCAAAAAGGTCAAGATGGAGGAATGAGGTGCTGATTAGCACACACCTTTTTAAGTGTTCCACGGAGGTTGAAAAGAAAGCCAGCTGGGTTCACTACGGGGCACTGGCGCACAGCCAAAAAATGACTGGCTGGATGAGGTCCGCATGCTGAATCATGAGGGACCCTGCAAGGACATGAACTGTCTTAACTAGGCTCTCCATGCACCTGAATACCCAAGCAGCTGGCAATAAACAGAAAGGATTCTGAGGGGAAAGTGGCTTGAGTTTCCCACATCTGTTTGCCAAACTACACTTAAAAAAAAAAGGGCAGTTTTTGACTGTGTGTAGGCTTAATTTTATCCCTAATGAGCCCCAAACGCATTTTGTTATTGAGTCTGAGTGACACTCTGCATTTTGCAGAGCTTGCTCTCCTGTCTAGGAAAGCAAAGCACCTACCAACTGAGCATGAAAAGGAGGAGAGGTTGAAGAGGCCAGAGGAGCTTGACTTGCCAACACATGCAGAAGCAATTCCCCTCAGGGTGTGTTCTTTTGTGTTGAGCTTCCACCCCATTATGATGCTTTTGTACTTAAATTTGTGGTTTGATTCAGCTTAATATCACAAGCAAACAAAAACAGGCTGATGCTGGGTCAGTCAACACCGAAGCCATTTCCAAGGAAAGACATAAAGAGTTGGCTACAGAGGAGACGTCATCTGTTGAGGAACTCCAAGGCGACGCGAACTTTCAACCCATTGACGATATCAATGTGCTGAAAGAAAACACACCTACTTCATCTGATCAAGTTCTGCCACGAGTCACCCAGGATGTGGTTAGGGGTCTCTGTCTTGGATCAGATGTATTTCCATTGCCTCCACTTGATCGTGTAGGGCAGCTACATGTTCCAAATTCATTCCTGAAAGGGGCCAGGGATGAGAAAATTTCGTTAAATAACTATCTCCATCGGCTCATTTCCAATATTGATACGAGCGTTAAACCCAAGGGGAAAAAGAGGAAAGCAGAGAGTGTCATTCTTTCTATGACCGAGGTATGCATTTTCTCTTTTTCTTGGTCTATTTTGACTCTCTTTTGCATTTTCCTAACTATCTTTGCTGTAGAACTATGTTCGCAGTGTCAACACATTGGCTCAGCTAATGGAGGAAGACGAAACTTCCGCATCAAATCAGCTAGTGGAAGAGCTGGAGGCCAAGGTTGAGCTTCTCAAGAAGAGGGCTGAGGATGCTGAAGGAAAACTAGAAAAAGAGCATGCTGCTTGGCAGAGAGCCAAGGACAGGTATGAACGAAGGGCCATTGATGCAGAAAATGAGATTTCTGACCTAGAGAAGAAGCTGGATGAGGCCTGGACCGAAAAAGCAGAGTTGAAGGCCTCAGTTGCAGCTGCCACCAAGCAGATGAGATTCAAATGCCTTGATTTAATGAAGAGGGCTTTGGCAGAGTGTGACAAACAAATAAGCTGGAATCAAGTGTTGAGACAGTTCTTATATCTTGAGCAGCACAGTGACAAGGATGCACCTGCGGTCGAGCCAAACAAGGGGAAGAACCATTCAATTGGATCCAGCTCACACCCAAGGGAGACTGGAAACAATGAAAAAGACTTGACCAAGGAAAAGAATGTTGCTGTTCAAGAAGATGAAGCTGACAGCACCCCTGAGTATTCCCTCAACACTCTTACAATGACTAGGTTAGCACTGTAGTCGGTCTTGGTAGTTTTCTGGATTATGCTGTGACGCATTTGACCAACATTCACATTTGCACCTTTTTTTGGGTAATAAGGTCATCTCTTCTGTTCTTTTGGCCTCCCTGTTTGAAAGGTGGTATTTTTATTCTCATGTTTGGGCTTGTCACACCCTTAGTAAAAATTGACCTCCGTCGGTTGGAGGATCCTCGATTACAAATTTACAATACGTTAGATAGCAGGGTTAGGGTCATGTAGTCCCTAAACCATGGTAAGTTGTTTCCATTAGCCTGAGGACAGGATCATAAGTATTGATTGGAATTTGAAGTAAATTGGCCAAGGATTTTGGAGGTCGGAGGTCGCTCCTGTTTGTAGGCCTAAACTTTTACCCCCTTGATATCATAATAATCCACCAGAACTACCGTTGATTGCAAGCTTCCTCGGGTGAGAAAGGAAGCCAATGGTGTGGCTCAATGTTCATCATCTCGCTCAATCTAGTTTTAGTGTAGAAGGGAATAGACAAGTTTGGATGGATGAACTCTCATCACTTGTCGAGGATGTGATTGGTGTTCGTTGACAGCAATAATATATGAGTAGATGATAATGTGTTGTTTGATGGGAAAGTAAAAAAATAAAAGAATTGCCTTTGGTTGCTCTGGGCAAAGGGAACGTTGCGCGACGTGTGGCCGTGTGGCTCATTCTTTGGGTTACAATAATGGTTCTAATAGTATCCAAGTTTTTAGGTGACGAATGATGTGTTAGCATGCTTAAATCCTGTATATGAGGATTTGCACGGTGAATGTTTATACAGACTATAGAGGTTTCATTTAATCATAATGGCTCTACTAAGTTCATATTATAATTTCTTTTTGGTTAAGTTTATATCATATTATAGTAATTTCTCAATAGACTGAGTGAAAATTTTAGCAGTAAAGTTCGGAGTTCGGTAAATAAAATTTAGAGTTTAATTAAAATTTCATCTATAAATTTTTAAATGAACTTGTAAAGTTTAGAAGTTAGCACACCACAAGTTTCAAACAAAATTTTCCAATATTTCAGTCGGATCTCTAAATTTTGCACTTAATCATTGAAAGTTTTAATGGACGCGGGGGGGGGGGGGGGGGGAATGAAGGAAAGTAACTCTCATATTTGGATTGAAGAAAGATAAAAGGAGGATTGATAATTTGTTTGAAAAGTTTGCTAAAACTGTAGTCATTTTATATATAAAGGAAATTTTATTTCTTTTTTTGATGAGAAAGGAAAAACTATTATCATGAGCTTCCTTTTGCAAAATGAACCAATCTAATTTACTCACTTACAATACAACACCACCACCACCTCCCAGTGTGGGTCCCGCTTTCGCGAGGTCTGGGGAGATGCAGATGTAGGCAGCCTTACCTCTACCAACATCTGTGCCTGTAGAGAGGCTGAATCCAAGAGACCCACAAAAACAATGATTTTGTGAAAACATTTTATAAAAGAAGGATTTTACAGAAACATTAATGGAAAAAACTAGGGATTTGCAGCAGGGAATGAACTAGGAAATACTAAAAATCAGATGGCCGTAACTATTTAAATATACGTACGACATACGTACAATACAGTAGAGGAATGTATTATACCTCAAAAACAGAGGTAGGCAGACAATGTCTCTTTCCAGACGTATGTACTGCCTGCATACAAACACGACATACGGAAAAAAAGAACCTACCCTATGCAACCGAAAAAACCACAACCAAATCAACTGACCAACTCTCTATAATCTAAGATCCTAATCCTATCCCGCCATAGTCTCCTATCTTGAGTCATGTTCTCTATCAATCCTACAACTTTTAAATCCTCTCTAGTCACCTTGTCCAAACTCTTCTTTGGTCGTCCCCTCCCTCTTTTACCTTCGGGGATGTTAATCCTCTCACATCTCCTCAATGCAGCGTCCACATGCCTTCTTTTCACATGGCCAAACTATCTAAGTTTGTTTATCTCATCTTATATTCTATGGGAGCCACTTTAACTAAATCTCTGATTATCCCATTTCTAATTCTATTCATTTGCGTATAATCACACATCCACCTAATCATCATCATCTCTGCTATCATTAACCTTTGGATCTGTGTCTTTTTTATAGGCAAACATTCCGATCCATACAGTACAGACAGTCTAACTACCATACGATAAACTTTGCCTTTGAATCCTACAGGCATCCTCTTATCACATAACACACCTGAAGCATACTTCCATTTATGTCAACCCACTTTTATGCGCTGGTTAATATCTTCGTCAATATCCTCATTCTGTTGAATGATCGAGCCTAGATATTTAAACGTCTTGACCTTAGGTATCGTCATCCCATCAATGGTGATTTCTCCCCCCACATCTGCCCTTCCACTGAAACAACGATGAAGGTATTCAGTTTTCGATCTACTTACTCTAAAACCTCTAAACTCCAGTGTATGCCTCCATCGCTCCAACTTGTGATTAAACCCCTACAATGATCTTATGAAATTGGTACTTATTAACTTCAGGATTCTAGGATACGTATGCCCTTACAGACCGTTTTTGAAAAATATACAATGTGAGCACAATATTATTATTCTATTGGGTATAATTTTCCGTTTGCATGTCCAACTTACATTCTGACTCACAAATCCCAAATAATCTTGGGGAAAAAAGAGACATTTTGATAGTCTTATCTTTTCTAAATGTCATTTTCTTTTGAAAACTATAGGAAAGCTAGAGTTGTGCTGGATCTCAATATTCCTCGATTCCTTGAGTTGCTCCGTTCTAATCGATTGAATTTCTTAATAGGTCCTTAATGAACTTATTTGATTAAAATTTGACAATAAGTGCATTCATCTTGGAAAAATATTTTTAAATTTTTTTTAATGAACATGTTTTTTAAGAAAAGTACAACAAAAACAACTCTTGTTATGGAGCTCATTTATGTGGGGTTTGAGGAGATTTTGATATATAGGCAGTTGTATTTGTGTAATATATTAGTATAGAGACCTGGTAAGGCTGCTTACATCTGGATCTCCCCAAACTTTGTGAAAGCAGGACCCACACTGTGAGTTGTTGTTGTTGTATTACTAGAGAGACCTATTCCTAATGACACAAAGAATTGAGGACGATTCATCCTGTTAAAAATGAATTCTGAAAGTAAATTATGTATTGAGGAAAAATTGACATTGAATAGCATGTATACTATCTTCAGTTTCTCGTTTTAAAATTAGAAATTCTCGTAGTTAAGAGGGAGAGAAAGATATGTAAAAATTGTATTGCAGGTTTATAAGAGACAAAAAGAGACCATTTGGGAAGGGGGCGGGGGGAGGCATGAAAACTAATGAGATAGAGGAGAGAAGCAGAATAGCTAATTGGTTATTTTAAGTTTTTAACAAAAGGTAGAAAGTACCTATTTGGGACTCTCAAGAGAGAAAGTGAGTAATGGCCAACTTAAGGCCTGAGAAAAAGCAAAAGTAGCTAATAATGCTCTTCACCCACTTGGTTTAACTCTTCTTGATCAAGTTGCACGTTATTCATGTTTCAGTAGTAGACTAGTTGTTGCTACATGTTTCTATGATAAGGATTTGTTACCCCAATTGTGGTTGTTGGATGACATTAGATAGTTGTTTGCCCAGGATGTGATAGGTCAGTTTATCGAAATGAAGGACCATACCTATAGGGACCTCACCCTTGAGTTTTTGAGTACTTTGCAGGTTGAGGTCACTCGAGGTCCACAATATCTTTTGGGATGAGATTTCCGGGGATTATAGGTATAATACAAGTACATGCAAGGGCACGTTCATTAGGAATCCTTGTATCAAGGTGGCCTAACGCGTGCTTTCATGTGATGTCATTTCTAGGGATGATAGTCTAAAAGTCCCTTGATTGTTTGGGCTGTATTTCTTGTCTAGTATGGTGAATGGTGACCAGATTAACCCTGAGTCTTTCCTGGCTCGATAATTGTATAGTGCAGCTATAAGTACTGCAGATAGGATAGTCATAGGGGGTCTCATCACTACTATTGCTATATGTTTAGGTGGTGACGCACACCCCAAGGAGTGAGTCTCAGGGTCCGAGCAGCTTGATAAAGCTACTTTCAAATAATTGAAATTCTTTAAGGTTGAGGCTGGGCAGTTGTGTAGGATTTACCCTGAGAGTCAGCTTTTGCTACTTTCTGATGTTGAGTGGACCACGTTACTTCACCGGGCTAGCCTTTCATGGTTACCTAGTGATGTTGATGTAGTCCTTCCTGCACCACCTCGGCCCCAACCTACTTTCCATGGTGGCCCTAGTTTGTTCTTCTAGCGTTCTTACACTGAATATGAGGAAGTTTAAGCCACCCTTAGGTCTATTCAAGAGGAGCAAACCTCCCTACGAGCCTATGTTGAAGTTAAGCACGATGCTCTTCGTGACTTTGTCCAAGAGCAACATGATGAGATTCGTGGGTTGATCGTCACCCAAAATCAGTATTTTTAAGACTTTAGGGCTTGTCTTGGGACATGGAGAGATTGACATATCCGTTGAGGTCACCCACTGCACCCTCCTTCCCCTCCTCCAGTTTGATTGTTTCTTAGTCCTCCCCCTGCTTTTCTCCACATATGTTTGCATTGAAGCTAATGCTTTGTCCAGGCATGGGGGAGGTGAGTTGCTTTGCTTTGGCATCTAATGCCTAGTTTCTTAGTTCGAGCATGTCTATATATTATTCATGACTGCATTTAGTTTTGCATTTTAGGATTTACTCCATATAGCTAGAGCATGTAGCTAGTGCATTTAGTTTCATTCTTAGAATTTTGTATTTCTTATGCATTAGAAGGATGACATTTTGGGTAGTTTTGCATTTTAGGTTTACTTTCATTTGGGCTTGCATTTTAGCAAAAAATAGCAAAAAATACTAAAACCAAAACCAAAAGCAAAAATATTCACCGATGACGAACTAGGTAGATTAGGTAGTCTTCTTTTGTTTAGAATGTTCCTTTGTTATGCCCAACTACGAGTAAAAGTTTTTGGAAGTGAGTTTGTGAAAGTGTGTGCTTCATGTTTTGAGCTTGTGTTGAGTGCGAATTGATTGCCCTATAACTCTTTGCATGAAATTTGGCATTTGGAACCAAATGAGCTAGTTATGCCTTTAGTAGATGTCTCGTGAGGCTTTGAGCTTTATAAGGCTACTCTATCAATTTAGCCTCTTGCCTTTTCTTAAGTGACTCTTCCTAGATATCATTTCTCTAGAACTTGCTTTGATTCTCATTCAAAATCACATTGAGCATATGCATTTAGGCAAAATGGTTGAGGCATTCTTTTATTTGATGAACCCCACAGAACAACTAGCAACCCTTGTATGCATAACATATCCCTTGCTAGCCCTTTGAGCCTTAACCCATGTTTATTGATGTGAACCTCCATATTTAGCCTTTGGCCAAACACATATCTTACCTTTAAGCTAAGACTAGAGAGGATTTCACTCCTTCATATTTAGTTTGGGAGTTAGTTTGGAGCATTGAGATCTTTTTGGTGGTTTGGTTTGGTTTGTAGGTGAAGGGTTTCTTGTTGATATGTTCATATGAGAGATCCCTTGTTTTATTATAGAATGATTAGAGAAGAATTGAAAAAAAATGAAGTTTGATGTTTATTTCCATGGCCGCACCCTTTATTGAGAGAAAATGAAAAAAAAGAGAAAAAAATGAACCTAACAAAACAATAGAGAAAAGAAAATAAAAGAGCTTGGCCTCATTGGACATAATTACTTTTGAATTTCAATTCTTTTCTTCTCATTTGATCGCGTAAGGGGATTTGCTTGTGTATTTGAATATTATTGGTTTGAGGAGAGTTTTTTATGATGACGTTGGAAGAGTTTAGCTCTTAGTCTTTGGCTTTTCGCTCCATATTCGTAAAAATATTTATTCCCCTCCTACCTTTACCCTTAGCCCAGTTGAAACCCATATAATGTCCTTATGATTGTTTAATATGTGTATTGCGGACAAGTGATGGCAAATTAGAGAGTTTTGGCAAACTTATGGTAGATTTGAGTCTTTAGAATGAGAACTGAGGGAGCCTTAGTACATCTTAAAACACATGAGTGAAGAGTGTCACATCACAAAAGTGAGTTTCTACTGATATTTCTAGCTCTAACTATTTCCTGTGCTGGTGTGATTGTATTCGATGATTTGGGGCGATTGGTTCAAACTTTGACGTTGTGGGCTTTTAGGAACTTTCGAAAATTCCATCTTTCTATCTGATTGCTAAAAGTGTTTGCACACTCTTAGGCGAGGTTTGGGTCGGTTTTTCCATTGAAGATACTAATAATGTCTTACCGGAGGAGGTTGTGAATAAATTTTTAGTTTTAAGATTGCTTAGGGACAAGCAATTGTTCAAGCATTGGGGAATTTGATAAGTGTCGAAAATGTGCATCATTTTAGGGTCCTTTGATAGCATTTCCTAGGGGATTTGTGTGCTTAAGTGTATGATTTGCATCCCTTTTTTATTTTACACTCTATGTTTCTTTGGTGCGTTTTGCAAGTTTTAGGCCCTTTTGACCCAGCATTGACCCTTATTTAGGCACATTTTTGAGTCACTGTTGTGGTACCCCTATCTCATATGCCTATCGAGCAAAGAAAGAAAGGCGAACTCATGGCCAGAGGTGAACACAGTCTGACCGTGGTGGCTACACGTTCCGTGGTATGCTGATAACTGCAAGTCTCTTCATTTTCCCTCAAATGTTTGAAGGCATCTGTTGCTATGGGCAAAGAGAGGACATTCTGCCCTAAATCTCATCTCTTTCGTTAGTTTTTGGATTTTTCTATTGTTTCTTGAAGAAAAAGAAAATTAGAAGGAAGAAATTGGCAATGGAATCCTTGAAGGTCGAAAGATCATTGAAGAACCTCCTTTGTTGCTAAGCATTCTCTTCTTTCTTCTTGAACTTTAGTTTGTTTTTATTTAGATGTTGTTTTGTTTAATAATGAGTGACTAGTTTAATTCAATCTAGGCATTGGTTTGTCGAACTATTGATGTTGATCTTTAATCCTTGTTTCTTGTGCTCATTCTATTTTTGAACGGTTTTATTCAATCCTTTTATTGTATTGATGTGAGTACGTTTTGGCCAGATTTGCTTGCATATATCAGATAGTTGAGTGAAGTACTGAAAGGAGAAACTCACTATTAGACCAACAAGAATGAACTTGGCTTGGTAATCCTTGAGAAAGAATTGCAAGTTTAGAGGAAACCTTTAGTAATAAAAAATCTTTAACCAAGACCAAAATGAGGACATTTGAAATAATGATAATTGGTTTAGGGTAATTAATTCAGTTTACTTCGAAAGAAGAGGCTGACTTTAGCTAGATTGCAATTCCTTGAACTAATCCAAACTAGAAAAGAGTGCATGTTTAATTCAAAACTTCAATACTTTAATTAAGCAAAACAAATCCCTGGATGCTTTAGTTTAATTGAATTCCCACATAGCTAATTAGCATAGTTGAAACAATCTGCTAAAATTTGTTCGCTTAGCATTTTTGGTAGGACAAGACTCAATAGATTGCGATTAGTCCTAGAGGATGATATTTTATCGAAACTACAACACTAGTGCACTTGTGGGTTGTGTCAAATTTTTTAGTTGATCACGATGAGTGTGGAAATCCTCCTAATACACTATTGGCTCTCCAGTGAAACCAAGACCTATTTGTGTGACGAAATCAAAAGGAATTATAGTCATCTCACCAGAGGGAAGGTGAAAGGTGTTGGTGATTTCCTAAAATCTCTCAACCACTATGCGAGTAATAAAGCGATCGGCTAGTCCATTACCCCGCTGAATGCATAATAGAAGGCACTGAATGCCACATTCTCTACAGTGACCTGAATTCGAGCTCTCCAATGGCCTAACTCTATCATGAACTTTCTAGGGGCAACAACATGCTTAGTTAAATCATTTTGAAAAGGAAAAAGGGAAAAAGCATATCAGATCCACATTAGATGGAAAAATGAAAACAAGTAGTGAGAAGAACAATTACAACATTTACGACAACATTGCTAGATGCATGGCGAATAGCATCTAGTAAAAGGTCATGCCTATCCCAGGCATCAATTGGCCGTCATTCTTTTTCAATAAAAGAGTCTTGAGGAAGCCTTGCTTGAAATCAAGAGAGGAAGATTGTGTGAGTTGCACAACGCCAAAGATGGCTATTTATAGAAGAAGAAGGTAAGCTAAGGGAGGTGGAAACTAGTCGGGTTCCACTTCAAGGTGCTTTGCCAAAAAGCATGCAAACAAAACACTAAAAATCAAGAGAAACCAAGAAAGAAAAAAAATAAAGAGCCACATTTAAGGAAACTGCTCGGTGCCTGTATGAAGGGTAAGACTGCAAAAATTCAAGCGTTCAATGAAATCAAAAACAAAGAAAAAAAGCAAAGTTGCTATTGTGGGGGCTTGACCAGTACCATTTCCCATGCATGCAAATTTTGGGCAATTCAATTGATAAGAATCCAAGATGGAAAAGAGAAAAAAAAAAAGGGCCTAGGGACCCAGCCGATTCCTTAGAGGGAATCTTTCACATGCATTGTCTAGTCAAAAGAGCAAAAAACAAGGAAGAAAGAAAAAGTGATGGTCAAGGGCGGATCCAGTCGATTTTCAAAGCAAATTGAGGCCACAAATACTATCTTTCCATGCATCAAAATAAATGACAGACCAATGAAAAACAAGTGGTAATAGAGGGGACCAATCGGTTCATCAACATGTGCTAAGCAAAAAAATAATTAGGTAGGAGTCTTTACATCATTTTGCTACACCAACAAAAGGTCAATTGCTCTAGTGATGAGGTCATCTGCTAATCTAGTGAAAGGATGAAATCATCAATTTTAACATTCGTCTCTATCCTGACGAGAGTGGAAAAGCGTCGAACTTCAGATCCAGAAGCGGTCAAGTTCAGATATTTCTGCATACATATCTATCTTGATCAGAGTGGACAAGCATCGGACTTTCAAATGCAGTAACGGTCAAAGTTCAGAATTTTCAACATTCGTCTCTAGCCTAACAAGAGTGGATAGGCGCCGGACTTTTAGATCCAGTAGTGGTCAAAGTTCAGACATTTCAACATTCATATCTATCCTGAGAAGAGTTGACAGGCGCCAGACTTTTAGATCCAGCAGCGATCAAAGTTCAGACATTTCAAACATTTGCCTTTATCCCGACGAGAGTGGATAGGCATCGAACTTTCAGATCCAGTAGCGGTCAAGGTTCAGCCATTTCAACATTTGTCTCTGTCCTAATGTGTGAGATTTTTTAATGTAAATATAAAGGCCGCAAGCATATGACTTTTGTCGTAGTATTTGAAGGTCGTTTCATCAGGGACGAAGATAAAATTAAGTTCGCTAATTATGGAACCAATCTAATATCATTCTAAACCAACTAAAAATAAACAAGTAAAACAATTGATTATAAATATAACTAATTCTAAATCACCACTAACTATTCACATGCTCTTTTTTGGATTAACCTCAAATTAGATAAAATAGCAAACCTAAGTACAATTAACCACATTATAAAAGGAGTGAAAGGAAAATAAAACTAATTAACTAAGCAAGCTGTAGGGTTAGGGAAGAGGAAGTAGCAAATGAAGCAATAGGAGTATAACAAGCTTAGACCATGAGCAAAATCAAAAATAAATGAGAATTAGAAAATTAGAGAAACATACTCAAATGAAAACAAGCCAAATTAGTAGAATCCAACCTTATTTCATGACCAGTCCAAGCTCACTAGAAATGAACTCTAAGCTAACATTTCCTAAACTAAAACCCAGCAACATCCAAAACTCAACAAGAAAACACCAAATTCAACCCCATAACCCAGAAAACAAAAGGCCACAATTTTAGCTTCAGAACAACAACGACTAACTCAAAGCTAATGATCAGCAAATGAAAACCCAACTAAACCAAAAATGGAAAATGAAGAGCGTGATGAGGGAGGATCAGAGCTGTGAATATCCTAGCTCGTTTATGAGCTCAACCCAGCAATTACCAACTCCACTAAAGGCCATTCAACATCCAGAACTTCAAGCACAACCTAAACAGAGCAACAAGTAAATTAAACAAGGAAGAGGGATTCGAATTTCTCAGCCACAAACAAGCTTCAAATGTCACCCAAAAATGGTGAAATCGTCATAAACATACCTCAAACTGAAGGAAAAACAAGTGAAAAGGATGACAAGTAACCGAGCAATTCTAAGCCCAAAATTTATGCTATTCGAACCACAAATCACCCACTAGGTACTAAAATTAACAAAGCTACACTAATTCTATGAAATTTGGAACTAAAAATTGGATCTAAAATTCGAAATCAAAACAGAGAAAAATTGAAATAAAACCCTAAAAATCTCTAAAACCAAACTTGAAATTAAGCTCCAAAAATCTAAAGTAGACGAGAATGAAATCCTAAAACCCTAGCCTCCCTTCAATTAGCCACTGCTCTTCGATTTATAGTCGTCCCCTTCATCTATCTTGGCCCTTGATTGCGCGCCTGATGTGGACGGTGAAGATGGTGCAAGCATGCGATGGAGTGGGAGTGATCTAGTATTGTGTCAGTGCACGAATAAAGGTGGTGATGAAGGCGGAAGTGGTAGGAGATGATGGAGATAGTGGGGATGCTGCTGAAGAGCCAGATAGAGAGATCCGAGATGGGGGTTTTGGGTGGTCTGATGATGGGGGCAGGAGAGAGAAAGGAGTAGAGGGGGATGGGGTGTGACGTGAGGGGAAAGTGACGGGAGGGGGGTTTAGGATTTTATCTTCCTTTTTTCTTCTCTTCTTCTTCTTCTAATGTTTGGGTCAAGAAAGGGAGTGGGCTTTGACTGAACATGGACTAAATCAAGTGGAAGCTGAGCCCAAACTTCTTCATTCAACATTTTCTTCTTATTTTTTCCATTTTTTTGATTTTTAATAACCTACAAAAATTGAATAAAATCAAATAAAAATTATAATTTTGCATTTATTTCGAGCATAAATTAAGGATAAAGGCATTGTAAAAAGATCATAATTTTTGAGCGAACAAATACCCCGATACTTAGATTTTGCTCGTCCTAAAGTAAAACAAACTAAACTAGCTAAAAAGAAATGAAAAATAAGAAAAAGGAAATCCTAACTCACTTTCATAGGAATCATGGTTGCATTTAGCGTATGCAACAAGCCCTTTAAATTATTCGATTTTCCAAGTAGACGAGTGAGGTATTGTGAGTGAAGTACCCACAAAAATATTTTTAAAAACAAAGGAAAATCTTTTTGGTTTTTTTCAAAACATGAATATATATACTAGTAATGGGGAATTTATGTACACAACTTAAGCAATTGCAACACCCTAGTAACCAAATCACAAAATTATATACAAATAGAATGTACAATGAGAAGACAATCTAGTAACAAAATGTATTCCAATGTTCACTTTTCATCCCACACAACAATATGTAATGATATGCATACTTTGGTGCATGTGCAAATGTGTATGAATACTTATGAATCAAGTTGCTAATATCGACATGATCCCCGTTTCCTTGCCTAATTGCCTTCTTTGCTCTTGTTTCCCTTTTTTCATTGTTTTTTTTCCATGAATAATAACATGCGCACTCTAAATCCACTTGACTTACAAATATTCAGGGCTTCCCTAAAAAGGGGTTTTATTACAATATGCAAAGCACTTATTTCATTGCCCAAGCAGATATGTAATCAAGTAAGATAGTACATATTCAAGCCAATTAAAGATATGAAATAAATATAGTGGCTTTGAACATTGATGACCTGGTTTTTATTCACTTTTTAGACTTTTTTCCTTCCTTTTTTTTCTTTGTTTCTTGCATTTTTCAAGAGCTCAAAAGGCAACTTCTACAAACAAAAAGTTCACATACCAACTTAACAACAAGAGCCTTAGAATTGACAGTGAAGTGAGCAATGTAGGCACAAAATCACACATACGAAACTGGGTTATTATGAAAAATCGAATCTACATCCTCAACTAGACATCATCTTGCAAACTCTATCTACATATAGCTCCATAATCTAGCAACATGAGATCACAATTACCTAAGAAAGCGCACAAATTCCCAAAGAAAAAGAAAAATCTTTTTGAATTTTTGACAATTTTCAAAAAATATGTACAAATACAAATGGGCACCTCACCCTTACACCAAAATTCCACAATGTCCTCGTTGTATAACTAAGGCACAAAAAAGCAATCACATAAACTATACAATCGTAAAACCAACATAAACCCACAAGTATATACAAACTAGGACACCACCAATTTCAAAAAACCAAAGCCAATATCAAAATAATCAAAATCAACATCAAAATCGAAATCACAAAAGCAAGCAAAAACAAACACAAACTCTAAAACAAAAACAAAATCAAAATCAAGGAGCTACAAAACAAAAGAAAACCTTAAACGAAACAAAATGCAAAAAAAAAAAACAAAATGCAAAACAAAAACAAAACCACTAAAATAGAAAAAAAGAAAACAAAAATAAATATTAAAATAAACAAAACCAAAGAAAAACAAAAACTCACAAAGTCAAAGAAACAAAACACACAACTAAAATATACTAAAAACAAAAATTCCAAAAATAAACAAGAAGCTACTAAATCAAATCGAACAGAACACCTATAATACAATCCCAATCCTAGATATCCACAACTATTCAACCAAAAGGATTAACAAGTATTCACAAAAGAAAATACACAACTAATAGCAAAATGCATAACACAACCAATGGTGATCATAGCCAACTCAGCTCAACAAATCCCAAATTTCTCCTCATGATCGATCACCCACACAATCACAATCCTAAATATACACAACTATGTACAAAAAAGAAAGAAAAGAAACGAAAAAGGAGAATAGGGAAGGGGTGAAATGATCATACCAGGTTCGGTACTGACTGTACCCAAACTAACGCCTTACTCAGATGATGTCAAGGTGGTCCATAGAGCATCAACCACTCCATCTCAGCTCACAAGTTGCTACTCGTATCAAAATCCACCAATGTTTGTAAGAGCTTGTCAAACAACCGGGTACATTCCTCACAGAAATGAAAGTAGTTAGAAATAGGAGGTGTAGCCCAAATAAAGTGCAGAAATGGAGTACAACTCAAGGCTCTCTTGAGATTATCAGAGCTCTCAACCCAATCAAAAGAGAGATGTGTATATAAAAAATCAGACATACAACCAATGGTCTAACAATGATGTGACTATATGAGTGCGTAGGCCATCGAGAATGGTCTGAATGATCAAAATGAAGTTCAACATGTCCAAAGGTGGAGGGAAAAGGACCAAGGCAAGACCAATCAAATGAGATATGAAAATTAAATCTCATAGGATGGCCTAAAGTCAAGTCCTTCTCCTCAAAGTGATCCTTGAGTCGCTCTATGTCACTTTCACCAAGAGTCTGATCTAAACAATAACTGCTAAGCACAAAAGTATCATACTCTACAAAAGTAGACTCGGGAGTGTCTAAAGAAGGCGGAATAATGGCGAGGGAAGAAGAAAGGATGAATGGGAGGGGTGGGGGCTAAGTCAAGGGAAGACTACAACAACAACAATAACAATACCTCCCAGTGTGGGTCCCGCTTTCGCGGGGTCTGGGGAGATCCAGCTGTAGGCAACCTTACCCCTACCGGTATTCCTACCCGTAGAGCAAGGGAAGACTAAATAGACTAAATAGAAAATTGGATCATCAAGCTCCATGTGAGGCAAACCTCACTAGATTCCTTAGCAAAGGTATTCTCTAGCTCCATAAATATGCCACACTAATCATCATAACTAACACCAATCCCAGATTTGTCTCCTTTCTCAAGCTCTCCTAAGGGAGCCAAAGGAAGAGACAAATCATGAACGGTCAGACTATCCTTAAGGTTGTCACTAACTATGGTAAACTCTAGGGAGAGTGTGACTACTAAAGGAGATGAGGGATCACTTGCTTCCTTGAGGTCATCACAATGTGTATCATATGAAAATCATGTCCTAAAGGAATCAGTGCCTTACTCCTAACATCAAAGTCATCACAAGACTCGACCTTAGGTGCATGAGGGCCTAAACTAAGGTCGGTCTTGAGTAAACTATGCAAGTAAAGCTCTCTATTTACGGCGGCCAATGCCCCTAATATGTGTGGTCTATGAAGATCACTTGACACTTTTTCCATTTCTCAAAATATCGACCAATACTTTAAGCACGAAAATCATTCAATCTACTTAAATATCACAAAAAGATTTCATGCTCAAATTGAGGAAAATAGAAAATTAGCATTTGTTTTTTAAAATTTTCAAGTTTTTTCAATTTTTAGGGGTTTCAAAAAAATTTCAATTTTTTTTTCAATTTTAGCCTCTTTTTAAAAATTTTTAAAGACATAAACTAAATCAAGTCACTACTAATAACGAAATAAATAAAGCAAAACAAAACATATACAACTAATGATAAAATAGCAAAGAAAAGAAAATGTGACCCAATCTCATGCCGTCATCTCCAGCAATGGTGCCAAAAACTTGTATGACATTTTTGAATGTAAATTTAAAGGCCGTAAGCGTACGACTTTCAAAGTAATACTTAAGGCTCGTTTTCTCAGCGACGAGGACAAAATTAATGTCCTTATTATGGAACTAATTTGATATCATTCTAAACCAACTAAAATAAACAAGTATAACTATTGATTATAAATAAAACTAATTCTAAATCACCACTAACTATTCACATTATCTTTTTCTGATTAAATAACCTTAAATTAGATAAAATAGCAAACCCAAGTATAATTAAGCACATTATAAAAGGAGTGAAAGGAAAATAAAACTAATTAATTAAGCAAGCTGTAAGGTTAGAGAAGATGAAGTAGCAAATAAAGCAATGGGAATATAACAAGCCTAGACCATGAGCAAAATCAGAAATAAATGAGAACTAGAGAATCAAAGAAACAAATTCAAATAAAAACAACCCAAATTAGTAGAATCCAACATGGTTTTTCAACAAATCCAACCTCACCAGAAATGAATGATAAGCTAACATTTCCTAAACTAAAACCCAGCAGCATCCAAAACTTAGCAAGAAAACACCAAATTCAACCCCATAACCCAGAAAACAAAAGGCCACAATTTTAGCCTCATAATAGCAATAACTGACTGAAAGCTAATCCTAAGCAAACGAAAATCCAACTAAACCAGAAATGGTAAATGAAGAGCGTGATAAGGGAGGATCAAAGCTATGAATATCCTAGCTCGGTTATAAGCTCAACTCAGCAATAACCAACTCTACTAAAGGTGATTCAACACCCAAAACTTCGAGCATAACCTAAATAGAGCAACAAGGAAATTAAACAGGGAAGGGGGATTTGAAATTTTCAGCCACAAAGAAGCTTCACAGGTCACCAAAAAATGGCAAAATCGTCATAAACATGCCTCAAACTCAAGGAAAAACAAGGGAAAGGGATGACCAGTAAGCGAGCAATTCCAAGCCCAAAATTTATGCTATTTGCACCACAAATCAGCCAATGGGTACTAAAATTAACAAAGCTACACTAATTCTAAGAAATTTGGAACTAAAAATAAGATCTAGAATTCGAAATCAAAACAAAGAAAAATCGAAATAAAACCCTAAAAATATCTAAAACCAAACTTGAAATTAAGTCTAAAAATCTAAATTAGACTAGAATGAAATCCTAAAACTGTAGCCTCCCTTCAATTAGCCGCTACTCTTCGGTTTATTGCCCCCTTCGTCGATCTCGGCCCTTGATTGCGCCCTTGATGTGGACGGTGAAGATGGTGCAAGCATGCGATGGAAGTGATGATGGTGATGATGGTGGAAGTGATGCGAGATGATGGAGATGGTGGGGATGCTGTTGAAGAGCCAAAGAGAGAGCTCCGAGATGGTGGGACTTTTTTAGGGGGGTTTGATGATGGGGACAGGAGAGAGAAAAGAGTAAAGGGGGAGGGAGTCTCATGTGAGGGGCAAGTGACGGAAGGGGGGTTTAGGATTTTATCTTTTATTATTTCTTTTTTTTCTTCTTCTTCCAATTTTTGGGTCAAGAGGGGAGTGGCCTTTGGCTAAATATGCACCTAGTCAAGTGGGACTTGAGCCCAAACTTCTCAATTCAACTTTTTCTTCGTATTATTCCTATTTCTCTTATTTTTCATCACATACAAAGATCAAATAAAAATCCTAATTTTATATTTATTTCAAGCATAAATATAAAGGTATCGTAAAACAATCATAATTTTGGTACGAACACCTAACAAGAGTGGATAGATGCGAACACTCCAGGTCCTTCAAGCGTCCAAGTCAAGGTAAAATTTTAAGAACTTACTTTGACCATCGCCTTACCCAGACTCAATCAAAGTGGGGGATAATTGTACACACCTATAAATGGCAGTCTTATTTTTAATTACCTAATGATGAAGAAAACTATCCCAGCTATAAATCCGGAGGCCCAATGAATTGATTAATAAAAATAAAATTCCAACTAGGAGAAATGGCGTGAGTTAGTAAGACCAACTGGGCTTGGAAGCCATCTGGCTCACCCCAGGCAAGCCAAACGGTTCCCTTCTTCTTTCTTTTATGCCCTAAGTCTAAGTCCAGGTTGGTCAGTCAATTTTTAATTTAGGGATAATTAACCCAACATGTCTAATTGAAACAGACTCCAAAATGAATTGGTAAAGTCATTTAGATTAAGTCTAATATGATAAGGAGTTTATATTTTTTTTTCCTAGGGCGAGTCGGTCTAATTATCAGTTATAAAAGGAGGCACCCAAAGGGTTGAGGGCATGAAGTCAATTTGGGAGATCAGTCGGACATTAGGAAAAATAAGAGTAATTAAGAGATCACTTGAGAAATCATGAGGGAATTTTTAGTAGTGTGATAAAATCCTGAGTCTCTCCTCCAATATTAAGGAGTAATCATTTCATTGGGTTTCCCAAGTAATTAGGTGGGTTGTCCTAGGGGCAAAGCTTTTACCTTTTCTAGCTTTTCTATTTAGTTTCTTCTTATTTTACTTTCATAATCAACAAAGATGTAACCTTTAGCTAGTTCCCGCTCATTGTAAATTATTTATTTTATTTTTCCTTGGCTAGGCTATAGGTTGTATCTTTACATGATTTGATATGAAATAATACTAATGCATTTGCATGATTGTGTGATAGTGTAATTAGAATTTTAGATTTTTTATAGTGCTTAGTAGAAACAGTCAGTGATAACGGGCGGTGAGGTGATGCATCTCATGACATTATCGTACCTTCGCCGTCGAATCTAGATCCTTGGTTCGAGACTAAGGAGTCAAGATTGGTCCCCACACTAGGGATTACTCGGGGGCCTTTTCGAAAACCTTTTTGGAGAAAGAACTGATTTGTCCCTTAGGTATGATTCGCTTCGAAAATAGATGTGTTTTGTAAGTTTTCCTAAAACCTCACTAGCGACTCTATTAATTGCATAATTGTAATTACTTTTTTTGCCCTTTTTCTTCTATCCTATTCATTATTTTCATCAGAATGGGTCTAATCCAGGATAGTGTGATTGTCTAGACTTAGAACTAAGCCCTGCTCTAGCCTAGTAACCAGCTGGGTTCCTGGATCAGGCAGGCTGCCTGTTCTTGGATCAGTCAGTAATCACTACCAGGGACCCGGATCAGGATCAGACAGTTGGGCCTTATCTTGGCCCAAGAATCGATGGGTTTCTAAATTAGGGTCTAGAGACTAATTTCCTGGTCTAGCCACATAAATCTACTACCTTCTGAATCTATAAAAAAATTAATTAACAGTAAATTTTAAAATAAATAAAAAATAATAAAACACCCAACATAGTGCTAGTTAAACCATTCGAGGGCGATCACACCTTTGGGGAGGTGGATCCTCACACTTCCATGCATTAATTGATAATGTTTTCATGGGGAAGGAAAGAGAGATAGTACCGCCAATATCTTCTTCTAATTAATGCATGATCCACTAGTTTTGTTTCGAAGGAAAGAATGGGATTATCATAATAAAACATGATCTTGATATTGCAAAGAGTAAACACCATATATTCCTAATAGTTAATATTCTTACGTCATTTTATGAACCTAGACCCTTATGCATGAAATTGCATGTCATTTTTGATGTAATTATGATAGTGTCATTTTTGCATACAGTTTATGTACATCTGATCAACATATTACTCACAGTTTTGATAATTTTATCAAATCAATACGCCATTGATATATAAATTATGTTACCATAATTTTGGCATAAATTAATGGGAAGATATAATGAGTTCTTAATGGTACATGTTCCTTGCCCCTACACTTGACATCATACACCTAATTATCTTTATCAAGGGGGAGAGAGAAATTCAACTATCTAGTATATTTTTAATATGTTGTTATATCCTTAGCTATATGATTTTGACTTTTACGATCTTAGGCACTGATCATATGGCTTAACTTACATTGAATTTTCACGTGAATTGAATTATACTTTACCTCTTGAATTATTCTTGATTAATTATGAATGGGGCAAAGATGACACTACAAAAACGCGCTCGTTTAGATACGAAAAGTTTCGTATCTAAACGATATATTTTCGTATCTAAATAGCATTTAGATACGAATAGAAACGAAAAAATTTTCGTATCAAAAGGCACGGTCGCAGACCAAATCGGAAACGAAACTCATTTTCGTTTCTATTAGATACGCAAATAGAAACGAAAAATACTTTTCGTATCTAATTGATTCGAAACATTTTCGTATCAAAACATCATTTTTTCGTATCTAATTGATACGAAATCAGATTCGAAAACATATTCGAATCTAATAGAGACGAACATTTTCGTATCAAAATGTGACTTTTTTCGTATCTAATTGATACGCAATTAGATTCGAAAACATATTCGAATCTATTTTGAAACGAACATTTTCGTATCAAAATGTGATTTTTTTCGTTTCTGATTGATACGAACTTAGATACGAACCATTTTCGTATCTATTTTGAAACGAACATTTTCGTATCAAAATGTGATTTTTTTCGTTTCTGATTGATACGAACTTAGATACGAACCATTTTCGTATCTATTTTGAAACGAACATTTTCGTATCAAAATGTGATTTTTTTCGTTTCTGATTGATACGAACTTAGATACGAACCATTTTCGTATGTAATAGATACGAAGGTTTTCGTATCCAGATGTCAAATAGCGTATCAAATTGAAACGAAATTAGATACGAAATATGCGTTTCGTATCAAATTGAATATCTTATGTGTGTATATTGTTCTACATTTTTCACCTATTTTTTTTTGTTTCTAACTGAACTTTTCATTCCAAATAATTGCAGCAAGTGCTAAATTCCCAAATACATTTACATACACATAGATACGTCAATACATAAGAGCCCAACTTGCATCATATATACCAACCAACCTCGATATTTATATACACCTAAGGTATATTACAACTTGGCAACAAAATTCCAAGTATCGAATATATGCAACCATCAAGCTACCCGACATCCAAAATATACACCACGACCGAAGCAATGTTCGAGGTGTGTTCCAAAAAATACACCACTGCATGCCCATCTAAGAGTTACAAGTTGCAGCTATCAACATATATGGACATATACCAAGTCAGTTACTAGTCTAAGAGTAAGGGTCAGGGGAAAGGGGAAATCTAAGAGCTCGAGCTCCCAAAGTGAGACTCAATCCTAGCAATGGCATCTTTGGTTTGCTTAACTTCCTCCTTGGTCCGAGTAAGCTCTTCTCTTGTGGCATTGAGTTGCTCTTCTGATTTTTGCAAGCGACTCACAATCTGGGCGTACATGGAGGGGGCGTAAGTTGTGGGTGTGGAGGGCGAGGATTGAGTAGACGACCCCACTCTTTCGTAGTATGCTTGGGTTTGATTCCCAAGTCCATATACCAAACCTTTGCTGTTTACACCTCCAGCAGCTTGAAGAAAAAGTTCATCATCATTAACTTCGACCCCTGAATGTGAAGCATTAAGCTTCAAACGTTGGTACTCATCCTACAATGAAGAAAACTCAACAAGCAAGCATTAAGTTTCATAGTGCAATACCCTGTAAAAGCTATAAAAAAAGATGATGAAAAAGCCACTAAGGATGATGTCAATGAAGAGGAAGGCAACAACTTCAAGTTATCAAAGTCAATTTGTGTCGTTCAGGGATCGATAAGCCCATAGACGAGCAAGAAGAAATAGCTTGATATGGGCACATAAAAAAAAGAAGACATGGGCCTAGCATGTGGTATCCAAACAAGCAAGCAAAAGAGATAGTTGCTAAATCTTATATATGTGTCTAGCTAATCAGAAAACCTAAACACCAAGAAAATTAAGAAGGCCCAAAAGAGAAAGTTGTTATATTTCATAAGAAAATGTTTCTTATGACATTTTCAATAAAGACATGTTGATGCTTTGGGATATATTTTTTCTTAAATTCTGGAGCGAAACGGACAGAGTTTCCCCTAAAAACTGACCATTTTCCAGGCTTTAAGCCTTACATTAAATCCCCTGCACTGAATAGAAGCAGAAAAGATAACCAAATCAAGCTCAACGGCTACACGCCGGAGACCACAACTCTACAGGCCACACGCCCGGAGTAAACCATTCAATGAAGCTCAATAGCAGAAACAAAACAAAGAGTACAACTCAACAAAGATTTTTGAAATAATAACTTTCACTTTTACTGAACATAGGATGCCAACATTCATAAAATGTGTCGCTTTTTGAATGTATAGGAAGTGCAATTGACTTGGTGCTTACCCAAACAGATTTTGCCCTCTTGTCACAGAAGACTTTCTCATTGCCTTCCTTTCTCGTATGAATTTGCTCAAAGAGTTTAGCAGCTGTAGGTGTTTTGTTATCCCTTATTACCTTGAAAAAACAAAAAACGGTGTTAGAATAATGCAATTGGTGTCTTTCAAAAAGTGAAGATGCCACAACAGCGATATTACCATTTTCTTTGCAGTTTGTTCCGCTGAAATAGACCCTGCAGTGTGAACAGTTCCTGCTTTAGGACCAGTGCGCTTGTTAATTGAGTTTTGTCTTGACCTCTTCTTGAAATCCTCAGTTTCTCTAAAAGCTTTCAACCTGCTTCTAAGTGGAGTTGGAAGCCAAGGGATGATCTCATTGTCCGGCCTTGTCATTGCCTTTGATACCATGTCCTTAAGGCGTTCACCGACCTTTTTTACCCAGTCATTATAAACTCTGTCATTCAACTCCTCAGCCCAATAATAACGCGTCTGTACAAAATGAATGGTTATGCGCAATATGAAATGCTATTTAGCAACATAAAATTGACAAACAAGGATTCTTGGAAGTGTGAATTTATTACCTGAAAAGCTCTCCACCACCATTGCTTATGCTCCTCTGGAGCATTCCTCCAACAAGTACATGGCTCCAAATAATGAGCCTTCAAGTCCATGGTAATGGAGTTGGACAGTTTATAGTAACCAAACCTTTCAAAATTTCAAATAAAGGAAGATGAGATGGAGCACAATAGTTTACTATAATAACATACACATACGAAACAATTATAGGAAACTTGGAAATAGAACAATTTTACATACCACCAAATGGTATCCGGCGACAATGGGATCCTCGTATCCTGTTGGTTTGAGTCATTTGCGGCCCCACCTGCAGCTCCATCTCCTCGCTCACGTGTGGGAGGCATATAAGTTTCAAACACTTGGAAGCAAGTACATTAGTTAGGCAAAATAATGAACAAGTTAACGTAAACCTCATTTGTGAAATGAAAGTATGATAACATAATGCACAACTTAAACAGAGATAATAATCAAGTAGACGATACGTGAATACAAAGAGTCTAAGTTCATCATACAACAGCGAAAGTTCAAAATGAGATCTCAAACTAATCTTACAAACATGCACCTATAGCCTATGTGCAATTAATCTTCGTCCTCATTAGCTAGCAATGTTTCAAGCCCTTGTTCATCTATATTTATGTCATCCTCTTCTTCCTCATCCTCACCATCTTCATCTTCGCGTATTCCAAGCTCACTCCCCTCTGGAAGGTCATCATGTACGTCATCGTTGATGGATATGTCTTCGTCTACGTCAAGATGTGATAAAGTGGGTGGGTTGTTATTGTTCTCCTCCTGAAAAGGAGCAATGTCATCCATCTGGGAATCGATCGTGGCCCTTGGCTTCATCTTAAGTACCGCCCACCATTGATTTCTGTCATTTTTCATGCTAGGATAAGATGTGAAGCTAACTTGTGTTACTTGATATGCAAGAACAAATGGATCATACTTGGGATATTTTTTCGTGTGGTTGACATCCACGAGTTTATAATGTTCATGCATGTTGATGCCATTCACAGAGTCAAACCAATCACATTTAAAGAGAACTGTTTTGTACAATTGGTGAGTTCCCAAGTAAGTCAACTCGATGACCTCCAGAAGAATTCCATAGTATTCTACACCATCAACCCCTTTGACCGATACCCCATAGTTCATTGTTGATTTGTTCTTCCCATAGGAGTACGTGTGAAAATTGTAATTATTAATGTAGAAATGATCCCAACAACGCACATCTTTCCTAGGTTCCATGGCGAGGGACCTTATCACATCGTGTGAAACATCCCTGGATGTCATTACCTACAAATATTAAACAAATTGATTACATTTACATTTGAGTGCACGTAACATTAGATGTGTCAATCGATTTCATGCCGCTTACATGATTTTTAAGCCATATAGGGAATCGCTCTTCAAATTGAGCCCAAACATCTTCGACCCTAACTCTAGGATTCTGTCTCACCATCTCTTGTTCAAAAATCCTATGATAAGATAACGAATTGAACGTGTCAAAAATGATTTCAATTACGAATACGATAATGACTTAAACATGCAAAGAATGCGTACCGCTCATAAGGTTTCAGTATGTCGCAATTTGACAACACATATGCATAAGCAACACGAAATTCCTGTTCATCCAAATATCGAGTGCTGCCTTCACTTGGGGCATACCCAACA
This sequence comes from Selenicereus undatus, assembly GCA_017589665.1. NCBI lineage: Eukaryota > Viridiplantae > Streptophyta > Magnoliopsida > Caryophyllales > Cactaceae > Selenicereus > Selenicereus undatus. Next base: position 66,985,950 of record JACYFF010003369.1, read on the forward strand.
TTCATGGAAAATACATCTGGAATGTTTGGATTTGACTGAACTTCATTTTGCCCCAAATCTCTTGACTTTGTGCTAATATTTTCATCAAAGTAATTGGCACAGAAATCTGAGATCTCCTCCATAAGGTATGCATTGCAAATGGAGCTTTCAACACGGGCTTTGTTACCCACTTTTTGTTTCAAGTCACCCATGCGCCTACATTTTTATACTTCTATTATCATATAGCGATGATAACTAAAGATTAATAACTTATATAGAGTATGTGAAATTAATGTTTACCTTTCAGATGAGTACATCCACCTGTATTGTTGTGGCCTGCCAACTCTAAGCTCATATGGAAGATGGACCGGTAGATGCTCCATGACATTGAAAAATGAAGGAGAGAAAATTCTTTCCAGTTTACAAAGTATCTCAGCGATGCTGTTTTCTAGTCGGATCACATCATTCATATGTATTCTCTTCACGCATATGTCTCGAAAGAACAGGCTAAGCTCAGTCAGAACTTTCCACACATTAGTTGGCAATAGCTCTCTCGTTGCAATTGGCAATAATCGTTCCATAAAAACATGACAATCATGACTTTTCAAGTTGTGCAGCCACCCATTTGTGCGATCAACACACCTACTTAAGTTAGAGGCATATCCATCTGGGAATTTCAAGTCACATAGCCAATTACACAATACTTTTCTTTGCTCCTTAGTAAGCACATATGGAGCAGGAGGCATCACCTCTCTTCGATCTCCGTTACCACCATCAGTTATCTGCACATGAAGTCTTCTGCGCTTACAATGTGTGGCAAGGTCCTTTCTAGAGTTGATGTCATCCTTAGATTTCCCCTTCACATTCATTATTGTGTTGACAATTTGTTCGAACACATTTTTCTCAATATGCATAACATCCAAATTGTGTCGAATTAGTAGCTTGCTCCAGTATGGAAGGTCCCATAATATGCTTCTTCTTGACCAATTGTGAACATCTCCATATCCAGCTACTTTTCCTTGATGATCAGAAGCTTTTGGTAACAATGACACACGGTTCCACATCTCCTCCCCACTCACTCTTGGGGGAGGCGGGGAATAATCCTCCTTGTTTTTGGAAAAAGCACTTTTGTTCCTACGGAACATGTGGTCCATAGGTAGAAATTGGCGGTGACAATCGAACCAACATTGCTTGTTCCCGTGTTTAAGTCTGAAAGACTTGGTGTTCTCCATACAGTAAGGGCATGCTAATCTACCAGCTGTCATCCAACCAGAAAGCATGCCGTACGCAGGAAAATCACTTATTGTCCAAATGACGGCAACCTTCATGGTGAAATTTTGCTTTCGAGCTATATCATAAGTCTTTACTCCAACTTCCCACAACAGCAGTAGCTCTTCAATTAATGGTTGCATGTATATATCTAGATTGCCTTTCGGATTTCGGGGGCCTGGTATGAGGAGACTAATGAACATAAATTGTTTCTTCATGCACATCCGCGGAGGTAGATTGTAAGGTGTGAGAATGACGGGCCAACATGAATAACTTTGTCCAAAGTGACCAAATGGACAGAAACCATCAGTACATAACCCTAATCTCACATTACGAGGCTCCGATGCAAATTCACAAAAAGTATTGTCAAAATGCATCCATGCCTCCGCATCGCTGGGATGTTCCATAAAGCCCTCAGTACGTGGGTGTTCATGATGCCAAGTCATATGTTCAGCAACATGTTTTGTCACATACAATCTTTGCAATCTAGGACCAATTGGAAAATAGATTAACACTTTCTTAGCAATTTTTTTCCCTCTTCCAGTCTCCTTCCAAAACAGTTTTCCAATTCCTCAACATCCTTCCAAAACAGCATGCATCCATTAGGGCATGCATGGATTTTATAATGCGGAAGTTCGAGCCCAGCAAGTAATTTCTTGGTTTCATAGAAGTTGGTTGTCATTTCGTTATCATTTGGGCACATGACTTTCATTAATGACGCAATTCCATCAACTGCTCGATGGGGCAAGTTGAACTCACATTTAAGGCTTGTTAGCCGTGCAACAACTTTCAAGAGAGACATATCAGAACCCTCATACAACGGCTTCTCAGCTGCTTGCACCAGCTGAATGAATGTTTTTGCGTCTAAGAAAGGCTCCTCTTCACCATCATTCATCCCTTCATTTGCCATATGGGATGCCATCGGACCATACGCATCTAACACCATATCCCTCATGAGATTTTCTCCGTCCCTTACATTGGATGAGCTACCACGATGTGATACGTCACCAAAAGCTTCCCCATGACAAACCCATTCATAGTAATTGGGCCTAAACCCTTGCTTGTAGAGATGGAGCTTTATGGTATCTACATCCAAATAAGGCACATTCCAACACTTAGCACATGGACACTTTATCTTGGTAGTTCTGTGATATATGTCTTGCTCAGTAGCAAAATCAATGAACTCCTTAACTTTTTGAATGAAAACCGTGCTCAGATAACCCCTACCATCATGTCTCTGATACATCCAATCTCGATTCCCTTCCATTTCTTACAATGTACGCGTCTGAGAAAAAGTTTCAAATTCCCTTTAACGTAATGTAATGTGTAGCAATTATTCAAAATTATCATATACTCAAATCATAAGTGAATAATCCTAATTAAGACAACATGACCTAGACTCCTTCTAAAGGGTACGTGGTCCTAAACCCATTCAGGAAATAAAAGTATTTAATTGTAAAGGTTACGCTCTTGCATATCCACGGAAAAATTTGGCAGCATTTCCCTATAGTCCTCCAAGCACAACGTTTCTAGATGATTTCCATTACTGGTCCTCATTAGAAAATTGTACCCAGAGAACAAGGTTTGAGCAAATGCCAAAGACTTTTTCCAATGCATACGCAAGAACTATAGTAACCATACAATTATATACTTTATAATTCCCAAACTATCCAACAAGGACAATTCAAAATTGTAAACATACCAAGCAATCATAATAAGCAGTTACTTAAATATAAATAAGTAACTTGTTATTATAAGTTTGATACATGTACTATTTTGAATGGGTTTTCTATGTTTACAAATGAACTATATAACTATATATATATATATATATATATATATA
>JACYFF010003369.1:66989140-67004904 GCA_017589665.1 Selenicereus undatus
TATATATATATATATATATATATATATATATATATATATATGCATATATATACACATATATATATACATACATATGTACATATATATACATATATATACACACATATATATACATACATATGTACATATATATACATATATACATATATATACATATATAAATACATACATATATAAATACATACATACATACATACATACATATATATATATATATACATATATAAATGTATATATATATATACATATATATACATATACATATACATATACATATACATGTACATGTACATACATATATACATACATACATATAAGTATGTTTGTGTGTGTATATTGTTAGAATGCCTTGGTTTTTTTCAACATCTTTTTTCATAATACGTCCCTTTCAATTTGCTTCATCAAAAACATGTATAGTTTTAGGAAGAATAAATTCAATTCGGTTCAATTAAGAACAAATAATTTCATAATTTAATCAATGTCGGATTCAGGAATTTGAAATAGAGGTGTCTATTTTATTAGTATTTATTGTCGCATTCTATTTTCTCTTCAAGTATCAAATAATGGGATTGGAGAGATATTTATTTACCTAGAATTCCAGAAAAATTAAATAAAAAACAGACTTGCAAAATAATAATTTGAGTGCTCGTAACCACTAATTTCAAAGTTCCAAAAATTTAGCACACAAATATATAGTGAATTTTAAATAAACCAAAGGTCCATGCACAATTCTAAACAAGATACACCTATAATTAGCTAACAGGATGAAACAATGCAATCCAATCGACAAAATATAATAAATTCTTACAAAAATACACACGATATCCATTATACTAATGTCCAGTGTCCAACTATCCATCATCTTGCCCTAATCACCGAAAATTAATACTCATCAATCATCATCTCTATCGATTATTTTCTTTTAATGATTCATGAACCTATTGATTCAACAATTCATAGCCCTAATCCACCATCCAGTATCCATCTTCGGCGTTGTCACCCTCAATCCCCATTGACTTCAACTATAAAGGCACGACATCAAATTTTTATGTGAAGTAATGCACTTACAATTTTCAGTATTTATTCCTATTTCAATGTTAAGTTCAGGAATTGAGGTAAATCATTAGTGTATTACTCAGATCGAACAACTTCAGGCAATTAGCTAGTTCAATGTTGAGAACAGAAGCTACACTCAGGCAAACTTCACAATTTCAGGAAATCGAAAAACTTCAGCAAATTCTTAACAGAAAGCAACTTCAACAAATCTAGCAACTTACAGTGCAACTACCCAGACGCCGGGAATTGTCGGAGAACTGTGCCAGAACTTGCAATCGCCGGGAAACCGTGCAATGCCTCGAACCCTTCCAAATCCGAAAACCAAAACCCACAATGAGGAGCAAGAAAATTGTTAACAGAAAGCAACAACCATATACAAACTCACCGGAGATCTGAAAACCGACCTTCTGAAACCAATGTTCTGCCGGAACCCCACCGCAGTCGCCGACACAGGGCTCGAAACAGAGGGCTCGGCAACTTCTTTTCGGCTTGAACGAGTACCGTCTGCCGGAAATCGCTAACAAAGGGCTTGACAACCGGCGCCGGGAGTGATGTTCTGCCGGAATCCAAGGAAGACGACGCTAGGGTTTTGGAGGAGGAAGCAATTGCAGGGTGGTTTCGCGGCACTGGGTATGGTCGCGGGGAAGGGGGGGGAGGTTAAAGCTTGGAATTGAATTTTATTTTAGATACGAAAATTAGATACGAAAATTAGATACGAAAATTACAATTTGGTTTCCATTAGAAACGATATTTTACTTTCGTTTCAATTGTGCGTTTCTGTTAGATACGAAAAAGATTTCGTTTCTAAATTTCGTTTCTAAACCGAATATAGAAACGAAAACTAAATTTCGTATCTAATTTCGTATCTAAAGAGGCGCGTTTTTGTAGTGTGATAGGTCTTTAATGGCCAGCAACTTTATATGCCTTTTGACCATACACATGACTAATATAGAAATTTTGTCTCTTGGGTCTTGGCATATGTGTCATAGATTTGATGATGACATTGATTTTTAATTTTCAAATTTGTTAGCATATAAAACCTAATGTTAATTTTCTTGGGTAATGTTACAGAGGACATAAAATATTTTCATGTCCCTATATATGATGTGGTCCCATGAGCAAGATTGACATTATATGCTTCGATATGTTGATGTAGGGATAGATCTCGTACACCTATTTGATATATTTTTATGTAAGTACCTATGCCCATATCTTGATATGAACCTATGACCTCGTAAGTCATATATACATCTATCTTTCGATTATGGCTTTGTGTTGGCATGGCTTTTCTATGAAAATTGCTATGAAAATGTCATTCATTTTAATATTTCATTGTATGACAATGACAAAATTTTATTGCATCTCTCCTGCATAAAATATTATACACATGCTTTAGCTATTTTTGTAAGGAAAAATAGCTTGATTAACATGGTACAATACCTACACATCACACCTTATATGGCTATACATTTTTATAATTCTCATATCAAGATGGTAGTCATTAATATGATTTGGCATGAATATGTTATGTGCTCAACTAGTACATCTCACACCGTATGAATTACCTTATCTAAATAGTTATACATAACATTGAGTGATTACATATAATTTCGACATGTGGATAACTTAGGTGATATTGGAGGTTGCAAGGGCAAACTGTTATTGGTTCACATTGTCATTCATTTACTAATCATAAATTTAAAATTTTAGTGCTGGTATTAGAGCATATAATTATTATGCAATTAATCTCATATAAAATCAAATTTATTCTTTTCAAATTGCATATATTTATAACTATCGTTATTTATTTTGTCACTAATAACCAACTTGTTTTTAATCTCAAATTGACATATTATAGATAGATGTTATATACTTTATACAGTAGTCCTTTTTTTACATCAATCTTATTTATTTTATATGTCCATTTTTAAAAATTATTTTTTTATATGATTCTTCCCATAGCCTTATTATTAGTTGTTTAAAATATTAAGTTTCACACAATTGGCAAACAATTATATTCGGCATTGAAAATTAATTTACTGGCAATTATCTAATTGGTTTCTGTTACCAGGATTAATTATCAGCATCAAACATCAGGATACTAATTTCTATACATTCCCCTACAAAAGTTTATACATTATTGAGCAATACAATCAATCAATCCATTGACTAACAGTATTGTGACGCTTCATAGTAGATGCCTATATCATTTTTTTTTGGGCTTTGTAACTGTTTTCTTCAATGGGTTGAAGTCTGATCTTTGTATAAATGCCCTCATTTCATTACATACAAAGCAATAATCCCAATCAGCATGCTCAAAAATCCAACAATCCAAGTGCACAAAAATTGTGTATTGGTATTGATCGTATTTAGCTGTACAAGGAAAAGTGTTATTTGTGGATCTTTCCCACTTTCTTTATTGAGCTTGGGCAAGTAGCTATGTCACAAATTGCCATAGGTATGCTTGACGCGAGACCGCACGTGGTCATATGACATAGCACCATAATTTCAGAATTTAAATCGATGTAGTGCAAATTATCTTAGCGATCGACATGCTTTTAGCACGATTCACATCTAAACCTTACTTTTCATTTTACTATATCTATTTCATTTTGCATATTTAAGAAATTGTTTTATATTTTCATTTAATGAAATTATTAGTTTTTAGACTTTATATTGTCTCCAAGAGAAGTGCTCTAACATTTTTTATTGAAATCAATATTGAAGTATATTAGGTTATATTTGATGTACATACATATGAGATGTTTTAGGTTCATGTCACATTATTCTAATGAAATTTTGTCCATGCAATATTGGTTATAATTATCTTATAAATATATTTTATAAAATTTATTGAAAAGAAAAGATTAAATGAATTGATTGTATCATAAAAAATGGCATCAGGAATGTCTTAAGTAATAATTGTAAGTAACCAAAACTATGTGGAGAATATAATAGTAAGGGGACGTCTAATGTTGTTTTACAGTTTATCACATTATAAAATAATATAATAGAAATTGAAAACAAGGAAACAGAGAAAAATTTTAATCTTTGTAAGCTTATTTGGCCACGTATAGTTAGTCTACTATTACCATGCATTGCAATCGCTTAATATTTCAAAATAAAATTCACACCAAAGAAGGAGTAAACTTTTGCCTTTCTAGGAAAAAAATAAAGGTTGTTAAAGGTTCTCCAATTAAATTAAAATTAAATTTCAAACTTCTTTCAATATTTTCTAAGGTAATTTTTCAATTCTCAAATAACTTACCTTTAAAGGTTTTATTAATCTAGTATAATATTTAAAAACATCAATATCTATATAAAATCTCTACTAAAAAACAATAGAACATGTTATGATATTTTACGATTCATTTAATGAAACCTTTAAGCAAGTTAATTTGTGCATCGTACAGGTTTAGCACTAGTGTTAATGATTTTTGAAAAGGGGAGATTTTCCTTGATTGCTAGCTTTATGCCCCATATATAATCGTCTTAGTAGGAGAGGTAATTCCATCTAAATTGCCAATTTTTTTCATATGCTTTTGTCTCTTATAATCTTAGCATGTCATTTTTGAGATATCCAAGTGAGTTTGTTGTGATATATGAATGGTTGATTTTGATGATATGTTATTGCATTTAAGCGTGTAAGGTTAACCTTTTTTTCTTCTCTATCAATGTCATATTAAGAGGAGCTATGCTATTAATTAGTTGGTTTTTATATTCCCATTCCTTCTTAATGATGACAAGAGGGTAAGCATATGCAAGAATCCATATATGTATCCGAATATAACTTTCTATTGGCATTATTGTTTGACATCATAAAAAATCAGGAGATTGTTGACTCTAAGAGTCACATATTAATTTCAATGATAATAACAATGTGGAGCATAATTATATATACATGAAATAGTTTTTTATTAAATATTTATATTAATCGTCAATTTCAGATATAACATTCATATTGATCCACTTTATCAAACTGGTTACAGGTTTTTGAACCTATGCATATTATTTTGTGTAAAAATAATATTTGATTATTTAGGATATGGGCTTATCGCTCTAACGGTTTAAGTCTTGCACAAAAAGCCTCTTGAAGCATGGGTTGAGAATCATTATACGAAGCTTACTCTAGTTCAAAAAAGAAAAAGAATGCATCAACATAAAAAAAATGCTTTAGAATTTCATTGAATATCATATGGACTTTATAAGTCATATTTATTGATTTGATAGAATATTGGGTTTATATGGATCTTTCTATATAATCTAAGTTAATAATATTAACTGATTTGATTGGGTTAAGCTGATTATTTTTTAAAAAGGATATTTTTAATTGATATCATATGGGAAAGATTTGATTGATTATATTGTGGGGTAATATCTTGGAGAATAGGAGGAATATCGATTGAGATATTAATTAAAATTTAAATTAAAAATGGGATCATTCAAAAAGAGCATGACATGATACATTTCTTTAATCTTAGCAAGTATCTCTGCCTCCTGCCCAAACAAAATAACAGAAGATTATGAGTTCAATTACGGTCAGGAAGAATCTAGTTATTAATTAATATCAATGAATTTATTTGATTGAAATTTTGGCTTGCTGATTAAGGAGATGATTAAAATCACAAAATGATCTCGTTGTAAAAAATCTCCAAGATTGTTTCTTTAACGACAAAGCTTGAATTTATATTTGAATTTTATACATTCAAGTAAGTCAAGATTCTTATTGGATTACTCACATATGATTTTATCTTCATGACGTCTTGTAAATATTTTATTTGATATGAGATCATATCTTAAATTTGTATTGTTGCTTGATTAAACTATTTTTTGGCTCAATTAACCACCTGACATTATCAAATGAAGATTACGAATAGGATGATAATGTGTCAGAATATTGCTCTCAATATTTTGCAGATCGTGTGGAGAAATTCAAGGGCCTGAATTAGAGAGGCATAGTTCAAATTAATTCCATTTTTGGCACTAAAAATGGCAATGACTAATTATTTATAAATATGGGAGGTATCGACTTTATCAAGAGCGCCGAGAACATGATCAAGAAATATTGAGCTAGCAATTGCAATCCTTCTTCACTTGAACTATTGATTGGGTAAGTGGCATTGAGAAAAATAGTGTGGTGAGAAAAAGAGTTGTATTAGGGTGAGGACTTTGAAGTGAGAAGACAACTCCTCCAAGTTTAAATCGAGAGGTCAATTTCAAAATTGAAATCTTGAGAGTAAGGAGATTTAAGATCTTGTAACTAAGTCTATCCTAGTTAAAGAAGAGAGTGTTGAATCATAGAGTTTGAGAATAATAGACGGGGACTAAGCCTAATTGTGGCTCAATCTCATTAAAATATCATTCAACATTGTTTACTTTAAATTTCGGATTTAATTTATTTTAATTGTAATTTTTGTCATCACCGTGTTCACTCTCCTCTATGGTGATTTGACTAGCCTAACTGAACCTTCAAGAAAGATCGAAAATTGGACTCATAAATTAACGGTATATAAATTATAAATTGAAAATATATGAACACCTAATAAGACATTTATTCCACTGTCGACAAATCTCTTGAATTTATACAAGAACAAAATAAAATAAGTTTATTCGCCTTTTTTAACCTAACAAGAAAACTAAAAGGAACAACCACTTCATAAGTAGGCCCTTCCTCTAGCTAGTATGACTATATTTTACGAGCTACACGTTTTTATATTCGAAAATGCATAATAATTTTTTGAAATGATATCCCTTCAGAAGAAACCGTAGGAAAACTTGGCACCTAGGTTCCGTTGTGCCAACGAATATGTAGAGGACGTAAATTTAACCCCAAAGTTGAAGGTCTTCAAACCCACTATCTAATTCAGCACAATCAGCACACAAGGCAGCCATAGACCGCATACACTCCATCCAAACTAGCCATCTGTTTAACCACCTAGGTGAAGTCAACCTCCCATTAATACTATCCGGCTCTACAAGTGTCGGATGACGTTAATTCAAATCAGTTTCTTTGCTTGAATGGGTAAAATTGTCTACATCTAGACTTTGGTATATCCTCCTTAGTTCGAACACACATTGAATGTTCTTATTGTTGTTGCGCTTCAAATGACCATTAGAGGTCCCTGAGCCTAAATTATCATCATCAATCATAGATTGCTTCCCTTTCAATATAGCTTCATCCAATTGTTTTATTCAAGAGTTTGACTTATTGAGTGGCAACATTTGGTCTGAAAACTTGAAGCTTAGCATATTCACAGAATATGCTTTAGTTGAATTCAGTAGATCGAAATGAGGGGCATTGGTTAGGATACCTTTGCATCTGTGAATGACCTCGTAAGTGATACAATTTGAAGCTCAATCAAGAACTACAGAGAAGAGGAGAGGCACATAGAGAGAGAGAGAGAGAGAGAGAGAGAGAGAGAGAGAGAGAGAGAGCAAGCAACTGTTTCATTGCTAGCTCAATGAATAAATCATAAAAGTTGGTATTTGCTATAGATACTCTGCTAGCTAAGAGAGACAAATATAACAAACTTATAACAAGCTCCTTGACATTAATAACTTGAGCTGCCCTAATGAGGAGGCTTAGGTTGATGTGAGTCAACACCCCCTCTACCCCAAGCTGGAATGGGGCAGAGAAGATGGAAGAATCTTGGTGAGAACATCTGCTAGTTGATCAGTGGTGGGAAGATATTTGAGCAGTATTAAGCCCTCAAGGACTTTGTCTCGAGTGAAATGACAATCTATTTCTATGTGTTTTGTTCGTTCATGAAATACAGGGTTTTTATCAATGTGAATGGGTGATTGGTTATCAAAGTTTAATGAGACTGGCTTCAAGGATGTCACCCCTAATTCTTCAAGAAGTCTAACTAGCCATGTGACCTCTGAGGCATCTTGAGATATAACCCTATACTCTACTTCAGAGGATGATTTGGAAATAGTACTTTGTTTCTTAGTTTTTCCACTGATAGGAGAAGAACCCAACAAAATTGCATAGCCTGTGACTAATCTTCTAGACGTGGGGCAAGATACCTAGTTTGAATATGAAAAAAGCTTATAATCTAAGCTAATTTGAGGCCTTAAGAAGAATACCTTAGCCTATAGTTCCCTGAATATATCTCTGTATGATGCAAGACTTATAAATGAGGTGTTCTTGGATTTTGCATGAGTTGACTAAGGGTCTGAACTGCAAAGCTCAAATCAGCCCTCGTGTTGGAAAGGAAATTTAGTTTCCCCATTATAACTCTATAGTATGAGGGATCTTCAACTGGTGCGCCAGTGTCCATTGTAATCTTGCAATGTCAACGTAAAGGTGTGGCCGCGGGTGGCAGACTAGAGACAACAACATCCTATAACAGTTCATGAGTAAATTTTTTCTCACTCAACACTATTCCTTCTGGCAGATGAGTAACTTCAAGACCTAGAAAATAGTTTAAGATGCCCAGATCTTTGATTCCAAAACAAATGTCTAGATGTTTCTTACCATTATCAATCTCATGTTAGTCTAAACCTGTTATGAGGATGTCGTCCACATAAACTACAACAATGGTAATGTTAGAACCGGATTTATTTAGAAATAGTGAATAATCATTCTTTGATTGTTGGTAGCCTAAACCAAGAAGAGTGGTGCTGAGTTTATGAAACCACTGTTTGCTAGCCTGTTGAAGCCCATACAAGGATTTTCTAAGTTTGCATACTTTGTTTGATGAATTAGGAATGCCTTTGGGCACAACCATGTAGACCTTTTCATCTAATTCTCCATGTAAAAAGGCATTGTTCACATCCAATTGGTAGAAATTCTAGCCCCTGGCAGTTGCTAAGGCAATAATACTCCTGATTGTAGCCATTTTTATAACAGAGAGAACAATTCATGATACTCTATGCCATGATGTGGAGTGAAACCCCTAATGACTAATCTGGCTTTGAGTCTTTCCAAGGTGCCATCTAAATGCAACTTCACTTTGTAAACCCATTTACTGCAAATAGGCTTCTTGCCATGAGGCAAATCCACATAATCCCAAGTATGGTTGGCCATTAAGGCTTGAATTTCATTGTTCATGGCCTACACCCAGCTAGGATCTTTATAGGCTTCCTCATAGTTCTTGGCTTTCATATACTGAGATATCAAAGAAACCACTACATGATGGTCGTCTGGTAAATGGGTTAATGGGATAATGGCATTGCAATGGTAGTCCTTTGAGTAAAATGGTGGTTGATGCGCTCTAGTGGACCTCATTTGAACTACACTAGTTGACTAAGTTAAAGATGAACTAGTGTTAGTGTTTGGTGCTGCAATTTGGGAAGAAGATATAAAAGCTATGTTTGAAGTATTTGAGCTATTTGTTTAGGAAGTAGAAAGGTCTACAGGTCTCTTATAAACAAATAATGACAAATCAGGGGTAATGTGGTTACTAGCATCACTATCTATTATCCAAGAATTTTTCCAATTGTAGAAAAAAGACAAATGTTGTTACCTACCATAAATCCAGCATGTGTGGCTTCTAAGTTCTCATTAGTGTGCTTATGCAAAAGGCCCATCAACTGAGCATATTGTTCAGCTGTAAGACCTAGAACTGGTGCAAAAGTAGAGCAAAAAGAGGAGTTAAGTTGATTATGAGCAGATACAAGCATTTGTGGAATGATAGCCTCTGTGTGAATGCCAAGAGGGGCAGCTTGGACTGTAGCTGCAAACCTTCTTCCCTTGGCATGTAGCCTGTATCTAGGTGGGTAGCCATATATTTTGCAACACCTCTGGATAGTGTCCCTATATCTTACAATAATCACAAAAATATTGTCACTGTCTATGCTAGTTTTAGTTGGAGGAGCTATAGAGCTGTATTAATCATTTCTAGCTTTGCAGCTGAAATTATGACTATTCTTGTGTTGACTTGCTAAGGCAATGAATTCATTCCCTATGGGATTTTCAGGCTTTGCTCCAAAGTATGCTTGTGCATTGAATGTTGGAGATTGGCTCACAACATGTAAGACTTAGCTAAGACCTCTCTGTTTCTCTTCTTGAAGAATGACATTATAAGCTTTACTGAGTGAAGGGAAAGGCCTCACCATGATCAAATTTACCTCTCACTATTTTATAGACATCATTCAGACGAACAAGAAACTATATAAGCTATTGATTATTAATCATTTTATGCCCCGTCAAACTTGCACACTCCAACCCACAAGAATAGTGAGGAATTATAGTAATTGCATTATACTCATCCACAGTTTCTTAATTTTAGTAAAATAATCAGCAACACACAAGTTATTTTGAGAAATTGAACATAAGTCTCTTTAAACCTTAAAAATTCTAGTACCATCAGTTTGACCATATCTTTGTTCAAGTTCTACCCAAGCATTGTGTGAGGTAGAGGAAAACATAATGCTATCTAAAATGTTTTTAATGGTAGCATGCATAATCAAAGCCAAAACCATATTATCACACTTGTCCCATTGAGCTTGCAAAGAAGGTTTGAGAAGTTAGGTTTAGTAAGAATACCTCACACAAAACTGAGCTTGCTCTTTCCAATCAAAGCCACCTTCATGGCTCGTTTCCAGTATCCACAGTTTTTTCCATCGAGAAGATCACTAACCAAGACATTGTTAGGGTTATCTCATGGATGCAAAAATAAGACATGAGAAGGATCTACTAGAAATTCCTTTTCCATTTGAAGAATCAATTAGAGACTTCAAATTGTGAATCGAAGTTGAAGGATCGAGAAAGAAAAACAGAAAAAAAAACTTAATCTTAATCAGTCGATGATAGCTACTTCGATTGATGATACAAATCAGTCAAACGAAATGAAAGATATTCAATCAAACTTGGTGAATTTAGCTAAATTAACCGATGAACACAAAACGATTGATTGAGAAAGAAAGAAAGAAAAGGAAGTTTGATTCAAATTCAACTTTTGTGCTCTGATGCCATGATACAATTTGAAGCTCAATTAAGAACTAAAGAGATGAGGAGAGGCAAATAGAGAGAGAGAGAGAGAGAGACAGAGGCAGAGACAAAGAGAGAGAGAGAGAGAGAGAGAGAGAGAGAGAAACTATTTCATTGCTAGCTCAATGAATGAATCATACAAGCTGGTGTTTGCTATATATGCTCTGCTAGCTAAGAGAGAGAAATGTACAAACTTATAACAAACTCCTCAATATTAATGAGTTGAGTTGTCCTAATAAGGAGGCTTGGGTTGATATGAGTCAACAGTAAGTGATCTTTTACTATGTTGGATTACTAGAGGTAATTTGGACTTGCTTTGTTGCTTGGCAACCTTGATCTCTATTCCCACATCTGTAGTACTCTCGATGTATATATGGATGTACAATCCTTAATCTTGTATAATTAGTTAGTCAACTGATCTTGTAACGCCCCAATAATAAATAAATCATAGCTGAACATCAAGAACTACATGGATGGGCGTTACCGCCGTCCGTAAGGACAAGGCATCGCTAAAATATGAAAGTTGAACCATAAAATCAAAGTACAACCTTAGAGGTCATTCACGAGCATTTGAAACCTTTAATAACAACACGGGATCGATTCTAAAATCTCAAGGTTACATCAAATTAGCACAGCTTAAGCTTACAAATATAACATTAAAATACATATTGCATTTCATATGTACAGCTGGGACTCCAAAAACATCACAAGAAGGCATGAAAACGTCTTAGCGCTTTTATCCACCAATCAAAGGGGCGGTCCTGATTTAATTATCACCTTCCGCTTCCCTGCCCGCCTGAGAACGGTTTACTGAGCATTTTCCTAAAACAAAACATAAAAGCATTTCGAACTGTGAGCCAAAGCTAAATACGTGCATCCCTGTACTGATAAAAATTCAATGGGAAAGAAATTATGAGGGCCCGCTTTTGCAATTCATTTTGATTTTAAAACAGGGAATGAGATGTACATAAAGCTGAATTGCCAATTATTATCTGTTAGTGCACCCCTTAGTAACTGTTACGATCTATGTATAGGTGTACACCTGCCAAGCCGACCGGAAGACTTGACCTGAAGCCGTACGGGTAACTGAAGGGCAAAGCCCTGTAACTGATAACTGATGGGGTCACTAATTATGTGATAAATCACTGGTTCAATTGATTCATTGATGTACTTATCAAAACATTATAATTTCGATAAATACGTGCTGATTTCTAAGGATACAGTCAATGAACGTACCTGGGGTCTTTAGAAGTTAGTACACAGATTAAATAGATGACTAAAATGGAGAGGATGAGAGCTTAGGCCTTGATGCTGTTAAAAATCATTATAGGCATAAAATTAGTACAACGAATACTCTTACACGGAAAAAGACTATGAAAAAGACGTATAAAGAATTTGTGTGAATCAGTTAAAAGAAAAGGCTTATGAAACTGGTAAAGTAAACAAAGTATGAAAATGCTAAGTTAAAGCACGGCGGCGAGTTTAGAGGGTAGGGCTTAAGACAAGGTACGGAATGAATAATCCACAACTTATACTCCCGACCTCCAACCGAGACGTAAGACCCCAATATAAATCGCTTAGGAAGTCATCTAAAACTTTTCTGAAGGGCACATAACCAGATTCCTATGACAGGTTTCATAAAATAGGGTCAGAACAGCAACATATCAGGTTTTGACAGAAAAACAACCATTCTGTCCACCCTGCACAGGTTCTGGTAAAATAGCCATAACTTCCTCCACAGACCTCGGATTAAGGCGATTCAAGATTCATTTTAAATCTAACATCCATACCTATCTACCCACCAAAAATCATAATTTTTGGCTTGGCCGATCATTACCCGTTTTATTTCAAAGCTCGTCCTGTTTCACTGAAAATTCCAGCAGCACTTCTTTTAGTTGTTACTTCCCTTTTTAACACCAAACCTCAACTCAAACTCTTTCTCAAGAGTGTATAACACACTTTGGTATGTCCCAACCACATACAACATCACCACACTCAACTTCAATTCATATATATATCCAACAAAGCTTACTTTCCAAGCACATAAACACATATCTCTAGGTTAACACAACTTTGGCCCAAACCATGCTTTTATGGACAAAACCCTAACTTTGGGTCAACTTGAATCCCATCACAACATTCCAACACATCATAAAAGCCATATTAAACTTCAATACATGAAGAGATAGGCAAAAACATGGAGAAATCAAGCCATAATTATCACTTGAACAAGAAACTTGCATACCTCAACATGAAACCCTAACCCTAACTTCACCCAAAATCAACCCCACCATAAACCCTCAACAAGATGATTCTTAATACCACAAAAATAGCTTAATCCACCATTAATACAGCCAAACAAAGAACAAAACCCAACAAAATCAAAGATCAAACAGAAAAAATCAGCAAAGGGGTGGAAGAACACTTACTTTTCACTAGTATAAGAGGTTAAAAGTGATCCTTGATGCTAGAGGGTGTAAGAGGGGTGGTTGGAGGTGGTGTAAGGTGGTTGATTGGTGGCTGAAATTGGTGGGGCTGCTGCTGAGGAGGTGCTGCCGTGGGCTAGAGAGAAGGGGGAGAGAAATAGGAGAGAGAAAGTGACTTGAGTTTACTTGGTGAAAAATGAGTTAAAATGAAAATTTTGGCTTTTTCTATCCCATTTACTTGACTGCAAATTTCGGTAGAAAAGTCAATAAAAGCATGCTTGCTTAAGGCTTAAGAAAGAAGGTTTAGCTAAATAAATAAGGATTAAGTCTTGCCGCATCGAAATCGGCTTTAAACGGGCTCGGGTTTAGCGAAAAATGGAAACCGAGCGCGTTTTTGAAATTTTTTTTTATTTTTTTTATTTTTTACAAATTTGAAATAAATGGTTGTGATGCCATGAAAAAGATTTTCAACATTAAATTCTTAAATATCAAGGCCTAACTCAATTTCCAAAATTGACTAGAAGAAATCTCCGAATTGCAAAGTAAGGGCCCCGTTAGAATGTCCAAATGAGAATAATAAAGAGATGGAAATATGAAAAGAAATGGTGGGAATGAAATGAAATTAATAACCAGAATCTAGGGTCGGACTATTACAGATCTAGAATATGGTAATAAATATTGCTCCCTTATCCCAAAATGATCATCTTTATGACTTGTTATTGTTTATAAGATTCAGGTCTGACCATTACTTCTTAATAATTGTAAAGAACACACTATGAAAAGTAATTTAAAAGTTACAAGAGAAACACTTGTGGCTACAAGGTGAAAGAAGAAACTATGTTTTCTCAACCATTAATAATTCGTGTCATTTATTTACATGTAAGTACATACATACCTTGGATGCTTTGCATTGACAATGGGCTTTTGCCCATATTTTCTCCAAGAATAGCCGTCTTGATTTGTTAAGCAAGTTGTATTGATAGTCAATTCCTGTGATCTAGAGCTCCTATATGAGCCACATATGATTGATTTTAGAAGATTGTTTCTTCTCACAGAATTGGCTTTTTTGCAATTAGTAAAGAGTTTATAAAATAAATGCAAGTGTGGTCGTAATATTAGATTGATTTTTGCCACTTTGTGAGATAACCCAATGGAAGGGCAAAGTCGAACTGAAGTTGCTCAAGATCCTAGAGTTAGATATGTATGGAAAATACTATGGGCATGTTCTTTTCAACTTATAAAAATTAATTATTTTTGATTATCATTGAAATAAGTTGAAACATGTTGATAGTTGCTGCAACATGCTGAAACATACTTAAACATGCTGAAACATGCTGAATGGTTGATAAAAATATAACTAGGTATTTTCAATAAGTACTTATGCTAAATTGTGTTTAATGATGTTGAACTGTGCTCAAAGTTGTTTAATGTTGATGATAAGTACTTATGATAAGTTGAAAAGAATATTTCCTACTATGATCAAGCGCTGAAGTTATTCATTGTTTGGGTAAACTTAAGATGTGTTCTCAAGGCTAATCCAGACAATGATGCAATAATTAAATGAATTAACATTATTTAAATGTTTAGTTTGCTCCATATATAGCTTAATGGCACCAAAGCACTTAGCTAGGCTATCTTATAAGAAGCTACCGGTTTGACCTCAAACTTAACACCTTCTATTTAAATTTAGAGGAATTTGGGCAAGTCAATATGTTTAATTGGCCTGACTAACTTCTTTAATCTCTTACCCATTCAAGCACTAAGTTGAGCCTACATTATATCATTATCTTTTTAAGTCTGATAGGTTCGTCATAGAATAATTAGATATAATTAAATTATCACTAATCAATATTTTGCGCTATAAGGAGTATCTAAAAAAAGATACAAAATTAGTAGTGTAGTTAGGATTCAATTTAATTTGTAATATACAAGTATCATAGAATCTATACCGATTGATATAGTTGATACCCTAAGTACTAACAAGATAGCACTAAACTGAAACCCCCCAAAATAAACAATAAAAAAATATATACTTGACCCCATTAAGTTTAGGCTAAAAGAGGTTGCCACATATGCAACCTGAACCTATAATTGAAATGAAAATGGTTAAGTTCATTACTCTGGATTTTAAAGGTTCATACTCTCATTCATAACAAAAGAAGTAAACATCATGTGATGAGATGCTATGTCTTTAATCTGTCACAATATGAACCTAAAAGCTTAAATTTCCCAAGTAACCTGTATGCAATTATGTACAAATGTGTATACATACATACATACATACATATATATATATATATATATATATATATATATATATATATATATATATATATATATATATA
>JACYFF010003369.1:67004914-67016236 GCA_017589665.1 Selenicereus undatus
AGAGAGAGAGAGAGAGAGAGAGAGAGAGAGAGAGAGAGAGAGAGAGAGAGAGACAGAGTAAATTACCTAGTGTTGGAACATGGTTTTATGGGATTCATTGGTTGACCAATCTTCAAAGTGGAAATGGCATTGTCAAGTGTTTGTACGATCATGGAAGAGTGATGCTTTATTCTGATAAGAGCTTCATTATCATTGTTATTGTACTTATGTTCTTCATTGGTAACAAATAGATTCTTGAGTTGAAGTGATGCCTCCCACCCTATCTTCAACTCCTCTTTCACTTCTTCCATTCTCTTTCGAGATTGAGGCCTAAAGATGATGGATGTTATCGATTTTTGGATTCAACAACATTGCTAAGCTAAACTAGTAATTTACCATCTTGGAAGGCTCTTTTTTGGGATCAACAAACAAGGTTGATTTTACACACACACACACACACATGTATGTGTGTATTATATGTATGTGTGTGCATATATATATATATATATGTGTGTGTGTGTGTGTGTGTGTGTGTGTGTGTGTGTGTGTGTGTCTATGTATGTGTGTCTGTGTACTCAAATGAATGCCGTCCTTTTATCCAAATTAATACTATCATAAAAATCTAAGTACTTTGAAAATGGATGCCTTTATATATAATTTTTTGAGCCGTCAATAATCGTTAAGTTCGACTAGCAATGCAACTTATTATTTAGGACTAATTTTACAAGTTTTGGATGAAACTTCTTACATCCATCTTGTAATATGATATTGTGTGAATTGTTATCGTCCTATTTACTCCCACTCTACTCTAATGTAGAGATGGTTGTACTTTTTTAACAAGCTAAATATTTGATCCATGGATTTTCTATTCAGGGATGCTTCATGAGTTTAGTACACACAGGGGAGGCGCAAAGTAGGACAAGCCCATAATGATCTACACCTAGTTCTAGTTGTATCTGCTGTTATACTCTAATAAATTAGGAGAATATTAACATATTAGAAATCTGTGTTTCCTAAATGCATCAAAGATGCTTCTACCTTTTAAACTAAATATTCCTGGCAAGGTGAACATATTGATGGAAAGTAAATAGTATGGTAGGTTCTAAGAAAAAAACTTAAATTTTGTCCAAACTAGAACATTTTTAAACGTATACTCATATTTCCATTAATTAATATTGCTCAATAGATTACCTTTCATGGAAGCTGAAAATTATGGGGCTCCTCCACCCTTCCTTTTGGAGATGGTCGTAGTGGTTGGAGTAGGCAATAATATGACTTTATGGATCAGATTATATTGGTGAACTAATTGATACTTTATCGATCTATCAAAAATTTATTCGATATGATAATTCAATTCGAATTATCTACAAAATTTAAAGTACTAGACAAAATTTGAAAACTCGAATCCATTTGGTTCAAATCTATTACGGGTAGGGTTGACCCATTTTGGTTAGGCCTATTTTTTTAATTACAAAAAACTTTTTTAAACGAAATTTCTACTTATCCACTTATTTATATTATCTTCTTCTCTTTTAGTAAGTATAAGCAAACCATCAATCTTGATTTTAAAGGAGCAAAACTCATGTAGATCCACCTTCTTTCTAGTTTCTCATATCTTTCATCCCTCTCAGGTCACTATTCCAAGCTATTACTAATATACCACATCTATCATGCATTATTACTAACATCACTTAATTGATCTTTTTTGAAGGACAACCAACAACCTCATTATTTAATCAAATCAACCACATAATTGTATCAAGTAAAACATGTTCAGATAAAAGGAAATACCGAAAAAACTACCTTTTGGACCATTGAGGTTAGGGCAAATAATTTTCCTAACCCACAATTTTTGGCAAATAGTTCATCCAACTTTGGGTAAACATTTTTGGGGACCAAACTCAACCAAACTTAGTTTTTTAAATTACACCAAGTACCCTAAGTTTTTCATATTTGCATATTTTGCCGCAATCCTTAAAAACTTTCAAAAATTTTAATTTTGTGCATGTGTAATTTCTCTCATGAGCACTACTCGTTGCCCTCTTTCAATTGGTATCAGAGCCACATGACCAAAAATAATTAATATAATTAATAGAATTAATTATTAATTAAGTTGTGTTTAATGCTTGAATCATCACCTACCTACCCCTGCTCCTAATTATTCACACATTGTTCACTCACTAAAAGGAACTACATCAGTAGCACCTTAATTAAACTATATTGTTGATATAGTTTTGGAATTAAAAGATGAATTAGCAAAAATTAAGACTAACGTTAAAGATTAAGAAGCAATTTTCTTTAATCAATCTTTCTTTAGTTAACCAAATTAGACATAGTGAAAAATCCATTTTAAGTATTAATACCCTATTTCAGCATAAATATCTTTTCCAAAACCCAAAACACAAAAATTCATTTCCTTGCATGATATAAAATCCAAAAAGAACTAGGAGAAAAATTAGCTGAAAAATTGCATGAAAAGGCAGAGAAAGAAGATGATGATGGAGTATAAGCAGTTTAATCTTGAAGAATTACAGAATATGTTTGATAAAGAACAAAATTCGGAGGAATTAAACACAATCATGGGCGCAATAGTTGATAAACAAGATATAGTATCTGATGATAATGAAGAGACAATAATGTCCACTTAGAAGAAGAAGTATATCAATAAATAAACCTAATTAAACTAGAGGATCTTAATGTTATACCTTTAGAAGAAGTTAGAAAGAGACTGGATAAAAAAATATGGGAAAATGGCATTTGATGATGAAATCAATGAGAAGAACTTAACATAGATGAAATCAAGTCCAATCTAGTTAACAATATCATTCCCAAACCTGAAGAATCTGGTGAACGTTCTAGAAGAAATACCCGTTTTATGAGACCTAGATACGTTCCAACAGGATATACAACTAACTTTTCCTTTAGGTTTATCCCAAGGAAAACCACGACCTTTGAAGAAATTGGCCTTACCCCAATTACGCAAGCGAGATATATCTTAAACATCGATGGAGCGTGAAATAGAGAACAAAGATTTGAGTATTGGAAAAGCAAAATGAATAGCATCTTAAATTTAAATACTATGTGGACTGCTGGAAATTTTCTAAAATATATCGAACATAATTTTTTTGGCACTGTAGCTAATTGATATAATTCATTAAATGAGGATGGTAAAAATGCATTAAGGTTGATGGGAACACTAGCTACAATGTTCAAAAATTTATTTAAGGAAATCGAAATTGAATTTCTCAGAGCTAAACTTGCTTCCAAAGAAAAAGTTAGAGAATGGCAAAGAAAGATTAATAACATGGAACTTTGGGATATGAGATGTCTAGAGAATTATATTACTGAATTTAGTTAATATTATTACAAAATTGGGCTTAATAAAACCAACCTTGGTATATTTTATGACAAACTACTATATCCAATCAATTCTATAATCAATGAAAAATACATTGCATGGCTTGAGAAAGCAGATGCCGTTGATACCCTTGGTTCAAGGATCTCTTATTTAAGAAAATGGGCCAATGATCAATGTCTTGACCTCCACAAGCAAAAGAAAATAAAGAAGCAATTTCTAGCTTGTTGGGATTCTTCTCAATAACGGGGAAAAGAACCTAGGAGAAGAAGAAAAAAGAAATTTTATAAGAAAAAGAGCTTTAACAGGAAGAGGACAAAGAAATATGAAAGAAAATATTATAACAAACTAAGCCTTAAAAAATGAAGATTTTTTAGAAAAGCCGCTTATTGTCCTACAGTGAAAAATAATTGTAAGTGTTCGGCATGCGGAGAAGTAGGTCATTATGTGAACGAATGCAAAAATAGGAAGAATAACAATCGTTTTGAAACCTTGGGTGGATTATACTATCTTGAACTTAACGAGGAAGAAGCATTAGATCTAGCCCTGAAAAATAACAAGGGAATTGTTGAGATTATACTAGAAGATGAATATGAAGAAAGTGATTATAAATAAACTAGTCATATTATAGAAAGTAGCTGAATTAGTCTTGGTAATCTTCAAGGGAAAAGAATTTATTATAGATAATGAGAATGAAGATGTCAAAGGACATTAGGTTCTTCCTATAATTCAAAAGGACATGATGTATAAAAAATTCATCTTTCAATTAAAGAAAAAGTACATATCTGAAATGATGGAATGAGATTTTGAAATAAAAGACAATGAGTATGATGTGGGAAAAGTTAATCGCATTAATTGGGAAAATATCCTTAAGCTTGACAAAGATAAAAAGTATAGATATATCCATATTGGAAGTGTCCAAGTGCAAATTACTCCTTTACAATATCATGGCAAAGATATTAATCTTTATGCTACCAAATTCAATAATCAAATTATTATAGGGATTAAGACCAATTTATGCAACAGATCAGTAGGATTTAATTGTCGACTTGGATAATATGTAAGCCTAAAACATGAACTTGCGAAAACTTCCTATCCCTTAAGATAAAAACAGTTGGGATGGACATGAATAGAGAAGTATATCCACTGAGGATATTTTAGAAAATAATCTACAAATTAGATAATACTATAGATCCAAAGACTAAGGTAACAATGATAAAGGCAGAAAAATTCAAAAATCCTACTAGTATGTAAAAAAATCTGAAGGACAAAATTAAATCCTCAAGAGATAAAGGTTGATAGGTCAAGGATATCGTGCTTTGTCAATCCCACAAAATTCAATAAGAAAAATATAATAAAAACTGTTGAGAATGGTAAAAATTACTAGTAGACCCCAAATTATTAAGAAGCATGCGTATAAGATCAGAAAGAGGAAAAGTGTCTTCATCAGCTAAAGAAGAATTGAAAGAAAATGATACAATTAGCATGACCAGTGAAATGAGTAGAATGAGTTTTGAATATATAAGACACATTGTAGACTGAAGTATGAGTCCAGATAGAAAAATCATTGGGTACAAAACAAGAATTGTTAGTGAGTCAGTCAATGAGGATGAATTAGTCAAAATTATGACTATGGAGATATGCCATGAAGTCACCAACACAAATCGTAATAGCATATATATCCCAATAGATGTATGTTCAAAGGGATATAATAAACATGAATTGTATGTCTCTTCATAGATAGTGGTTATTCTGTTTGTTTTGAAAAAAGATCTCTATTTCGAAAATTCACGTGGAAGAAAGCCAAGAATCATTTACAAGTAAGGATAGTTGACAATAGCATAATGAGCCACAATGAGGCCATAGAATGGTTATCCATAGAAATAGGAAGACTCCAATGCATTATACCAGTTCTATGGCCTACTTATCAACCCTCTCATGATATGATTATTGGAAATAAATTTCAAATTCTGTATTCTCCCTGTACGCAGACATAAACCAAATAATATTCACAATAACTGGTCACTCTGTTCCCATTGATAAATTAAATAGAGCTTACACTCATAAGATGATTGAGTTTACATGCAGTGAGCATGGTGAGAACATAACGCCTGCACAACATGAGATGACACTAACAATCTGACTCCTTGAATTATCTATTAAAAAGCAAATTGCCAAACAACAAGAGTAATTATGCAAAGAACTCTACTATAATAATCCTCTAAAATTTTGGTGCAAAGATAAGACATTTGCAAAAATTACTTTGTTAAATCCCACCACTATTGTTTGAGTCAAACAAATGGTATATACTCACAAGACTATCTAAGAATTTGATAAACAAATCAAAGAACTTCTAGATAAAGGATTAATAAAAAATAATAAGAATCCTCACACCAATCCTGCTTTCATGGTAAGAAATTATTTTGAGGAAAAAAGATGAAAAGCTAGAATGGTAATCAATTACAAAAAGTTTAATGATAATAATGTCTTTAATGGTTCTTATATTTCTAACAAAACAGTCATTTTCAATAGAATTCAAGGAACCTTTTGGTTCTTAAAAATGGATTGCAAAAGCCAATACTGGCAAATTAAAATGGATGAAGAAGACGTTCATTTAACTACTTTTAGTGCCCCTCAAGGACATTATAAGTGGATAGCAATGCCATTTGGTCTTAAAAATGCACCCCAAATATTCCAAAGAAGAATGGATAACACCTTCAGAGATCTTAATCATTGCTGCCTAGTTTATATTGATGATATACTTGTCTTTTCCAAGACCATAAAACAACATAAAGATGATGTCCTAGCCGTTACTCAAAGCTGCATTGATCATGGTATTATCCTTGGTAAGAATAAGTGCATTTATACTAAATAAGAAATTAAATTTTTAGGTTTAGAGATAAAAGTTGGACAAACCATCCTACAAAAGCATATTCTGGAAAAAATAGAAAATTTTCTTGAAAAGATTGAAGATAGGAAGCAATTAGCAAGGTTTCTTGGATGCCTTATCTATGCTTCAAATTTCGTTAAAGATCTAGCTAAATTGGGAAACCATTACAGCAAAAACTTAAGAAAAAAGTAAGTTGGTCATGGACTACTAGTGATTTAATGATTCTTCAAAACTTTAAAAAGACGTGTAAAAATCTTCCTATTCTTAATTTGCCTGATGAAGGAGATTATTTAATTCCCGAGACAGATGTCAGCAATGAGCACTGGATTACAGTACTCAAAATCAAAGAAGGAAAAATACTATGCAAATATTATACTGGAAATTTTAATAAACCAGAATGTAACTATCCCATGATGGAAAAATAAATCCTTGCAGTCATAAGGGAATTGAAAAGTTCTTAATCTTTTTAGCCCCAAAACCTTTTCTTATTCGAACTGATTTTAAAGGAACACTTGGTTTTCTGAGAATGAATTTATCAAATATGCACGTGCAAAGGTGATTTATACGTTAACAACTATGGCTTAACCAGTTTTTCTTCTTTGTTGAACATATACAAGGATTGAAGAATTCTCTGGCAGATAGGTTAACTCGAGAACTTGCCAATGGTGATCATTAAAGCTGAACTCTCACCAAGAAAGGAGGAAATCCAACATAAAATGTCATTACTACTAGAACAGGTTTCTCCTTCTAGTAAAATCCTTATGGATATTTTGGAATTCCATGCAAAAAGTAGATCATGTTTTGGTCTGCTATCTTTTGCCTACCTAATATCACAAAGATTTAGCATTTTAGAATTACAAATGAATTACCTTAGGTGTCCTTACGATATTCAGGCAAAAAAATAAGTTCTCATGTTCAAGAAAAATGGTTCAATGACTGATACCAAACTGGCATCAACTACTATCATAATCAGTCTTATGATATTTGGGAGTCATGGAGTATTATGATCTTCTTTCCTGATAGATTTGGAGTTAGTGGTGTTGGATTCCTAGCTAATTTAATCTTTCCAGATGACCCTATCACGAAAGCCTGGGAATATAGAATGGTAGCTTACCTCATGAAAATCCCAGATCCAAAGTATTCATTTTTCTCGAGACTATGTAAGTTTCAACAGTGCATGTTTAAAAGGATTCATTGGATGCTCACATCTCCTGATGATCCAACAAAAATTCCATACATTAGACGCCTATATGTCGAGGTAAATTGCGTAGTAATCGAACATGAAAATGGAAAAGCTAAAACAACCCATTATTTTGTTCAATTAGTTGATTTGGATGATCCCAATGATCAACAGGAAAAATGGTTTCTAGAACGACAAGAAATAGTTAGTGATCTTACTAATGCATTGTTATTGGAAAAAGGAAAGAAATATCTTCATAAATTATTTGAAATATCGGGTCCAGACCATCTTCAACTTCATGAAGATTTTGATTATTATCTCGATAATGATGGACTGGAAGACATTATTGGAGATGAAGGCATGCATAATCTCAATATGGATGACTAGTCTTATCAACATTAAAGGTTCTGAAAAGTTGTTGCTCAATTATTGTTCTATTTTGTCAAGTGTTAAGTCAGTAAAATAATATTGTCTACTATAGTAATGTGAGCACAGCTGTAGTCATGTGAAAATACCAATGGGTACTGTAGCCATTAGGGCATCTTATGTAGTCCATCTCCTCTATAAAAGGAGAGACTGAGTGCTGAGAAGGACACAGTCATTTGAGCATACTTGAGCAAAAGAGAAGTCGGGTATTTTCATTTCTCTACGAACAAGCATCTTTGATGATCTTAACTGTTGAAGTCTCTTTTCAAATCTTCCCATTATAATATTTCTACTTTTAAGCTTTCAATAAAAGAAGTTTCCCAATAAAGAACGTTATTCAATCGAACCTTATGTCTAAAATATTATGATTTCTTCATTAAATTCTCACTATCCTTAAAAAATATTAAAAACTTCGTTGGTGAGTATGGTCCACGGTAGGAAACAAAACGGATCTTTGCTGTGCCTGAGCTAAGGAAGGTGTGGTTAAGATTAACAATATCTGTAAACTGGAAGCTAGAGGAACACTAAGATATAGCGCTGACTAAGTTCAGGTAATGCTCTAAATTCTTTAATTAAGTTTTAATTATTTTGCTAAGCATGGTGAGCCTCTAATTAAAGAAAATATAATATTTATAGTATAAGTAGTAGATTACAACAGCTAGTATCAAGTGAAGTCATTATAAGAAGCAAAAACACTAAAGATAATCATATTTGCATAATTGGGGCCAATTCGTAATTTGAGAAAGTTGTGGGTCACAAAAAAAAAAATACTTGTCTCCCAAAAGTATTATAACCCAAACAGTTGCACCCTGAAAAATACTTACCCAAACCTACGTAGTCTCAAAAATATTTATCTGAAAAAGTAGGTCACCGAAATTATTATACCAAACCTCAGTGGACAAAAAAGTAAATTTTTTGGAAATAGCCACATCATAAGTGTTTTTAATTTCATTAGAAATTTGGTATTTGTAACAAATAGATATCCATAGAGTTATTTTGTATTTTTTTTATTTTTGGAAAATATGATCCAAAATGTAAACAAATCCTAGGTTTTATAGATTGACTCTTAGAGTTTTAAGTATTAGAGTCTAGCATTTTGTAGATGAAATCTTTTTTGGTTTACAAAATGTTGTACTGTTTGTAAGTATATAGTATGGAGAAAAAAATGAAATATGGTTCTAACCTATTGGATTGACCTGAACCCGAAACTTTGGTGTAAGGGTTTAGCACTTTAAAACCTAAACTCGAAATGCGACTGATTCGTATTGTACTGGCCCACCTGAGTTGTTAGGTATAATTATATATGTAGTTGAAAAATCCATGCACATTACTTGTCTCATGATAATAAATATGAAAAAAATACATAGGTTAGTTCAGATGATTTTACATTTGCTTTCAAAAAAAAGATTTGATGTTCGAAACTAGTGAATGTAGAAAATTTGTACTGGAGAGCTAAAACTCTTTGAGTCATTCGCAACACTCGAATCCATATCATTGCCCATTAAACATATAATGTGCTGCATATTTAATATGTTTCCAAAGAATTCAAGACTGTACATGCAACATTTATTTCAATGAGAATATCTTATTCAAAATTTATATGTTGTGACAGATTTACTTAGCGACATTTTAAATCTTTTGCAATATTTATTTTAAAATAAATTTTGCATTTAATAAACGATAATGAAATATTAAGTTAAAATATGATTTATTGGGGGAATCAAAATCACCCAAAAGTAGCACACATTTATGAGACAGTATCTAATAATACAAAAAGACATTATTACTCCTTCCATCCTCAATTATCTATTATTTCATCAAATTCCTAATTATACATGTCATTTAACAAAACATGGATATTAAAAACTAATAAAATGCTTATAAAACTTATAAAATATTTGGTCATTGACAATCATGTCCTTAATAAGACTTAAACAATGGTATATATTTCTATTCCTTAAACCTCAGTTGTCAACTTTTATTTCATTCAAAGTAACAGTCTAGAAAATATAAAAATAAACTGTGTCAAAATTTGTGATTCTTAAAGAATAATAATTAAGTGTGCATTCAATGTGCATCCCGTATTTCACAAGGACCTGTGTTGAAATTATGGCCTTGTATTTTTTTTTAATGGAACTTGTAGCATAATCATTAATTAGTATTACTATTGTGTTATAAGCAATTGATACTAAAAAATATGCAATTTTTTTTTTAGACATAATGTTTGGATTAACATCATATATATATATATATATATGTATATAACTATATATAAAATTGAGTGACTTCACGCATTTTTGTCAAGTGTCATAACTTTATTGGTTAGCATATTAATTAGTGCTTTAATCTATTTTTTGTCTTTTATACGTATACTACTTTTTTTAACTTCTCTTTGCATACTTCACAAGATATTTCACGTTCTCCTTAATCAGTTTCTTAGAAATGTGATTAATAAACAATTAATTGCATATACAAAATAACACATGTGTAAATCTAAAAAGTTTAATAGATACAAAGATTATTCAACTAATAAAATAAATATAAATGATGAAAATAATATTCTTCATGAATTATCTATAATTGAATATTGACATATTGTCTAACTCACTCCTTGCATTGCAAGGGGAATAGTTCTAGTGTATATATATATATATATATATATATATATATATATATATATAAGTGAGTCTCAATTTATTAACTTGTTGGCTCCCTCTTTTAATTACAATCAATTCGAATTAGGCCAACACAATTTTTATTTGCCGCACTTCCTAGTCAATAACTTCGACAATAACTTCCCAACTTCGCAGCCCATCGGTCTCCCTCGCGCTTTTTATTTTCATTTCTTACAAAGAGCGTGAATATATTATAATTTTATACGATACAAGTGTTTCCATTACTATTTAACAATCTTATATGGTAGTTCTCGTATTTCTACCTTTTTAAGTGTGTCTAGACCTGATAAAAACTAACCCGATCAGAAAATACAACTTGAATCCGTCCGAAAATTTTGCTAATCATCGTACTTAGGGCGATGGATAAAAAGTATTTGTATCCATTAATGTATGGAATCTTATCTAAACAAACTTTCTACATAAGATAGAAATGTATCCTTAGACATTGCCATATTTCATGGAAGATATTGAGTTGTCTAATCCAATTAAATCTCTTCATCTACCACCTCACTTATTTCCTAATTAAAATTTTGCCTACTAGTTTCCATAATAAACACAACTCTTAAATCCCGCATTCTATTCATCTCCTTTTCGTGCATAGATAGCAGGGTTCAGGTCCTCTACCCCCCTCACGGGAATCATGACTTCACCTCCGGAGGGGTCGGGTCCTCTTGCATTTATAGCAAGGGTTGTGCATTCATCTCCCTCTTCACCTACCCTCTCACTTATTTCCTAAATAAAATTTTATCTATTATTTATATGTATGTGTGTGTATACAAATATATATATATATATATATATATATATATATATATAT
>JACYFF010003369.1:67105809-67123911 GCA_017589665.1 Selenicereus undatus
ATATATATATATATATATATATATATATATATCTGTTTGCACTTATCCATTGTGCATGTGCTGGACGTCCTGAACATTGTTTACAATGTTAGGGGATAGACACAATGTCGTCCATAGTTGATATCAACCACATGCGGGTTTGTCAATTGCATAACGTATACACTCAGTGCCATGCCTTAGGATCAAACCCTTTGCCCAAACCATAGCCATTTAGCTTCTGGTGCAGCTGGGGAAAATTTACTTGATGTGAACCCACTTGAGAAAGTGAGGGTGGGTCAAACCCGTTAGGCTTTAGGTTGACACATTGGCTCGGTTGGTTTTTTAATTTATATGTTTTTATGATAATGTTTTATTTACCCATTATATATGCTAAGTTTTTACCTCTTAATGAATCTAAGTAGCTGTTCGAATCTTAATTAAAAATAGTAAAATTCCGATGTGCCCTCTCTTAAATTTTTCATATCTTTCTTCCCTATCCATTACTCTACTTTATTACTATAACATCTTCGTAGTGGCACTATAACTATAATTATTTGTTGTTTTTCCTATGATAAACTGTCTTTCCATTATTTAATCAAATCACTCTGTCACTATGTAAAGTTGTATATTTGAGCAAAAATGACTTGCACGTGGTTGATCATGTTCCTTTTAGTTAAATGTGTGTGCAATTTTCTTTTATTTTGTTTTTGCCTTTATTCTCTTGATGAGAAAATATGATCTAAAAAGTAAATGAGCCTTAGGGTTAGTAGAAAGACACCTAAAAAGGAGCTTAAAAATTAATGTTTGAAATTTTGACATGAGATTCATTTTTTTTATATAAAAAATACTTTAGTTCTTGAAATTTTGGTAGGAGAAAAAAATTAATAAAAAATGCTTTACCCACTGGGTCTGACTCGAACCCAAGACTTTAGGGTTTGGGTTTAACATTTGCAAATTATAATCAAAAATAGATCGACCCGCATTTAACCTGCTCGCCCGAATTGATAGCTCTACCCCATAGTGTAAACCCTAATCCAAGCCCGTACGCCCAAAACCTTCTCTCTATGCCCATAACCCGTTATCGTAAACCCAGATCCATAAACGTGAATCATAAAAGGTAAACTCGTAAACCCGGAGCATATACTATAAAACGTAATTATGATATCCTTCTACAACATAAATCCAATATTGAAAACGACCAATTGTAACATATATGTTATAGTTACTGTAATTTATTCTCATGTATTTTCCATCTATTATAATTCTTAAATGGACAAGTCATGTGTTATAGGTTAGATATTTGTGGTAACCCCTGAGCTGTTACCCTAGCAAACTAACACCTATATCACGAACCCTTATCCAAAATGCTATGACAGTAAGATATAGGAGTACACATATGCATACTAATTAAACATTCACATGATTTTGGACATGCTTCATTATAATGTCAAATGATAAAAGTTTTCAGTAATATATGCATGACATATTCAATTCTTGTTGGTGGGAATGGAGTCAAGTAGGGGATGGATTCCCGCCAATTACTATGGACAAGCCCAGGAAAGCACCTACTAAGACACCTTTTATAATTATGTTATAAGTTTAAATTTCTAAGATATTTACAGTCCATAAGATCAACCCTTGAGCCCTCACTTAGAAGTGGTGGTTCTAACTCCATTTTTCCAAACAACTCTACAGAAATAATACCTATCTCATAATCACCAACTCCTACTAATAGCAAGTGATAATGATGGAGTGGCAGAATATGAGATTTTATGTGGTCGTGGCAACCGTGTAGAGACTGTAATAGCAATGGGGGATTTATTCGACACCATACATTTTGGCACCAAGTTATTTTCATCAAACTCTCCATCATGATTGTGACTTTCACAAAATTACATTCATTTTGTCCATGTGTTTAATGCCAAAATTTGTCATCCCTTTTTTCCCCCAATCACTTTGTGCAGAGAATATGCAACTAATTTGCATGGATTGATCACCTAAGCACTTGAGCCGTGCAGGTTTTGCTATTAAACCTTGAAGCTAAAATTAGGAAATTGAGGGCAAGCCTCCCTTCAGTCACTGCAACTCCTCGTAATGTTTAAGAAAATAAATCAAACTAAAGAACGAAGTCGAAAAAGCTGCTTATGATGAGAATGTGAACGTTGCTTCCTTCACTACATATTATATGTTGTATCCCATAGTCCTAGGATTGCTGATCTTCCTACAATAATTTTCCTTAGAATGTACTTCAAATAAGGGTGTTTCTTGGGGTGTCCATATAAAGTATAGGAATAGTGGCTACATAGTTTAAGTTACCTATGCCAGGCACATTGGCTATGATAACTTGGAATATTAGGGTACTTGCGTTGCCATATTATCAAGAATGTTGAAACAGTTACCTATTTTTGGTCATACGCCGTCTTTTGTATCAGGCACGACATATATGTAAATTTGTCACTTGTGGAGTAGGATGATGTAGAATGCCACCCACATATTTTTACACTTAATATAATGTTTAGCAGGAAGTTTCCATGTACTACTTGTCGGGCTGCACTACTTACAATATGCTTCGTGAATGATGGTTCTTGGCAAAAAGATGGACTTGGTTGTACTTACCTTGAAGTGGTGCCATAATGGTGATAAAGCAACCATTTTCCACAACTAGAAAGGTGGTTCTAGTTGTCTCGGGGCACCTTCACCAATGTATGGGACAACCAAAACATAAACCATTTCACTTGATGCCCCTAGGTTACATGGTTGACTAAGTTAAAATAGAAAGAATTACATAACAAATTGAGAAAAATGCATATATCAATTGGAGTATGTACAATTCACACACTACCCTACTCATAGTACCTTTACAACATTAACAAATAATTTTCCTACGAGAAAAGAACTGTTTCCCTGTTCAAGAGGCTGAGCAGCAATTTTTCAAGGACAAGCCTGTTCTCCTCTTAAAGAAGACATCCTTTGTATTGAATAACAACAACTCCATGAACACTGTAAAAAAAAAAACAAAACAAAACTCCATAGCCACTATGATAACGCGCTCAATTCTGTTAACAATGAGTGCATGATAAATAAGTTCTTAATAAATAAAATAAAATTGCAAAACACTTCCCCACTGAGGGCGAAGGGTACTCAACTACCTATGAAAGCGTATAAGAGAAGTTGGATGGATGCATCAATGCATAGACCATAGCCTCTTTGTACAACATATCAAATATTAGATTTCGCGTACTACCCACTTAAATGGCAATGTCAAATCATCAATAGAAGATCATCTATTCTTACTGCTGTTTCTAGAATGTATTTCCTGGCCACCTGGCTCCTCTCTAAAGCAAGTAACAATTCATACACGTGAATTCACATTTCATTTAAGTCTGTGACGAATAGAAGCTAGTGATTAGTAACTAGGTTGAGTATGGGCATAAAGACTTGATCAAATGATATATTTCATCAGGGTAAATCCACCATAGAGAAGGAGATAATATATGCATTTGAACTACTCCATTCAAAAATGAGAGGATAGGCATGTAATTATATGTATTGAATAGGTGGGTTACACCCTTTCTACACAGTCTCCCAAATCCACTTTGGCACAACATTAGTCTTTTGAAATAGTTCTTACAATGATTTATATGACATATCAAAGGTTTAGGTTATACACAACTAAACACTGTAGTTGGATTATGCTCTTATTGACTTACCTTGTCATTGTAATTTAGCAAAACATATGACCAGCACACTATTGGATACTTTTTTTACATGCATCAAGGAGCCATTCGTATACATTGATGGGAATCCCCCCAATGCAAACTTTCCTGTGCTACCTCGAGCATCATTCTTTGGGACAACATTACTAGGACCTTTCAACCTTCGGCATATTACTATCCTACATGAAAAAAGTGGATGACATTATAGTATTCGTTTAAGCACTTACCAAGAGCCAGCTGTTTGAAACCTCTTGCAGGTTTGGTGCACGTTCGCTAGCAAGTCCAACTCATCAGGTAATAAGGGAACACAGACATAGGCCTTGATACACTACAAGATAATCACAAATCCCACAGATGAACATCAAAATCAAAGTCGATAACATCGCAAACACCGACAAGGTTGCTCCACACACCCTCTTCAACACAATCCAAAAAACTCATAATCTAAGGTGAATAAGGGATGAAACCTTACCTACTCTGAAAGCATGGTTTTCGAATATTTCCTAAAAGTAGATAACGGGTGGATGTCATCAGTATTAGGGAGCTTTTCCACCTAGTCCTCCTTTTTTAAGATGAAAACTAAATTGTAGTATTCATCACAAAGTGCTTACATAGAAATATACCATAACCGTCACTGCACTCCTACTTGCACCTATCAAAACAATAGGGACCGTGGATAACAGTTTTTCTTTTTTATTATCCTCATTTTCCTCCTTTGTTAAACCCTTGCTTACATGATGGAACTATGCAACAATGTCACCTATGGTCGCCTTCCTCACACCTCGTTGGCGTTTGATGGGGTCTGTGTAATGGGTACCTTACAATGCCGATGGTTTTCGTTTCCTAGGATAGGTCTTCAACAGTGCTTCAACTGTGGACTTTCGCTTGTCTACCTTATGGTAAATTGAGACATGGGCCATGGTAGAACACTCTATGAACTTGGCCTCATTATCAGTAGTAGAAGTCTACTTACAAATAGGATTGTGATCCTTCTGTGCTGTATCTATAATAGTAACAACATTTCTGACGGACACACAACCCTGTTCGACATCATCCCTCTTGATAACATTATCAGTGCCTATAACATGTCCCTATTCAACTTTAGTCAAAGAGTCAACCCTACTTGGCTCCGCAGTAGTGACGCCTTCTTCACAGACTTCATTCACGAGGGACTCCTCAAAGGATATCTCTGAGGAGGTGTCCTCTTTACGTTGGTCATCTTCTAGCATTGGGTGATTGCCCTTGGAGTAACTTTCTAATGTTGTGTGCATTGCAAACCCATCTACTTCAAACATCGGGGGCATTATTCTCTTGTCTTTGCCCTGTAACACCCCTTACATTAGTCACCTTCTGTACAATGTCTATCTCCAAAGGAAGCTCCATCTGATGCACGGTAGTTTTCATGTCAAACTCCCTCCTTTTCATCTTCTCGAGCAGCACATGTAGCTTGTACTCCCTGTTCATTATTGGTGACATCTATAATAGTTTCTTAAACTTCTAGTTGTCCCTCGCCTTTATATTCCTCTCCCACCAAAACTAGATGCACTTCTCCCCTTACCTCTATTTCATTGTCTTCACTACCTAATACTTGTGCCCGCACCATCACCTCTCTACAGACCTCTCTTTCACGCTTCACCTACTTCCACTATATAATATGCTTCATCAGAAGGTCTACTCTCTACGTTGGCATTGGAAGACAAGTCATGACCTTCCTCATTTGTTGGGCCTTGGACTTGAGGTGCATCCATTGTCATATTATCTATAGCAGCAACCTCTCCGCTCTTATATTGCTTTAACCTCAACTCCAACTCCGTCGCCTTCTTTTTTCATCTGTCTATCCTATCATATGCATGCCTCAGCCGCTTGTCCACATTGAGCACTCTTTAACACCAACGGAGACCAAAATAAGATACAACGTAGTTAACCTGAGTTTATTACACAACATCCCAATATACTAATGTAGTTAACTTTTAAATCAGTTTTGAAGCAACTCACCTCCCCATCCTGCTAATAATAAAGAACTCTATTGTAGTCATGAATTATTTGACAATTGGTTCGTTGATCTCATTCTCCCGAGGATGCAACATAGGCACGACCTACAATAATACAACCACATTCAGAAAAATAAACGACATCATGCATTGCCAACATGTATGAATAACATATTTAGTCCTTGTTCCTATTCCACAGTTAGCTCTATAAGTAGTGCCTTCGCATCATATCGACCCCCATGATCAATTTTACAACAACTAGCAATCCTCGGATAATGGAGATGGTTTTGAGCATATAACACACCTGTGTGCTTACAAACCAAACCTATATAATCAACATTCTTAATTTAGAACATGAAATCTATTATGAACACTGTCAAGCAAAACAAGTGACATGTATGTATCATAACTTATTTAATTTGACAAGTCTATAATACCTCTATGAGGAGGTACTAAAAGCCAATTAAGTTGAATCTCTAATAAAGGACCATTGAGTAGCTTCCCTTATGTGTTCTCAATCATCTGAACGATGTACCTCCATACTTGCTTTGTCCATGCATATTGTTCCAATCCCTCTGAATCATCAGTGTATCCTAGCATGTGCTAGTTTGCTTCATATGGTGGACGCAAAAAAAGGATGGTACTCAATACTGACAAGTACAATCTCAAGAACATGCCTACTTAATCTTCTCCATTATACTCCTTCGCAAGGTCACCTTCTTACTAGACCTATTGACCGTCTTCCCTGCTAACCACTCATAATCCTACTCTACTATAAAACTCCTCACCTCCATTGTCACCTCAAGGCCATCCAACTTTCGTGCCTACTGTAAGCAGTCCACTAATCAATGACATATCAAACACATCTAAAAGAAACATGGTGCCTTGCTAATCCAAAAGCCTTGCACCAAGGCATCTAACAGTTCACAAGGGCAAGGGTCAACTGCTAATCCATTCCCAAAGCACCATACTCTAAAGCAGAAGAAAATACAGTAGCCCCATTCATATAGAAGTCATCCAACGTGTCACTCAATCTCACTAAGTCTCTTAACATGCACCTAAACCTTAGGATAGCATCTACATCAACCAAATAAAACCCCACCCTTACCTCTTTCTTAATTACATGCATACGGGTAATAGACTTCTTGTTATGATGCCCACGTTTGTTGTCATCACTTCTTATAGCTTCCTCAGAGTTGTTCCTCCTTCAGAATATGATGGTTTAAACTTCGATTTATCCTCCTCATTGGACCCAAATGTCTCCTATAGTTGCGCGCCCACATATGAGTCATCCTCAAGTGAAAATAAACTCTCGCTTGCTTTTTCACGGTTCTCCATATTATGACTAGCTCATTTCCCCCTTCATAATACACTACAAAAAAACTCGCGCTTTGAAACTGTGATTTGAAATCGATTAACATTCGGTTTCTAAAGTTAAAAATGGAAACCAAATTTTAAAACTGATAAATCGGTTTCTAAATTAGAAATCAATTTTGACCTTCAGTTTCTAATTAGAAACCGTTTTGAAATTCGATTTCTATTTAGAAACTGTTTATAAAGTTCCGTTTTTATTTAGAAGCCAAAATTAAATTCATTTTCTAGCTTTAAATTTGCTTCGACCCCCACCCCTTCTTTCCGTCGTTCTCATGAAACCCTTCCCCTTCTCTCTCCTCCATTTTTGCCTTCTCATCTTTCACGCCAAATTCTCACCATGGCTACTCGTCCCCTTTCATAAATAATTAAGCATCCCATTACTATTACTGACTATTAACCTCAAAATTTCCTTTCCATCTTCTCTGGCACAACAACACTGATGGTGGTTGAAAGGATGAAGACAGGAGTTCTCCTTCAAGTCAAGCGTGTATAGCGATGCCATGATAGCAGCACATCTAAGTAAGATTGTTGTTCAACATCACCTATGGTGGTGTATTGTTGTTCCAAATCAGACCAATTTCAACCGATCGAAATTTTTGGGTTATCCAACTAGCAATCTCAGACATGGTTGCCTTGTCTGTACTTTCCCCTCTTTTTATATTGTTGTTCCAGATCCGAAAATCTTGTTGTATGTTTGAGATTTGCTCCAATTATTCGAAATTTTTGGTTTTTTGCAATTGAATTTTTTTTCTTAAAACTAGATCTGGATCTAATTTTCTGTTGGAAGTAAGAAGGTTCAAATTGGGTGGAATAATGGATGTGACAGGACAACACTGAGTATGTATTGAACGTTTTTCCGAATTGTATATTTATGTTTCTCTTATCCATTTAATGCACACACCATGGATGCATTTTCGTTTATGGTGTTCAAGTTAAACATGAATGGTGCTTGAATACTCTATGCGCTTCCCAGATCTGCTTTGGGCAAGCAATTTTTTTTTTATTCTTGAAATTTCATTTTGAAACCGAAATCGGTTTCAAATTAGATATAGAAATTGAAGCCAATCAATTTCAAAGAATTGAAGCAGATTCTATTGGTTTCAAAACCCGGTCTCAATGTTTGAAACCGACAATAATTGGTTTCAAAATGATTTTGTAACCAAGCTTCCAGAAACCGACTTGACTCGGTTTCAAATAGGTTTTTAAATGCGTTTTGAAACTGATTTTAAACATTTAGAAACTGATTTTTTAGGTTTCAAAATGCGAGTTTTCTTGTGGTGATAGTTGATCCACCTTTTCTTTCCGTAATGACTTCCGTCGGGCCACCTGCTCTATTCTGTGACTTTGTGTCTTCCCACATTGCTGCCCATCTTCCTTCTTTTCCAACACGTTCCCATGAGG
Source organism: Selenicereus undatus (assembly GCA_017589665.1). Classification (NCBI taxonomy): domain Eukaryota; kingdom Viridiplantae; phylum Streptophyta; class Magnoliopsida; order Caryophyllales; family Cactaceae; genus Selenicereus; species Selenicereus undatus. Next base: position 67,114,271 of record JACYFF010003369.1, read on the forward strand.
CACATTCGCTCATTTCTTTCTCGACAGCTTCCCCTGCTACTTGCTTCCACTTTGCATTCTTAAGGCCTATAACATCATCATACCAAAATAAATATATGATTAACAAACACTTTATTTAAACACATACCACTAAGACGTTAACGGAATACATTACATTTGTGATCTTATAAAACAAGAGCTTCCAATCATGGGATAACAACCTGTATTTGGGATGGATCATAATTCATATCTTATCAACCATAAATTTCAACACATTCCACGAATTGATACATGCTATCATCCTAGGTTAGTATCATGCACAATCATGGGACAACATCAGCTTTTAGCCAAACATTTCTTTACTCATAACACATACGCTGAAATATATTACTCTTTCAATGCCGCACAACCTACGGTATCAACCTTTGTATTTGCATTCAATCCCCAAATATGCCACCCATGTACAAGAAAAGCGAAGGTGCACATAGGTATAATATGGTCAACAACCACAACACTCTAGGGATAACCTTACTCAAATCTTGCCAACATAAATATATTACACAAACCTTCCTCTCTAACCCGTCATCAAGTATTATCCTTTCATTGTGTTCAATAACATTGTTCTAGTTTGCATTATGTAAATCCATTAGATAACTTCTAACAAATTCAACATAATTCTAATGTAACTTGTCACTGCTCATAAATCATGGCTAAATAATTCCTACTCAAGTTAGGGTTGGATGGACCACCACCCATCTACCCCCACCAATCCTCCCCACTGAGCACACACAAGCCAAACTCGATTGCCACTTAAAGACAACTTAGGATAATGATCAATACCATTCAAGGTTACATACATCAACAATAGGTCAATGAGCCTAACACACTACAAATACAACAACATTAACCTTATTAACCTCAACTTCAGCGGCTATGTACCCTAATTGCACAATGAATCAACAAACCTAAAGTACACAAAATATTTTCCATATTTTGCATTCCTTTATGATGTATTCAAGTGAAATTACATGCACACATATCAACAACAAAGCATCCATCCCAACACAAGAATTCCTCTTCCTGAAAAGAAAAAAAAATTATACAACACTTATTGTGGTTGACTGTTGATGAACCACTGTTACCTGCCACCAACATGCCCTGCTTTCTGCAATCCACGACCAATAGACTACCATTGCTCTCTGTCTTCTCTGATAGCACCCTCACATACCTTTTTCTAGTTACTAACTGCTATAGTTGAAGCACCCAAACCTTTTTATTTCCTTTCATTTAATTCAATCATCTTTGCCTTTGTGATTTTACAAGTTTTAGTGTTCTTGTGAGTTCAGACTCTATTGATTTAAAGACTTTGGTCTGTCTAAGATTGTAGGTTGCTTAATTTGCCAATAACTCTAGGTTAACACAGTTTCTGGCTTGATTTAGCATTGTTATTGTTGTAGGTGATAGTTATTGTAATTTTGTTCCTTTTTCATTTAAACTCTTACACGCCTTTGATGATTATCATTACTATATATTGTCTTATTATCCATGTAGTTCTAAATGAGTTTGTATAGAAAATATTAATTTGTTATTCAGGAAATTGATTAGCAGTGTTTAGAATATTAAGACTATTTTAGTGGCCTTCTTTCTTTTCTTCATTTATATGTTTTAATTTAGAATAAAGAAAGGTTCTCAAGGATACTAATTTTGCATTTTCTAGCCTCAACTCGGAATGATCATGATTTCTAATAAATGACTTTTTAGCTCTAAATGAGTTTTTACCTTCTCACATCATTGTCCATCATCATTCTTCTCTAACACCTGCACATGAGATAACTTTGCTAAATTTTTCCTCAATGACTTCCCCTATGGTTTGCTTGCACTTGGCATCTTTAAGAGCTACAAAATCATCATACCAAAATAAATATATGATTAACAACCACTTTATCTAAACTATCGATATGTTAATGAAATATATGAAATTTGTGATCTTGCAAAGCAAGAGCTTCCAATCTTTGGATAACAAACTCTATTTAGGATGGACCATATTTGATCAACCATAAATTTTAGCACATTCCGTGCATTGATACATGTTATCATCCTAGGTTAGCATCGTGCACAATCATGGGATAACATTAAATTTTAGCCAAACATTCTACGTATAACACATATGCTGAAATATATTGCTCTCTCAACGCCGCACAATCTTGTACCAAGCTTTGTATTTATATTCAATCCCCAAATGTGCCACCCATGTACAAGCAAGGCGAAGGTGCACACATGCATAATAAGGTTAACAACCATGACACTCTAGGGATAACCTTAGTCAAATCTTGCCAACATAGACATATTATACAAACCTTCCTCCCTAACCCCTCATCAAGTATTATTCCTTCATAGTGTTCCATAACATAGTTCTAGTTTACTTTATGCAAATCCATTGGATAGCTTCTAACAAATTTGATGCAATTCTAATGTAATTTGTCACTACTTACAAATCATAGATAAATAATTCTCACCCAAGTTAGGGGTGGAGGGACTACCACCCATCGACCCCTACCAATTCTCCCCACTAAGCACACACACAACTCAAGTTCCATTGCCACTTAAAGACAACCTAGGATAACGAGCAATATCATTCAAGGTCACATACATCAACAATTGAACAATTACCCTCAGAGACTTACAAATACAACAACATCAACCCTATTAACCTCAACTTCAAGGACTTTGTACCCTAATTACACAATACATCAATGACCCCAAATTACCCACAACATTTGTACATTTTACACTCATTTATGATGTATTCAAGCCAAATTACATGCCTACATATCAACAACAAAACATCCATCCCAACACAAGAATTCCTTTCCCTAAAACAAAATTATATACATGGCAACACTTCTTGTGGTTTCTTGTTAATGAACCACCGTTACCACCACTAATGTGCCCTGCTTTCTGTGATCCTTGATTAGACTACTGCTGCTCTTCTTCTTTTCTAACAGTACCCTCGCACACCCTCTTCTTATTACTAATTGCAGTAGTTGAAGCACTCCAAACCTTTTCATTTTCCTTCATTTAATTCATCCATCTTCCCCTCTATGATTTTACAAGTTTCAATTTTATGGTGAGTAGGGTACTACTGATTTGAAGACTTTGGTCTCTCTGAGATTATAGGTTGCTTAATTCACTAACAACTCTAGGTTAACACAGTTTATGACTTTGTTTAGCACGGTTATTATTACAGATGATAGTTATTCTAATTTTTGTTCCTTTTTCATTTGAACTTTGACACGGCTTTGATGATTATCATTACTATACGTCGTCTTATTATCCGTGTAGGTCCAAATAAATAGGTATAGAAATTATTAATTTGTTATTTATCAAATTTATTGACAGTGCTTAGAATATTTAGACTATTTTACTGCCCTTATTTGTCTTCCTCATTTATATGTTCTGATTTGGAAAAAAGAAAGGTTCTAAGGATAGTAGTTTCTGCATTTTCTAGCCTTAACTCAAAATAATCATAATTTTTAAGAAAAATATTTTACACTGCTACCAGCAGGTTTTTCCACCAACTTACACATCCAAACTTACCTCCGCATAATGCATGTGAATTTTCACAATGGTATCATAGTCTTTCACATACATTCAAGCACATTGGAATGAGCTCCTGTATGCAATCTAAAAGGATTTGACATGTGATAAACCTCTATTTTGACCTTATTTTAGCCTATATTTGATTCCCTTTTTCCACTAGTTTTATGTTAAATCTTGATGAGAAAGGGTCAAATTTGTCTCCTTTGGTCCATATTATGCTTTGTAAGTAGTTTTCCTTATTTTCTGGAGTTTTTGCTAAGAAGATAAGGAAATCACTAGTTCTGATCGACAGGAAGGCGATGGGGACGAGTTTCGAGGAGGAAAAGAGTTTCAATGAAATTTCGAGGGCCAAAAAAGCAAGACTGAAGGGCCTAGAAGAGTTTACGAGCAGCACAACCATGCAGAAATCCTACAGTGAAGACCCGATTTCCCAAAGTTGCACATAGGCAGTAGAGCTACACTGCATGACTGTGTGTTGTAGTGCACAGGCACCCGTGCGTCTTCCTAGTTTTTCGTGTTATTTAAGTAGATTTTGGACTTTATTTGAGCATCTTTTTTAGACTATCTTGGGCACTTTTTCTTCAACCAGTTTTAGGCTTTCTATTAGCCACCAAACCCCAATAGGGGGAGAACAACTTAGGAAAGATTAGTCTATACCATGTACATAATTGTGAATTTTGCTATTTAAAACTAAGTTCCTTTTCTCTTGCTCTCTTTAATTTCATACTTTTTAATTTGTTTGCTATTCCAATGGTTGATTGTTATGCTGGTGATTTTGTGTTTATTATTTGCAAATAAAGTTGTGTTCTTTGGTCATGGTTAGCCATTAAGATGGGTAATTGATCTTATTTAAGCCTTTTTGTTTATGCTTGGATTTAGAGTTTTCTCTCATGCCCACTAATTGTTCGATGAAATGTTTGAAAGAGTTTTCATTCATGTTTTAGGGCAATTGACTTGCGCTCAAAGATGAGGTTGATTGTCTAGTGTGGGTAGAGAGGATAGCTAACTTTTGGACATGAAAATAGTTCAAATCCTAACGAGGTTCAGGGTTGCTAATCTTACAGTTTGATTGGGCTAACCCCATGAAAATAGGTGGTTAGAGCAATAAACTATCCTTTGACTCTTGGAAGAGGGTTTGGTTAGCTTTCATGGTGTAACCAATCATCTCTTAATGCTAGCATAACTAGGGAAGGTGAGAGTTTGACTTGATTACTTGGTAAATCTTAGGTTTAATTATAATCAAAATCCTTTTTGTTTGCCTTAGTAATTTAGTTCCTCTTCCTATGACCTTTTTGATCTATCTAGATTGATACGCTTGAGTTAGCTTTGGTGCTTGAAAACACAACTTCCTGTAGGTATGACCCGTACTTGTCAGTTGCCAGCTATAGATAGTCGTGCACTTGAGGTATTTTACGCCATAAGTTTTTATGTCACAGTTTAATACATAACACCACTGGGACCAATCATAAAAGATCTTATAAGATGTTAACTACTAAGCTTTAAGGGGAACTACTTGCCCTCAACAGGTATGCAATGTGACATTTTGCACTTGTACCCAAAAAAAAAATAAAAAATCCACATACACAAATTATTTTGTAGTCTGAATTCTATAAAGCCAGCTATCTCATATGGTAATTTTTTTTCTTATTTTTCAAAAATCCACCTCCTATTTTTCTGATCCACATTTCCAAAAAGTAAGGTTTTCTTCGTAAAAATTGCATCACATTATCAGATCTATAGTTTTGAGAGTACAACATAGGTGTTGCCATTATGGCCTAGCATATTGCTAACACCGTCTGGATTCCCTAACTGTAATTGTTTTCCCTAATTAGTCGCACCTTCTAACTAAACAAGAATATTTTTGTGCAAGGTAATGAATTGCCTTTGTCACTAGTTAATATCTCTCTATATATAGGTAGAGATTTTGACCAATAGTCTCTTGTCCTAGCATGTATTATAGTACAAAATAGGGAGTATAGTATCAGAAAAAGCTCCATGAACCTGTCCGCTTGCAAGCCTTTCTTTCATGAACATAAAGTGTCCCACATGGGTCACATTTTAGTACAAATTATATGTTATTCCCTAGGGTATGCAGTGGAATGCCCATGTGGCACTTTTACGACTTTATTCATTGACTGTTGAACTTTTACAACTCACTGATTATAAATCTTAACATTCAGCCACAAATTATGATATTTTATACCCTTTTGTTATCTAATATTTGCTCAAAATAAATGAACAAAATTGAATTTTTATAGGTTTTTGTTTGTTTTGTCGGAATTTTAAAAATAAATTACTAAGTCAAGACTTAGATCAAGAGAAGAAGAAAGGAAATAGAAGAGCAAGAGAATTGCCCCGTGTGTAAGCCCAATGGTTCAGCTGCCCCCCTCCTCAGTCTCTTCTTCTTTCTGCTTTTCTTTTCCTCTCTTTTAGACCGACCCCTTATTTCTTCTTCATTCCCTTTGTGCCGGCCCAGCACCAGTCCCATCTTCCCATCTCCCTCTTCCACTTAAGTGAGTCACACGGATCGCACGTATGACCCAACAGCTGCCTCCCTCCCCATTCTCTTCTTTTTCCTTCTCCGTACCCAGTAGCCGAAGAGAATAGGGCAAAACAGGGCAGCGTTGGCTCTTCACCTTCCTCCACTACCATTACCCTTTCTTTCTCTCTTTTTCATCAATCATCAATAAGCAATGCCTTATTCGACCGTTACCCATTCCTTTTCGTTTTCCTCATCGATATCAACCTAGAAAAACTTGAAGAAAAGAATAGAACAGTAGAAGGAGGGAATAAGAGTAGGGGTAGCAACGAGAATCAGTTTTCGTTTTCAATTCTTGTTCTTATCAGTTTTAGTTTTCAATTCTTGTTCTTATCAGTTTCATATTGGGATTTAGTTTCATTACTCTTCGATTTCAACATTTAAGTGTTTAGATTTGGTTTATCTTACTCAAACTCATTTTTTGGAACTTAAGATTCATGTATCTACATGAGACTATTTGAATTGGAGTGAATCAACCTTCAATGTTCATTTTCCATGTTCTGTTTGTGTTTCATGTTCTTGCACAAGTCGAGCCTAGCCCTAGTCCTGAGTTCTCTATGAAGACACAACGCTTCGCAGAAATGGAGTGAGCAAAAGACAAGTTTCTGGGTTCAGATGCTGATTGCTAAAGACAAGTGAAGTTTCATCTTTTATTTCGTAAATATTAACATCATTAGTGAGTCTAGGCTCCTTGTTTTGGCAAATGATACAAATGATTGAGTTTGGTGTTGAGTTGTGAGTCTTCAAGTTGAACTTAGTTAGAACAAGAAAAAAATAACGTAAAAAGTAGTAGCTTTAGTCATGTCTACGTCTAAACAGTTTGTCTCATAGATTAAGGTTTCATTAGTTTATAATAAAAGATGAGCTAATTTCGTAAGCCTTCCCTGAGGACGACATCCGTGAATGCTATAGTGATAGCTGTATACTTGCGAAAATCACAACAAATTTTGAACGCCGTTGCCGAAAATGGCGTTGTGAAATTGGCTTGCCTTGAGTTGTAGTTCAGTATTCGAGTCGTTGGAGTCATTTTCTTTTCAGAGTTGTGATTTTTAGTTTAAGTTGTGTCGTTTTTTAGTTTTATTAATTTAGTTTTGATTTTGTAGTACGTTAATATTTTTATTTTGATTTTTGCTGAGATTATTTTCATTTTGATTTTTAGAGTTTACTGGTTGCTGAAAAAACAGTACTAATGAATTTGGTTTATGTGCAGCAAAAGAAACAAAGCAGAACTGATCCGGAGAAAAACAACTAGTGTTGATTTTTCATTCATTTTAGCATCTGTTTGAATTTTCTGGAGCAGTTCTAGTGTGATTTTGGTTGTGCTAATATTTTTCTTAGATTCAGCATAATTTTTAGAGTTTGTGTGAATTGTTTTGGAATTTTGGGGATTGTTTGGATTTTTTTGTGAATTTTAGACTTAATGTGAGATTTTCTATCCTCTTAGAACTGCTTTGTCATCTTACTTCACTATACCTGACCTTGGATCCAATGTGACCTTTGAATTAAGACCTCATTATACTCAGATGCTCCACAAATTTACTGGCTTAGAGAATGCTTATTTATTTTTGAGGGAATTCGAAGAAGTTTGTTCTATGTTGCATTTCCCTAATATTCCTATTGATGTTGTGCGAATGAAATTGATTCCTTTTGCTTTGAAAGATTCTGCTAAACATTGGATGTATGGTTTGGCTACTAATTCTGTAACTTCTTGGAATGATTATATGAGATTGTTCTTAAGAAAATATCACCCTAATGCCAAGACTGTTAAGCAAAGAAATGAAATCAATCAATTTGTACAACTTGATAGGGAATCATTTTGGAAATATTTTGATAGATTCAAGAATTTGTTGGCCCAGTGTCCCCATCATGGTTTAGATCTAGCACGTTTGTGCCAAATTGTATATGACGGATTTGACCAATAGACTAGAACCATGCTAGAGTCCATGTGTCCGAGTGTCTTTCTTTCTAAGAGCACCACAGCTGCTTGGGAATTTTTAAAGGACTTAGCTGAGAAAACCATGTAGTGGGAAACTGCTCGTGATGACAGCTTGAGTTTTAGGTTTGCGAGGGGTGGGTTGCATTCTGTCTCTAATGTTGTCACTTAGAGTCTAAGATTGTTGCTTTGGAAAACATGTTGAAGGGATTGTCTCCCCAAATGCCTCAGCTATCCTAGACTTCTTCAATGTCTTGTTCTCATTGCCAGGCTTTAGATCATTCTTTGAGTGGTTGTCCTTATTTTGCTCACTAGTTAGCAATTAGGCAAGAGCTAGCGAGTATGGCCTTTCAGAGACCTAAGAACGACCCTTTCTCCCCATATTACAACCCAGGGTGGAGAAATCACCCTAAATTCTCTTGGAGTAATGGACCAAATGTTGCGGTTCCTAACTCCCAGCCTGGAGAGTTTCCTGGAAACACCTCCCAGCCCATCTCTCACCCTTATAGTTCATTTCAGAGACCACCTTTTCTAGGTGCGCCTAATGCAACTAGACCTCCACCTCTTGTAGCTCACGTTCAACCTCCTTCTGGTTACACCGATATTGACAAAATGGAGAGGAGAATTATAACAATGTGGAGAGAATAATTAATGCTAATATGGAGAGAATGATGAGAATGATGACTGAACAGTTTTCCTAGTTAGCATCGTCTTCTAAGGAGCCAGGTACTTTTCTTCTGGTAACCTTAACGGTCATGCCTCCTTTTCTTCTGGTAACCCTAGTGAGCCCATAAGGAAAGTGAATGCAGTGATATCTCTTCGTTTTGGTTGAAGAATTGATAACCAAGTGAGAAATCCTAATGAGCCCTACAGATATCCTCACTAATTCTTTCAAAATTCTGCTTCTTCTTCTTCTTCATCTCTAGACACTGGTTCATCCAATGAGCTAGGGGATGCTACTAAGAGTGTTCCCAATGATTCTGATACTCACCTTCATCCTGAGTCACCGTCTAAGAAAGAGGAGCTTAAAGAGAAAGACTCATCTGATTTAGTTGACCCTTCACCTTCTAAGGGTCGTCCTTCTTATTCTTAGAAAGTCCATATGCCTTTACCTCCCTTTGCCCATAGACTTAAGAAGAAAGACCAGGCTCATGTTGAGAAGATGAGAGAGACCTTCTCTCAAGTCAAAATTGTAATAACCCGACCCTAACCCATATTTATTTATTTAAATCATATTTATTTATTTAATTAATCATGTTTATTCATTTAATTTGTCACGTTTATGGATTTAATCACTCATGCTTATTTGCTTAACCAAATCAAGTTTATTAATTCAATTGCACTCAATTTATATATTTATCGAATTACCTTATGTCATTTAAATTTTTCATTTTCATTTATCGTATTTAATCATTCCGGTTGGGGGATATTTCATTTGGTCCCATTTTGCAATTCAAGCTTCATTGATTGTTAATTCAAGTTTTTTCGATTAATTAAATATTGAGTGAATTGATAGTAGGCTTCGATAATTATGGTTTAAGAAATTATTATTATTATTATTATTATTATTATTATTATTATTATTATTAT
>JACYFF010003369.1:67124089-67145511 GCA_017589665.1 Selenicereus undatus
TTATTATTATTATTATTATTATTATTATTATTATTATTATTATTATTATTATTATTATTATTATTATTATTATTATTATTATAACCTTGCAAAAATTTAATTTTGAGTTACGCAAAATTGTTATCGTTACGAAGCGCTTTATTCCGATAATCCATTTTTTTTGGCCCAATTTGAAGCCCAACAAGTTTGCTTATTAACCTAACTAATTACCTTGATTAAGCTTAACCATGATTAGTCAAATAGTCATTTTCTAGTTAAAAACTCAGCTAAAGAGTTAGATTAGTCAACAAAACACAATTCAATCCCAAAATTCATCTTCTCTTTCCTCTTTCTCTTTCCTCCCCATGGCAGCAGTAGCCATCACTGTTCTCGCTAATTTTCGGCCACTTTTCCGGCTAACTCCAGCAATCTCCAACCCCTCTCGACATCCTAATACCTCAAGCTACCATCTTGCATCATCAAAACCACTAAACCTCATCTCCATCTCTACTTATTTTCAATCAAAGTGAATAACCTTGAAACTTAATCTTGTTGGTTTGATTTTTATTTTAGTTTTGATTCTTGTTTTGATGTTTGTGATCATTGATCATGATGTTTTAATAAGAAATAAGAGTTATTTTGGTGTTGATCATGGCGAAGTTGAGCTTGAATCATGCTAGGGTTTAGGGATGAGCTTGTTCATGCAAGCTTAAGCTAAAACCATATTTATGGATTGATTTGTATTTGATTTTATAATATTTAGTTTTATTGATGATTATGATGATGTTTTTGGTGATTTGGAATGATTTCAAGTGAAGATTTATGTGAAAAAGGAAGAGAAAACTAAAACAGCGATGGCTAGAAATTTCAGAGAAACGGGGCAAATTTCAGGATTAAACTGGTAATGATCAGCCCATGGAAAAATTATGATTTTTGATGTGTAGATATTTCAGTGTGCTAGATTTGAAATGAAATTTGAATTGCCTTAATCCGAGGTCTGTGGAAAATGTTATGGACGTTTTACCAAAACTATGTAGAATGGACCAAAATCTGATACAGTTGTGTTTTAGCCCCATTTTGGGAACCCTATTGTGGGATCATGTTTTGTGTTGTAAATGAAGGTATTTCAGGACTTCTTAATCTTTTCATAATGGGATTTTAAATCTCCATTTGAGGTCAAGGGTGAAAGTTATCAATTTTTGAAGTGAACTAACCTGCTTTGCTGAAATTGGGCTATTATTGCAATTTCTGTGCAATGCATACTTGGAGGAAAATTCTGAAAATTTTATTGTAGATTTTCCATACTGTTTTTGAATTTCCTATAAGATTTCATGAATTTTGGTTGAGTATTTTGAGATTGGTGATTTTTGGAAGCATTTTAAGTAATTGTGTAAAAAAGCAATAATAAAGATTAAGTGAGATTGATCATGCACTCATTCTGTGTATTTTGGGCCAAGTAAGTCATTTAAGGGGGAACTTAATATTCATGGACTTTCATGGAGCTCTTAGCTTAATCAATGAGAAAGAAGAAGACATGTATACAATTTGGGAGCTTGTTTATGAGCTTTGAATTATTTATGGATTTTCCAAAGAAAATACCAAGCTTAGTGAGTTTAATACCTTTTTTTGATTTCAATGATTCATTTGGGGTGGAACTCTATATCTAATAGATTTGTGAATAAAATATGAGAAGTGGGGAGAGTTGTGACTCAGAAACCATATTTATCATACCAAGTTATTGCAGTTTGTGCTACTTTGAACCAAGATATATCTCTCTTGGCCTCAAAACTTTATTACTTACTCAATTCATAATGCATCAAATGTATTTATCAAGCCAATCTAGTGTAATCGCTGTTATCTTGAACCAAGCTATACATCAACAGGTCTTAAACCTATATAAGCAACCTATCTCAGAAAAGGCCACAACAACTCCCCCATTTGTCACCATCAAGGCCTTTTCCCTTGTAATCTCATTTATCTCACTGTTATCTATTTTACTTTTATTTATTTTATATCGGATTTAATTACTTTTATTAATTCAATTTTGAAGTTATATTGAAATACCCAAGTTATGTATACCATTTCATTACTCAATTGTTATTATACATACTTTTACTTAATTATGCGAGTACGGATCATTTACTAACTACATATACGTACAATGACATTTATGAAATAGAGTCGAGGCCTAGTTATCGTTCCCCGTTATACATAAGTGTTATAAACTCAAAGCATATTTTTCAAGTCAGATGACATTTATGAAACAGGTGACTTTTATCAAGTCAGATGACATTTTTTAAAGGTTCAAGGTTCGTCCATTGCTTGTATCTTCAGAAAGCAGAATATGTTTACCAAGTTACAACTCTTAATGAGTTTATTAATGAATCAATTTATAAAGTGATTTGCCATTTAACTTGTGACATCGTCAGTTATCATCTATGTGGTGTCAACCCATCATTTACCCGCGCGGCTTCAGGCCAACTCTTGATCGGATTAGTAGGTGTACACATATGTATAGATCATATCATTGCAAAAGGTTCACATCCAGATAATAATGAGCAATTTAGTTTCATATTACTTTCATTTTCATTGTTATTACCAATTAATTGAATTGCAAATAGGGGTACCCATCAACAGTGTTTCTATGCTCATTTTACAATACAGGAATGCATGAACTGAGTTTTTACTCACATTTTTGAATTGTTTTCATGTTTTCCATTATAGGTGATAAAGCATCACATGTTTCTCCTTTTCGCAAGCCCTTTTGGAAGTCATCAGATGCTCACAGTGGATTCAGCACAGCATAAATGTTAGGATCGACCTCAGGGTCAAGTTGGGTCTATATTCAATATACTTGTGTAGTGTGGAGTGCGAGTTAGCACATGATATGATTAAGTCGATGGTATTGAAGTTGAACTATTATGGACTTTGGTCTTGAAGTGTTTCAGTTTAATACATTTTGTGATTGTGAACATAGGTTGCAAGATTAAATGGTTTCAGTGAGCCTTGTACTTATCAGGATGGCAGTAGCGCTTTCTATTATTAAGTCTTCCGCTGTAGTTTTCCGTAAATCATGTCATTAGCATTTTGGGGGTGTTACAAAAATCAATATTCCTTTGCTCGATGCTATTCAGCTGATACCTCCATATGTTAGGTTTTTAAAGGATTTGTGCACGACTGAGAGAGCTACTAATGTCCCTAGAAAGACTTTCTTGGCCTCTAATGCTAGCTCTATTCTATCTCATTAGATCCTGATGAAGTATAAGGACCCTGGTTGCCCTACTATTTCTATAGTTATAGGGGACCATCTTATTCACAGAGCTTTGCTTAATTTAGTGGCCAGTCTCAACTTGATTCCCTTCACTGAGTATGCGAGGCTATGGTTAGGTGAGCTGAAACCTACCAAGATGGTTATTTAATTGGCTGATAGATCGACTACACTGCCCTGGGGTATAGTTGAGGATATGCATATCGGAGTGGGTGAATTCATTTACCCTGTGGACTTCGTTGTGATTAAGACTGATACGGTGTCTACCTTAGCTAGTCAAGTCCCTGTGATTCTAGGGTGTCCTTTCCCAGCCACTGCCAATGCCCTCATTAATTGCAGGAATAGCATGATGAGACTGTCTTTTGGCAACCTGACCTTAGAGCTTAACATCTTTAACTTGCAAAGACAGCCTTCTGGTTTTGATGATATGGAGTTTTCTACTCTTCATTGGGTAGAGGATTTTATACTTGATGATGCTTGTGATGATGTGTTTGCTGCTGAGATAAATCATTTCTTGTGAATGATGAGCCTGAATATGATGTTTTTGAGTTTGATGACTTATGCTCTACTACTCATTGTTTGCTCATTGTTGCTTCTGAATCTGTTTCCCCTCCTACTCTTGAATTGAAACCTCTTCCTAACTCTCTAAAGTATGCATTTCTAGGATCCGATGAATCTTTACCTGTCATCATTGCTTTTGACTTAGACCTGGACTAAGAGAACAAATTGATTGCCTTACTTAGAGAGAATAAAAAAGCTTTAGGTTGGACTTTAGGGGATATTAAGGGTATTAGTCCTTCCATTGTGCAACATAGAATTCATTTAGATGATAATGCTAAGCCCTACCGTGATCGTCAAAGGCTTTTGAATCCCACTCTCCAAGCAGTAGTTAGGGAAGCAGTACTGAAGTAGTTAGACCATGGGATTATCTACCCCATTTCTGATAGTGAGTGGCTTAGTCCCATTCAAGTTGTTCCTAAAAAGACCGGGATTATTGTGATTAGGAATGACAAGAACTAGTTAGTCCCTACTCGAGTTCAATCTGGGTGGTGTGTTTGTATAGACTATAGGAAATTGAATGCTGCCACTAGGAAAGACCACTTTCCCTTCCTTTCTTGGACCAGATACTATAGAGGTTGGGTGGACATTCCTTCTACTGCTTTATAGATGGATACTCCGGCTGTACCCAGATCTCTATCGCTCCTAAGGGTTAGGAGAAAACTACTTCACCTGTCCATTTGGGACATATAACTTTAGACGTATGCCGTTTGGACTGTGTAATGTCTCTGCTACCTTTCAGCGATGCATGATTTCCATTTTCTCATATCTAGTTGAGCAGTGCATGGAAATTTTCATGGATGACTTTTCTATGTTTGGGTCTTCCTTTGATGATTGTTTGTCTAATATGAGAAAAGTGTTGGAAAGGTGTAGGGAGAAAAACCTGACTTTGATTTGGGAGAAATGTACTTTTATGGTTAAAAGGGGATAGTCTTAGGCCACATTATTTCTAAAGATGGAATGGAGATAGATAAGGCTAAGACTGATTTGATTGCTAATCTTCCCCCCCCCCCAAACCTATGTAAAGGAGGCGAGGTCTTTCCTTGGACATGTTGGCTTCTATCGTCGATTCATTGAGGACTTCAGTAAGATTGCGAAGCCCTTATCTAACCTGCTAGCCAAAGATGTGTCGTTTCACTTTTGTGATGAGTGTCTTGAGGCATTTTCTAAGCTTAAGGAGGCCTTAACCTCTGCTTCCAGTCTTCATCCTCCCATCTGGGGAGAACCTTTTGAATTGATGTGTGAAGCTTCTGATTATACTATTGGGGTTGTTTTAGGACAGCGTGTTGACAAGAAGCCTCATGTGATTTATTATGCTAGTCACACTTTGAATGATGCCTAGTTAAACTATACTTTGACTGAGAAAGAATATTTGGCTGTGATTTTTGGGTTTGAGAAGTTTAGACCTTTTCTAATTGGGTCTCATGTGATTGTTTATACTAACCACTTTGCTCTTAAGCACATTCTTTCTAATAAGGAGGCTAAGCCTAGACTCGTTAGATGGATATTGCTTTTGCAAGAGTTTGACTGTGAGATTAGGGATAAGAAAGGTTCTAAGAACCTTGTAGCAGATCATCTGTCTAGGATTCTCAGTGATAGACAGAGTGAGTCCAGTGTTTCTGAGTGCTTCGCAGATGAGCAGTTGTATGTTGTCCACCCTGATCCTTGGTATGCTGACATTGTGAATTATTTAGTTGTTGGTAGTATCCCTGAGGGTTGGACTAAGACTAACAGAGATAGGTTCTTCCACCTTGTGAAGTTCTTTGTTTGGCATGATCCTTATCTGTTTAAATACTGCTCTGACCAAGTGTTTAGGACGTGTAATCCCGACAATGAGGTTAGAAGTGTCCTTTCTTTTTGTCATGACCAGGCATGTAAGGGGCACTTTAGTAGTAGGAAGACTGCAACCAAAGTTCTTCAATGTGGTTTCTACTGGCCTACTCTATTTAGGGATGCTTTTGAGTATTGCAAGAGTTGCCCTAGTTGCTAGCAGTTGGGTAGAATAAGTAGGAGAGACATGATGCCACTGAACCCCATCATTGTGGTGGAGGTTTTTGATATGTGGGGTATTGATTTTATAGGACCATTTCCATCCTCCTATAGGAATGAGTACATTTTACTAGCTATGAACAATGTTTCTAGATGGGTTGAGGCCATCCCTTCTAGGACTAATGATGCTAAGGTCGTTGTTAAGTTCCTTAGGGAAAACATCTTTGCTCGATTTGGCATGCCTCGTGCTATTATTAGTGATCAAGGCACCCATTTTAATAATAGATCTTTTGATGCCTTGCTGAAGAGGTATTTGATTGTCCATAGGCTTACTACCCCCTATTATCCCCAAACCAGTGGCTAGGTTGAGGTGTCCAATTGGTAGATTAAGCAGATTCTTGAGAAGACGATGATTAGGAATAGAAAGGATTGGGCTGACAAGCTCGTAGATACTCCTTGGGCCTATAGGACGGCTGCCAAAACTCCCTTGGGTTTGGTGGGCCATTAAGCCTCATCTTATAGGATTGTTTATGGTAAGCCTTGTCATCTCCCTGTTGAGATAGAGCATAGAGTTTGGTGGGCCATTAAGAAGCTCAACTATGACTTGAATGAGGCTGGTGAGGAGCGTAGACTGTAGCTGAATGAGCTTGATGAGATTAGAGATGAGGCTTATGAGAGTGCTCGTTCTTATTAAGAGAGAGCAAAGTTGTTTCATGATAAGCATATCCTTAGGAAAGACTTTGCCCCAAGGAATGAAAGTGCTTTTGTATGACTCTATGCTCCATTTATTTCCAGGAAAATTAAGGTCTCGATGGACTAGTGCTTATGTAGTCTCACATGTTTTTCCCTATGGTGCAGTCGATATTCAAGACCTTGAAAGTGGTGCCACCTTCAAAGTGAATGGCAAAAGATTGAAGTCGTTTTTGGAGCTACCAAGCAAAAAAGATGTGGAGTGTCTGATACTCTGCGAGCCAAGTTCTGATTAGTGATGATGTTGAGATAGCTCGGGTGTACTTAGCACCCAACCTGGTTTGTTAAGAATTTCTTCTCTTCTTATCTCTTTTTCTCCTTTTTCTTTTTCTTTCCTTTTTGTATAGTTGACTATTTTTCTTTTTCTCTTGTATATATGTATAGTTATTTTTGAGTCATGTTCTTTTTGTTTTTGAGTCTTGCTTTTATTTGTTTTCTTTTTAGGTTTTCTTTTGTGTTTAATGTTTCTTTACACTCCCAATGAGGACATTGTGAGATTTAGATATAGGGGTGGGGAAACATTGAAAAACCTTTGGACAAAAATTGAAAAAGTTTGAAAAAAAATTGAAATTTTTTTTAAAAAATCCAAAAAGATTTTTGTTTTGTTTTTTGGGAAGCTTTATGCTATTCTGGTCAGCTTAAATCCCCTGTGCTTTGATTATTGGTGTGTATGTAAGCATGATGTGCATGATAGGTCTCTGTCCTCCGTGTGTCATTCTAAGCTCTAGTTCTAACCCCAATTGTTCATTATTAATGTGTAATCCAATCCCTATTTATACCATCATCATTATCTTAAGGTCTTAGTATTTCATGATTAGCTCTTCCACTTGTCTTTGACACGATTACTTTGGATTTTTGTTTGCATTCTGGAAAAAAATGAAAAACATAAATAAAAATGAAAAAAACGTGAAAATGAAAGAAAAGAAAAGAAAGAATGACAAGCATCCCTTTGAGGCATGCGTTACTGGGTGTTACCCTTTGAGACATGTGCTACTTGGTGTTAGCCTTTGAGGCAATACTGCTACTGAAAAAGCTTACTTCCTATGTTAATTAGTCAATAATGTAGTTTGTGCCAGTCAAGTGGGATTGAGTTTGATTCTAGTAAGCCTAAGCCCTAGGATGTTGAGACACATGCACACAAGCACTGGGATGAATTCAAAGTCTTGATGTACAATAGGGTGAAAATCTATAGGGTAGTGGGCCTTGATAAGTACATTTTGTTTGTATGCATGCCAATGTCTTTGCTACATGGGCGATTTAGTTGATTAGAATGTGTATATATCTTTCCTCCGTTTTGTACATATTAATTTTTGAAAAAAAAAATTTTAAAAAGAAGATTTTCAAGATTTTGTGGGTACATCTTTTGCAAACCCTCACGAGACCTTCCTCGTCCACTAAGGGTAACCTAGGAGTTTAAAGGGTTTGTTGCACATGCTAAGTGGAACCGTGATTCCTACAAAAGTGATTTAAGATTTTGTTTTATTTTTCTTTTTCTGGGATTTTTAGTTTTGTTTTGCTCGAGAACAAGCAAAAGTTTGATGTAGGGGTATTTGTTCAGCCATAAATTATGATATTTTATACCCCTTTGTTATCTAATATTTGCTTAAAATAAATGAATAAAAATGAATTTTTATATGTTTTTGTTTGTTTTGTAGGAATTTTGAAAATTTTGAAAATAAATTACTAAGTTAAGAATTGGAACAAGAGAAGAAGAAAGGAAGTGGAAGAGCAAGAGAATGGCCCAGCGTACAATCCCAACGGTTCAACAGCCCTCCCCTCAGTCTCTTCTTCTCTCGCGTTTTCTTTTCCACTCTTTTGGTTCGACCCCTTATTTCTTCTTCTTTCCCTTTGGGGCGGCTCAACACCAGTACCATCTTCCCTTCTCCCTCTTCCACTTGAGCCACGCGAATCGCATGTGTGACCCAGCAGCAGCCTCCCTCCCCACTCTCTTCTTCTTTCTCCTCTGTACCCAGCAGCCGAAGAGAACAGGGCAAAATGGGGTAGCATCGACTCTTCATCTTCCTTCATAGCCGTTAGCCTCTCTTTCTCGCTCTTTCATCAATCGTCAACACGCATTCCCTTATTCGATCATTACCAATTCCTTTTCGTTTTCCTCGTCGGTTTCAACCCAGAAAAATTTGAAGAAAAGAGCAGAGCAGTAGAGGGAGAAAAAGAGAGTAGGGGTAGCAATGAGAATTAGTTTTCGTTTTCAATTCTTGTTCTTATCAGTTTTAGATTAGGATTTAGGTTCATCACTCTTCGATTTTAACACTTAAGTGTTCAGATTTGGTTTATCTTACTCAAACTTACTTTTTGGAACTCAAGATTCATGTATCTACCTTAAGACTATCTGAATTGGAGTGAATCAACCTTCAGTGTTCGTTTTTCATGTTTTGTTTGTGTTTCATGTTCTTGCACAAGTCTAGCCTAGCCCTAGCCCTGAGTTCTCTGTGAAGACACAGCGCTTCGTAGAAATGGAGTGAACAAAAGACAAGTTTCTGGGTTCAGATGTTGATTGCTAAAGACAAGTGAAGTTTCATCTTTTCTTTCGTAAATATTAATATCATTAGTGAGTCTAGGCTCCTTACTTTGGCAAAGGATACAAAGGATTGAGTTTGGTGTTGAGTTGTGAGTCTTCAAGTTGAACTTAGTTAGAATAAGGAAAAAATAACATAAAAAGTAGTAACTTTAGTCCTGTTTATGTCTAAACAGCTTGTCTCATAGATTAAGGTTTCATTAGTTTATAATAAAAGATGAGCTAATTTCGTAAGTCATCCCTGAGGATGACATCCGTGAATGCTATAACGATAACCGTATACTTGCAGAAATCAGAACACTCATTGTGTTTTTGTATGCACTACTAAATTTTTTAAATTGATGAATTTTCTATTAAGATGATGTATTTTTGTGTCAGTGAGATTTTTACAACAATACTAATGAGCTTATGTGCTTGGGTATGCTTTCATAATAGCAGCATCTTTTCCATCAAGCTGATTCTGCTCTTCCCTTAATTTTTCAATATTCATGATTTAATACAAGTTTAATGAATATTTTAACTTAGATATTTCACTAATTCTTATTAAACAAAACATTGATGAATATAGGCACTCATTTATTCATGTAAAAAGTATACAGATGTAGAATCGAGTACATGAGATATTTTAAATATGATTTTGTAATAAACTTATGTGTTTCACAAAGAGCTGATGAATTTTTAGAAATGTATATGTGTATATCAATGTTCATCATCTTTCTACAAACATTCATCATTCTTTCTTTGCATATTCATCGGTCAATCTATTAGAAAGAGCCATTGACTTTTGTTGCTTGGTTCTTTGCATAAATCCATTGACAAGAAATAAATATTCATAAAAAATAATTAACACATTTATCACTAAAATTAATATATCATCGTGAAAAATGAGTAGTCAACATGAAATAACTCAAGTAATTCAAAAAAAACAATTCATCACTACAATATAAAATTCAACAACATAAAAAATATATTCATCATTGAAATTTAAAAATTCATCAAAACAAACAAATATTTACCACCAAAATTTAAAATGTCATCGAGAAACAGATGCAAAGAAAATTGTTATAAATCAAATTCAAACACTCAATTTCAAATCCAAATCAAAAGCACGAAGAGTTTTGTGTAGCTTCTTTAGATACAACAATGAAATAAACAAAGTCAGTCATGTGAATTATTTTCCAATATGAGGTCCGATTGTTAAATACAACAATGAAATGAAAAAAACATGTGCTGTGAATTCTTTTTCAACAGGAGGTTCTGTTGTTTGTTATTTTATTTTTCTTTTGGGGGGGGGAATACACTAAAGTAGCTTAATACTCCAGGTACTACTATATAAGAATTGATTTTTTATTTTTTTTTGGGGAAAGTAAAGTAGTATAGTACATTCCAAAATGCGTGGTAGCACAAAGCAGGAACTTGTTCTCATCCTACAGACATGAGACACTCGAGCTAGAACCTGATCCTAAATAGGCACAACAAACTTTCATATTTCATAGGAGCACTTCTCAATCTTTTTGCTTTTACATGCTCTTATTCTCAGGTACATGCTCAATTTGATATCATGAACAAGTAAAGCTTCATCAGTCTTTTGCAAGTCCAATAGGTAATGAACCAAATCTCAATGTTTCCCCAATTGGTTCCAGGTTGGATGTGTAGCCAATTGCAAATCTCACCCCATAACTCAGCTGATTGCTTGTATTAAAAGAACAAATGTACATGAGTTTCCGTAGCAGAATTACACAATGTACAAATAGTGTCCTTGTTGTTACCTAGCCCCTTCTTGATTCTTCTATTCTTAGTAAGGAGTCTCTGGCGAGTTGCAATCCAAAGAATAAAGGCATGTTTGGGGGCAATACTGGATGTCCACACCATGCTACATAAGTTCTAAAATAATAAATCTATCTTTATATCCTAATGTGGCACTTGTCATCAAATGTTTAGTGCCTGTAAATTGCCCCATCAAGAGTTGGCCACATTAATAACTTTGGAGTTTTTGATATGGTTAAGTTTTGAAACTTGAAAATTGATAGGAGTGTTTGTTGATGGCTTAACTTATTGCACAACCCATATCAATCACTTTGATTTAATAGAATTTAACAAGAACTATTAAACAACCCAATTTCTTTAGCCCTTGAGCAAATCCACCATCGGCCTTTCTTTTGTAAATGAATTTTTTTTCTTGTAAACACCTACAATTTGACATATTAAACATCTGGAATAAAATTTGGACTTGATTGGATGACTTAAGTACTCCACTAATTTGAGCCTTTGAAGGTTTTGAGAGGCCAACATCTGATATTTTAGATAAGGGCAGATGTTTCACGCTCTCTAGCCTTTTAAGTAAAATTATAAAAATTTAAGATCACAATCCATATGCAAGCTATTGCCTTATATTTTAGCCACAAGCTAGTTGATCTAGCCACCACAATGTATTATCGACAGCATTGGTTCATAAATTTCCCACCGTCAAGCTCGAGGCTCTTACCTTCAAATTCTTTATTCGACATGTTCCCTATGATTTTACAAGCCGACATAGATCCTTAGTATTTTTTAGCACTATAAAAATGCCTTCGTGATGTCAAAGCCAGCACAAGGAGTGAATTGATCGCTAGTAATTGCTCACTGTAAGCAGTCACTGCGGACATTTGTCAAGGAAACACTGCCCAATTTGCTTTCTCTAGTTATTACAATCGAAACGGAGACTAATGCACTGAAATTTGCATTGGCCTTCTTCGACAAAATTGCTTCAAAATGTTGCTTCTAATGAATCACAACGAAGCATTCATTGTTCACTTAGCTCTTTTTATTTAAATTTTATTCCATACAAAATCATATCTTGATGTTCAACTTATCTATACTTGACAAAAGTTGGCCCACTTTAATTTAAATTTAAATCAATATCTTAATGTATATTACTTGTAGTATCTAAAATATTAGTGTCAATCAAATATATCCATTCCAAAATAAATCATGCATTTAAATTCAAACTTATTTCACAATAATATCTTTAATGTTTTCTCAATAAATTTGTCCAATCAATTCTTAGAGAAAATCATATTTATTAGCTTATGAGCAATTTATGAATATCTTAAGATGTCAACATAATTATAATATCATTAACTCATAATAGCTAGACAGATAATTTATTCATTCCTTTTTATCATTCATCAAAAAGTTATTATAACTCTATAGGTGACTCAACAGCCTTCCCCTTTTTTTTGAAGGACAAACTCCAACCTGATAGAATTAAAATGCTTAGCATGATCTTAGCTTTTGGGTTACCAATTCATCTTTGTCTTCCTATTTGTATTTCATCAACAAGGTAGTTCAAGAAGGAGAACATAGTTAATGGCCAATTGTAATAGTCCGACCCTAAATTTTGTTTATTAATTTCATGTCATTAATCCATGCGATTGAGTTCATTTCTTTTTATATTCCCATCTTTTTGTTATTCTCATTTGGACATTTCCAACGGGGCCCTTACTTTGCAATTCGGAAATTTTTTCTCGTCAATTTTGAAAATTGAGTTAGGCCTTGATATTTAAGAATTTAATGTTTAAAATTCTTTTCATGGCACCACAACCATTTATCTCAAACTTTTCAAAAAAATAAAATAAATTTCATAAATGCACTCGGTTTCAGTTTTTCGCTAAACCCGATCCCTTTTAAAGCCGATTTCGATGCAACAAGACTTGGCCTTTATTTGATTAGCTAAATCCTCTTAATTAAGCCTTAATCAAGCATGATAATATTGAATTTTCTACCCTGTTTGCAGCCAAGTAATAACCCAAGTAATAAAGTGAGTATAAAAATTAAAAAGTGCTTTTATCTTCATTTTACACCAAGTGATTTTCTCTCTCTTTCATCTCCTCTTTCTCTCTCTACTCGGCAGCCACCATTCCACCACCATACCACCACCTTTCCACCACCAAAATCTCACAAAACAAGCCCCACTCACCACCCCCAAACACCTCTTTCACTTTCATAAGCATCAAGGACCATAACTAGCTCTTTTACAAGCTCAAAGTGAGTGTTATTTCACCCCTATGCTGATTTTTTATTTTTGATTGTTGATCTTGTTGTTTTTGTTGCTTATTTTGGTGGTTTTGGTGATGGATTATGTTGTTTTTATGGTATTAAGAATCTTTTTGTTGATGGGTTATGGTGGAGTTGAGATTGGTTGAGGCTAGGGTTAGGGTTTCACCTTGGTCTTGCAAAGCTTCTTGTTTAAGTGATGTTTATGGCATGTTTTATCCTTGTCTTTGCTTATCTCTTGGTATATTGAAGTTGTTATGTTGTTTATGGTGTTTTGGAAAAGTTGGGAGTGAGTTCAAAGTGACCCAAAGCTAGGGTTTGTCCAAAATGCAAGGTTTGGACCAACTAATGTTAAATTTGAGATGCGTGGGTTTATGTGGTTGAAAAAGAAGTTTTAATTGTTATGAATATGAAAATAAATTATGTATGGTGATGTTGTATGAGGTTGGGATGTACCAAAGTGTGTTATACACTCTTAAGAAAGAGTTTGAGTTGAGGTTTGGTGTTAAAAAGTGAAGGAACAACTAAAACAAGTGCTGCTGAAATTTTCAGAAAATCAAGACAAACTTTGGAACAAACTGGTAATGATATGCCAGTCCACAAATTCTGATTTTTGGTGGGTAGCTAGGTCTAGATGTTAGCTTTAAAATGACTCTTGAATCGCCTTAATCTGAGGTCTGTAGAGGAAGTTATGGCTATTTTACTGAACCTGGGCAGAATGGACAGAATGTTTGTTTTCAGCACTGAAACCTGACATGTTGTTCTAACCCCATTTTATGGAACCTGTCGTGGGAATCTTGTTATGTGCCCTTTAGGAAAGTTTTAGAGGACTTCCTAAGCTATTTAAATTGGGGTCTTACATCTCAGTTGGAGGTCGGGAGTATAAGTTGTGGATTATTCTTTCCGTACCCTCGTCACAAACCCTTACCCCCTAAACTCACTACCGTGCCTTAACTTAGCATTTCTATATTTTATTTAACTTTATCAATTTAATCTATTAACTGGTTCACACAAATTCTTTATAAACCTTTTCTATTTAAGAGTATCCATTGTGCTAATTTTATGCCTATAATGATTTTGAACAGAATCAAGGCCTAAGCTCTCATTCTCTTCATTCTAGTACATCTATTTAATCTGTGAACTAACTTTTAAGGACCCCAGGTATGTTCATTGACTGTATCTTTAGAAATCAGCACGTATTTATCAAAATTATAATGTTTTGGTGAGTACATCAATGAACCAATTGAATCAGTGATTTGTCACATAACCAGTGACCCCACCAGTTATCAGTTACAGGGCATTGCCCTTCAGTTACCCTCGTGGCTTCAGGTCACGTCTTCCGGTTGGCTTGGCAGGTGTACACCTATACATAGATCGTAACAGTTACTAAGGGGTGCACTATCAGATAATAAATGGCAACTTAGTTTTATATACATCATTCCCTGTTTTAAAATCAAAATGAATTGCAAAGAGGGCCCTCATAATTTCTTTGCCAGTAAATCTTTATCAGTACAGGGATACATGTACTGAGCTTTGGCTCACAGTTCGAAATATTTTTATGTTTCGTTTTAGGGAGGTGTTCGGTAAACAGGTCTCAAGCGGGCAGGGAAGCTGAAGGTGATAAATAAGTCCGGACCGTTCATATGATTGGCGGATAGAGGGGCTAAGATGCTTTTATGCCTTCTTGTGGTGCATTTTTGTGTCCCATCTGTATTTCTGAACTGCAATATGTATTTTGGTGTTATAACTGTATTGAACGGAGTTATGTATGTTGATGTAACCCTGAGAAGTTCGCATCATTCCCGTATGTACTTAAATGGCTAGTATGGACGTGATTGCCCCTTCGGGAATAAACTTTGATTCTATGGCTAAAAGTTCATATTCAAGCGAAGCCTTGTCCTTATGGACGGCGGTAATGCCCGTTCATTGGTTTCTTGGGGTTAAGCTTAGGTAGGCAAATGCAGCTATGATTTATGTATTATTGGGGCGTTACACCAATAATGCATTTCATCATGGATATACCTTGTGGCTTCTCACATTTTTCTTCAACTAAAATTCTTCGTGGACCATCATATTATATGTGGAAAAAATAATATGTGATACTTAGGATGCTTTATCTTCTTATCTTTAAATTTCTCTCAAGAACTCATTAGTACTAAACTTCCTCTTGATTCATGTCAAAAAAAGTCCATCAGATACTATGTGTAGGATTATAAATCATATGATACTTTGTATGGACTCATAGGCATGTAAATAGTAGTTCATTAAGAATCCCTTTTTAAAAGTCAGTAATTGAATATAACATAAGTCATATCAATGGCAACAATTAAGAACCCATAGCCATCTACATGATGATAGCATAATATGAATATTGACATCTTTTACCAAGAGACAATTGAACCATGTGGTACTGTGTACAGTAGCACAAATAATATAGGGCATTCTTATTTCATAGGACCTATTGGATATAATTTTTTTATCCATGCATAACTTAAATTATATATAAAAGCATATATATTAAATGGCTCGTCGTTCTGTACTATGGTCATTGTTGCCTGTACGATATTCTCGTTGTTCTATTGTGTGGTCGACGTTGTTTATATGATATATTTCGTGCTCTCCATCATGCAACTACTACTGCTGACTAGTCGCCTATATGTTATGATATTCACCATATGAGATAATATTCTTATTGTGGGGGTTAGTAGCTTGAGCATTCTGGACATATTAAACCCCAATACACCTAGAAGGAAAACAAGTGAAATGACCTGGTAGACTTTGGAATTGTTACAACACGTACATCACCTACTAAGGTGAATGATCTGTACATTGCCAGTGGACTCGTAAGTGTTACTACATAGTCCGAAAGCTAGAACTCTCTAGGTGAACCTTCTCTTCTATGTTGTGAATTCTTAAGGTTTGCACAACCCTCGAAGGGACAAATGTGCCTCATGGGTCATCTGGGCATACTTTTGATCGTAGGCTACAAACTAGGGATTAACACTCGCATATACCTATCAAGATATGTTCTTGTGTGACAATACCATGAGACTCCATATTTTAGAGCGTAAATATGGCATTATGTCCAAGGTGAAGCTCATCGGAGCTTATATAGTTGCTTAGATTAGTTTTAGAGTAACATAAGAAGTTTTGTGAATGAATTGCCAAGTAATTGGATTTTCTATCTTTTGGTCACCTTTGAGTGTGGTTGTGCATATGATTGAGTTTGATGAATTACCCAAGTTGATTGGCTTGGTTGAGTGATGGGATTGGTTGTTTGCTATTTGAACTAAAGTACCCCTGTTTCCTCATATATTGTTTTAAAGGCAATTTACTCATGCATTAAGTATTATGATCATGTGATCATAGAATTTTGGATTTGCTTACCCTTGTCTTTGTGTATTCTATGCTTGGTCGGATGGCATGCTAAGCTACCCATGACTACAGTTAAATTCTTGACTTTAAGGTTTACGAGTGAGATTGTGTCTAAAATAACCACTCGCATGACTCAATTGAGTGCCCTGGCATGACATGGCTAGGCTATTTTGTATTATGTTTTACGTGATATTTCATGTACTATGTGGTAACTTTCATAGAAAATTCTAGAATTGTGCATTGCTAGCCATTATAATTTTGCTATGTCATGGTTAATGTGCGTGGCCTTTCCAGCGTGGCCTTTCCGGCATTTGGTTGTCTTGTTGTTGGGCCATTATACTACCATGTTGCATACTGCCACTATCATTCTTTGAACATAGGATTAACATTTACATGTCTATGAGCATGTTCGTTTATTTACATGTTTCCATGATTTAGAGATAACCAGTTCTATATGGATACCCTAGTGTAGAACTTTCCATTAGCTAAGCTATTGTGATGACCTTGTCTACTTGTTCTTTTAACTATGCATTATGGCTGGAGATCTTCCATTTTGTTATTTGCAGTTCCAAGTATAACTAAAGGAATTAGTTTAGGACTTCAAAGTAACTACTCCATCTTGAAGGAATTAGTTTAGGACTTCAAAGTAACTACTCCACTAATGGGTTATGAAATATGAATGTTGTCATATCTAATCTTAATATTTGATATGACGCAACTCAGCTGTCAGGCATTACATGCTTCTTGATTTCACTTTGTGTGGTTTTATTAGTTGTAAACGACATGTATTCCTAAAATGATAGCAGAGTGTAATATCCATAAGTATGTTATTTTATTTGCCCCCGCATATGATTTACATATGTCCAGTTTCATATTAAGGTTGCGTGCTTGAGCTTAAGTTCCATAGAAGGGAAGAATGGATCGAGATTTTGTTCGCTATTGTGTTTGGTATCACCATTAGTTTATGACCATATTGTTGCTCGTGTTGTAGTGGTGCAACTATCTTACTACTCCGGGCCCTGTCTTACTTGTTCTATATGTCGTTCCCATGTGTCATTGCTTGTTGTTTTGCTGATGCATATGGTTTCACTATAGTTTCAATTGTCCCCATTAGTTGATGCATAAAATCAATAATTGTTATACTAGCTGTTTAGACATACGATTGGAAGTTAGTGCTCGTTTACATGTGAGTTTTGATATGGCTATCCAAGCCAACTTAGTTACCCCTCTTATATGCGAATTATGCTCAGCGTTTTAAATAGAGAGAGCAAATGCTTAAAAGGGAGTTGGCGAAAGGAGGCTAGGTACCATAAACAACATTTTCTATTTTGAAATATTTATCTAGTTTTGCCATGGGTTTAAATTCTGTTACTCTCATCTTGTGTGGCTTCGCATAATATGTACCATGGGTAAATGAACCTTAAGTTTTACCGTTACCTTAGGCATGGAATTTTGAGAATGAAATTTTTTGAAGGGGGGTGGGGAGAGAGTGTAATAGCTGAGGATTTTCAATTATAGTTAATTATTAAATTTATAAGTTTAATAGATATGTTTTAATATATTACCTATATTAGACTAATTTTTGCATGTTAATTAGGTATGTGAATTTATGTGAATTAGATTTTCTAATTCTC
This sequence comes from Selenicereus undatus, assembly GCA_017589665.1. Taxonomy (NCBI): domain Eukaryota; kingdom Viridiplantae; phylum Streptophyta; class Magnoliopsida; order Caryophyllales; family Cactaceae; genus Selenicereus; species Selenicereus undatus. The sequence goes on from JACYFF010003369.1 coordinate 67,142,214, forward strand.
TTAATTATTATGTGATTGTGTGAAATTAGTGAATTAGTTGAGAATTGGTCCATGTGAGGTTATGCGAGACCAGCGGAATAAATTGGGCCAATCAACGCTAATTATTGAATGGGCTTGGTCTATTAGGCCCAAAATCATTTTGGGTGTTATGTGGGCAAAACAAATAAAAAAGGGCGAGTTGAGTTTTAAGAACTACCAGGCTCAATCACTAGCCTAAATCATGACGTACTTCCCTTGAACACCTTCATCCTCTGTTTGCCTTCCACGCCCATATCCTCCACTGTGACGCAGCAAACTAGAGAGAAGAGGGCGAAAGAGGGACATACGAAGGACATAGGTGAGTCAACTGCAGCAACCCCGTGTGAGAAGAGAAGAGGAACCGACAATCAATGGCAGCAACACTCGGGACAACAGCGAGGGGAAGGTGTGAGACTCGAAATTCTGCTTTAAATCAGCCCCATTAACCTAGGAGTTAGGTCCTCAGCTTGGATTATGGCGGGTGATCTTAAATTCCTTAATTACTATCAATTTTTGAATTTTCTTTTAGGTTTGGCCATGGAATTTGGGGAAAACGTGGTGGACCTAGGGTTATGGTCCTGTTTGGCAAACAGTTGTTAGCTGTTAGCTATTTGTATTAGCTGTTAGCTATTTGTATTAGCTGTTAACTGTTAGCTGTTTGACTTAGCTGTTTGTATTAGCTATTTGTATTAGTTGTTTGTTGAAAAACTACTTGATAAAATTAACTGTTTCTGACAAAGTTGTGAGACAATAAGCTAATTCTTCAAAAAGCTCTTCCAAAAAGCTCGTGGAATTAGCCTTTTCAAATTAGCTTTTTGGACCTAAAAAGCTCTTTCACCAGACACCCAAATTAGCTTTTTCAATTGGTCAAAAAGCTAATTTTGATCAAAAAATCTCTTTTTGGCCAAAAAGCTCTTTGCCAAACATGGCCTATATCTCAGTTATCGAATTTTAGGAGGAAAAAGGGATTGAATGAGATTATTCTAGTTACTGTGTGCCTTGATATGATTTTGAGGTCATGTTAGGGCAATGTTGTGATGAAGGAGATTGGGCAATTGAGCTAAGAATAATGGTGATGTGTACTTGTGATTACTATTGTGGTACCATGAATACTAATTTTGATGTTCAATGCTCTTTAGTTCATTAATGAACGATGAAAATATTGTTGTGGACCTGGGTGGCCATATCTGAAATTGGCAGGATATGGATCCTGTTTTCTTTCCTTTTCGAAGAATTGAGCTGAAAAAGAAGGGGCTAGTTGATGATTCAGCAGCTCGGTCCAGTCATGGATCAACTCTGTGAATTGGGCAGCAGTTGACTCTAACTTAGCCCTGTTCCCCTTTATATGATTTATGTGGCTATGTGTGCATGGGCATGGGCTATTTACTGGTTGTAGTGAGGCTGTTGCTGAGTGGTACAGTAGCTAGTCCAGTTTGGACCCAGGCTGTGGGCTAAGAGTGGCTGCCCAGTTCAGCCCTGCCTTCCTTTTTGTTGGCACATGGAGTATGTGGGTTTTGTTTATCGTTCTAAGCTACTGCAACTTGATTATCTAAGGGTGTCTTATTGATGTACAAACTTGGATAGAAAGTGAACTTAGAAGGCTCTTGAGTTACTTTGTAACAAGAGAGTCATATATTTTTCTGAATCAAATCAATTACAGTTTTGGGGATTAATAACTATGTAATGTCCTTTCAAAGTTAAACGAATTAGAAGTGTTTTTTTTTTTAAACAAAGGTTGGGTATTGACAAGGTTGTTTTAACAAAACTTGAACTACTCGCGCATATCAAAAGTGAATTGCACGTAAATGTTATAAGCTCTTATATAACTTAATTGCTACCATTGCTTCCTACAATTATGTTTAGAATCATTTGACATGCATGAACTATTTTTACACTTTTGGTAGCAAATTCGCACTTGAAATGTTAAGAAACTAAGCTGTTTGTTCATGGTTGCAAGTGAGATGCAATCTAAAATGGTTTGGGCCAGGAGAATAGTGCTAATTGTATGGACATGGTTTAAGGAACAAGCTCGGTATGTAGGAACCTAATTTCTACGAAGTAGACCCAGAAGTGGGAACCCTAGTAAACCCTAATGGGGCTAAAAGTCCAATGACTACGAGAGCCCCTGGGGATACCATGAGTCATGAGTTATGAGACTTACTTAAGCAGAGCATTAAGATGTGAATCTAATGCCCTAAAAGTGATTTCCTACCTATTATGATATGGAAAGTACTTGTTCTGAATTATGCTAGCTTAGAAGTTTTGAAAAGTGGAAGTACTTTTTGAATGGACTTTTATTAAATTAAAACTGGCCTTTTCCGTGTGCAATGAGTTTTTATAATAGTCCAACTTGGTTTAAATAAGAGTTTCCAATCCTTTTCGGTCGTTACTTTTACTTACGTACTAAAAGAGCCTACGACACTCACCCATATGAACCCCTTTGATGTTAAAGTTCACTTAAGAGCCGAATGGGCTACCTTCTCTATGTTGTTCGGTTGTACTAAAGGTTAGCTAGTTGCTATTTGATCATGAAAGCTTAATATGCTATACTAAGTAAGAATTTAGTGTGATAGCTACTTATTGTATTGTATGTAACTATTTTTATTTTTGGGATTGCAGATTATCTACTGAGCATGTGGTAGCTCATCCGCTCTTATTTTCCTTTTTCCCTAGGTTCTTATAAAGCATGTGGACATTATTGAACTCTATGAGATTACTTGTTTTCTCTTCAGTACTCGTGTTGGTTGGTGAGAGGAACTCCAGATGTGTATATTTTAACTCGGGGGTTAGAATGATGCATCATGTTAGATTGTAAGCTCATTTGAGCACATGTAAACATAACGTTTGAATTTATGTCTTGCTTGTAATCTAGTTGTCACTCTTACTACCGTGTGAGATACCTATCTGAGCAGATGCTCATCTTCCAGCCATTTCGGTTGAATGGTTAGAGGATGTAAACCCCAGTACTCCGAATGTCATCCATTGAATTGTCATTTTTAGTTTTTATTTCATTTAATTTTCAGGTTCTGTACTATGGGCATGTGGCCCGTAGAGGGCTAGTCTCCGACATGTGGCTGTCGAGCTTGTTTAGATATGTCTCTTATGCTTTTTATTATTATAGGTACACAACGCATGGCTACAAGCCTACGTTATGGCAAGTTTTAGTCGAAACGTTGACCATTTTGTTCCAAACTTTTAAGAAATCACCAATGCCATTAGCCCTTGAGGGTAGAGGTGTTACTATATATATAGATATATATACATATATGCATACATACAT
>JACYFF010003369.1:67159725-67197124 GCA_017589665.1 Selenicereus undatus
ATATATATATATATATATATATATATATATATATATATATTGATTGTATTATACACTTTATAGCTAGCAAACACTGAATTGGTTATTTTAATGTTTCCATTTGACTGATGTTGTTTAGGTACTAGTGAAGACCAACTTGCTTGATGATTATCAATAGTAGATGTGTTCAAAAATATCTGTAACCAATTACTCGCATCAAAAACCTGCTATCTGGCCCAAAATTTTAGGTATCCAAACCGAAATATGTGAAAATTTCGGGTCTAGTACCCAAACCAATATTTTTTCCGGGTTATTGGATCGAGTACAATTTGGGGGTTTTGAGGGTTTAGGTACCCGAAAACCCGAAACTTTTTTTTATTTTTTAAAAATTTTAAAAATTTTTCATTCTTTAAAGATTTTGTAGGTCAAATATCCCTAAGCTCCAATAAGACAAGTATTTTGAGATCGTTGTATTGTATTGTTTAGATATCTAAGTTCTTTAGAACACTTTGTTGCATCCGGACAGTGGGTTGTGCAAAAATATGATGTTAGTAAGCTTATACTTTAAGGAGATGTGTAGTCCTTAAAATGTGAATGGTGGTAAGGTAGTATGTCGTATTGTAATATTATGTAATAATATCAAGTGCAATTTGTCACAATACGTCATTGTTTTATAGCATAAATAGCAATAATTGTATTATGGATATAAAAAATTATTAGGCAAAATAGAATTTTTTTTTAAAAAAGTGGGTTATTGGGTAACCGAAAATCCAAACTGCAGTTGGGATACAGTTCATTTTATCAACTTGAAATTTCGACTACCTGAACCAAAATCTATTTTGGTTTGGGTTCCGAACCATGAACACCCCTAAATTTCAACTGTGAAAAGCCAATGTATCATTCCATTGACCTACTCATGCATCGTTTTTTGTAGCTTTAATTTATAAAACTAATGGTCTAAACATATGTTTTTGTCCAAACACCAATGTCAATTGGAGTCCCTTATACTGCTATAACATCATTTTTTTTGGGAGTTTTGCTTCTTTAGTACCTAAAAAAATAAAAAAGAACATTTTTGAAAATGAGGTGCAGACGAGCCTCATATTATCTTAATTTGAATATTTATAGAGAACGCAAGGATGAATCTCAAGATCACTTTGAAATTGAGCTAAAAAAATAAATTTACCATAAAGAAACCCAAGAAGATTAAGGAACTGTTTGGCTCAACATCAAATGGAGAAGAATCAGAGTGCGATGAGGCCACTAATAATGGTAAGAAAGTGTTCGATTCATTATGCATTGAGGGCAAGAACAACCACATAATTGGCCTCAAAAGTGATTTAAGTCCTCAACAAAATGACTCTGAAGTGCTAGAATCTAGAAAGGAAATTCTAGGGAAGCTAGAGTCAATATCCAAGCCTTGGGAATTAGGATAGCCTTGATGAGTAAAAGTCCAACTATCCTGAAGATGCAAATATTGGTTCTTTTTTTTTGTCATCGGTGTTAGCTTCCTTAAACTTACAATATGATTTATTAATATGTTTAGATGAAAGACAATAATGAGTTGGTCTATTGGTATATTTATCATGTTATATTTAGACCTACCTTAGTGTTTCTATTATTCAAATATGTTATGATTATAAGTACATACTGCCATAATTGATTTTATCCTTGAGATAGTTTAGTATTCCATTTTGAATATGCAATCTTTATATTCAAATTTGAATGCTAAATCATGACATAATGTTATGATCCTCTATATGTCAATGTCTTTGAGAACGTCAAGATTTGCCTAACATCTTTTAAGCTTATAGTTTGAAAGATTATTGCGCTAAAAATCAGCTTCTAGATAATACGCTACGCAAGATCTTTAGCTAAAATCAGGCAAGTAGCCGTTGGGAATCAAGGTGATAAACGTTGAGCAAAACTACATAATTCAAGGGCTTGAAAGACGGATCTCAAGGCCTTGAGATAATTATATTGAAGATGATCCTTCCTATTTTAAAGTAATGGTCACTTTCCTAATGATCTGGCAATCTCTCCAACATGATTGTCTATAAATAGGGAGTCATTTATAGCTGGAGGGTATGGAAAAAAGAGAGCTACACTTGCAAATGAAGAAGGCATTGAGAGAACTTGATACTTTAACTTATATTAGCAAATCTATTGTGTCTATTTGATCCTTGTCAGAAAGTTAATCTTGTTATCTTTCTTTGCATTAGGTTGGGTTTATTAATCGGAGGGTCGACTACAAGGAATCTTGTTATCTTTCTTTGTATTCGGTTGGATTGATTAGTCGGAGGGCCGACTACCTAAGTACAGTAGATGAGCAATACATACGTTGGGACACCTATAGTTGTAGGGTCAAGTAGTAGGTTGTACGATTAGTGAATCATGTATAAGCGACCGACCTAATAAAAGAAAGAGGTTCAAAATCCTATCGGTAAGGGGCTCCTGTGGGTAGAGGACTAGGTGCGGCCGAGCATCTATAAATAGCATCTTTTGTCCATATTTATTTTTCTGCATTTCTTGTTTGATTATCGTGTGACTTTGATTGTCACGTCATTCACCCTCCTCTAGGGCGATTTAACTAGCCAACAATTGGTATAAGAGCTAGTACAATTTTCTTAAGACTTTATTGTCTAATAGTTCGATCCGATGGCTAGTTATGATTTTGACTTTGATTGGCGTACGCTTTTTAAAGATACTAATTATTTTTTGCGGCAGGAAACAATGGAACTTTATATCAAGTACAAGGGTCTTGATTTTGGGAGATCATGGTCAAACGTTCAATAGTTATTTAGAAATCGGAAGATGAATATACTGAAGATGATTACAAGTTAATATCCAAAAATTTTAAAGTTCTAAATATTTTATATTGTGCTTTTACTATTGAAATTTATTAGTTTATCTCATATTGTGATAGTGCCAAAGAGATTTAGAAAACTCTTTATTATTTGTGTGGTACTAATCAAAATGTGGTGTTAAGCAAATTTCTGACACAGGACGAAATGATCATAGATGAAAATGTTAAGCAGTTGGAGGATGATCAACTACATCAAAAGCAAGAATAGGAAAGTGGTGATAAAATTCAAGACCTTATACTTAATGATGTCAAGCAGCCGGAATTGAGGAGTTGCTTGAAAATGGTGAGAAAAATAAATATTCTTATTATTTATCGATTCTCCAAAGTGGTACGTGTGATGTAGAATCCGTGATTGAATTCTCAAATAATAGTTTTTCTCCAACGTGTCACATTTTTGATGATTTAAATACCACACCAAATTTTCAACTTTCAAAAACTCTTGCCTGTTGTGTTACTCAAGAAAATGTGTCAAGATTGAGGGAAAGAAAAATTTAACTTCATTAATTCTTCTTACTTCTAATAATTTTGAACCCAAGAAGAAAAGAATATTAAGACTTGGTCGAAGCGCTTCATTTTTGAATTATGGGAAGTTATTAATTACTCATTTAGGCACTAACAATGAATTTTCAATGGCATTTAATCCTCTTGAAAAACGTAGGTGGACAAGGAAAAATTGGAGCCTCGTAATGGCATGTGGTTAGTTATAGTTTGCCAAAAGTAAAAATATGGTAAGTTTACTTGTTTTGTCATTGTCCAGATTTCAAGGCCCTGAAATGCAGTCCAAGGCCTTGAAAATTAGGCAAGACCTAGGATGTTACTGCCTGTAAATAACTAAAATTCAAGGGCTTGAATTTTTTTGTCAAACATCTTGAATAGTGGTAATATTTGGATTCTTGCTAAACCTAAGGCAATTTTACTTTGCATGATCTGCTTCCGATTTGTAGCATTTTTATTCCAGAATTTTGAAGTCTAATTTACCGAGCTGTCTTTGGAATGTGAGCATGATTAATATTCCATCATATTCTATGCTATTATGACATGTAATTGTTTTTATTCTTAGATGATATCTTGTCTGTGATCTTTTTTTTTTGGCCCATAATTGTTATGATATCTAACATTTACATACATGATATTGCTTATTTTTATAAGAGAAGAATTCTATTACTTGATTATTATGCTATAACCTTGATTTATTCTTGAAGGGGGAGAATTGTTGTATTAATGCTATTATATGTTGATCCTCTGTAATGCTTATGAGACTATCAAGCTAATGCATGCATGTTAGGATATATTCATTGATAAAAATGTTAGTGTTTAATTCCTTATTTTTTTTATGAGTGCCATGGTTTGAGGGGGAACATCTTTTGTTAGAATAATGGCAACAAGATAAACTTTTCTTCCCCCTCTCTCTCTTTCACACTTGTCCCACATGGGACTTTTGGGTGGTAATTTGAGGGGTTCATATATCTCATTCTCCTTGCCCATGTTGAATAACTTGAGACTAGGCTCTATAGGGTTGAGGGCATCTGAGACCAACACACGCGCGCGCCGCCGCCGCCGCCCGCCCGTCCAGTCTGGGCTGTGTGCGGCGCCGGCCGCGGGTTGTGGGTTGTGGGCCTAATCTATCTTTTTGGGAGGAATTTGTTAGACTTTTTCGTAACAGACTGCGCTAAATCCTCCATGAATCACTTTCAACCATTATAGACTTCCTGATTTTCCTCCCCGCCTTGAATGCTACCAGATCTTCTGCATCATTCTTGCTCTTAATGCCCAGATCTTTTGCCTCAACTCACGCCATTTTAATGGCTGTGTAACAGCCTCTTTTCCCCTATAAATAGAGGCTTCATCAGCAGGGCTAACATACACCAGCTCTCACATTTCTCTCCTCTCTTCTTCTTCTTCTCTGCATTCTGGGTTTTCGTGTGCTGCATACTCCAAACTCTTGCCCACGAAGTGCACGCGTTCAAGAGTGTGCTGAGTTAACCTTGGGGAGCAACCGGCTGAATCGATTTGCACCGTAGTCGAGCCGTAATTGCTTTCAAGGCAGTGGTTTATCCACGACTCAGTTTATTCTGTTTGTCTTCCAGCCATTGTTCTTCTTATTTTTACTAACAAGTTGAAAGCAATTAATTACAATGGCTGCATCATTCCCAAAAAATCTCCCTGACCTCTGCAAAATCGAGCCCCTCGATGGAACTAACTACAAACGTTGGTCCCAGAAATTAATTTTATATTTTGAACAACTCGAGATTGATTATGTTCTATTCTCAAAACATCTTGACAAAGATAACACATCTCAGTTTACTGATACTGAGATCTCCACTCCTACTGCTCCAAAGACGCCTGTCATTCCACTAGATGAGACTGCTAAAAAGAAGCTAGAAAAAGACAATAAACTGGCTCGAAGCTACTTGCTGAACAACATGTCGGACCCTCTATTTGATCTATTTGTCAACTCCAAATCTGCAAAGATCATATGGACCAAACTGGAGGCGAAATATGGTTCAAACGATGCTGGAAAAAGGAAATACGTCGTTGGCAAATGGCTGCAGTTCCAAATCACAGATGACAAGCCGATTATGGAACAAGTTCATGCGTACGAGAACCTGTGTGCTGAGGTGCTAAACGAAGGCATGAAGATGTGCGACATCTTACAAGCAAATGTACTGATCGAGAAATTTCCCCCTTCTTGGAGCAACTACAGAAATCACTTGAAGCACAAAAAGAAGGACCTAACCCTGCAAGAACTGATCATCCATATGAGGACTGAAGAGGCGAATCGGCTAAAAGATAAGATGTCTTCCCTATCCCTGAATTCATCTAAAGCTAACCTTGTTGAATCTTCTGTGCCTTTAAATAGAGATAGGTTCAAAGGGAAAAATAAGAGGGATCAGAAGCAATCAAAACCCCAAAGTCAGTTGAAAAGAACAAACAGCAAGATCCAGACGCAGAAGGTTGTTTGTTATGTTTATGGCAAACCAGGCCACAAGGCATATCAGTGCAACTTTCGCAAAGGAGGATCCAGTCATACAAACCAGAAGCCTACCGGACAGATTGTTGCACAAGCAAATCTAACCGAAGACACTGAGATCTTCTGTGCAGTAACACTGGAGGTCAACTTGGTGTCAAATTCCACGGAGTGGATTCTGGATATTGGAGCAACAAGACATTTTTGCGCCAACAAGGATCTGATGCATGACTTCGAAGATACTCCTGATGACGAACATGTCTACATGGGCAATGCTGCCACCGCTGGAGTCATGGTTAAAGGGAAAGTACTCCTTAAATTTACTTCTGGAAAATCTCTATGCTTGAACAATGTGCTGTATGTACCTTCCCTTCGTAGAAACTTAGTTTCTAGTAGTCTTCTTGATATTGCTGGTTTTGAGGTGAACTAGAAAGCTGAGAAAATTATTATTCTTCGCAATTGGGTTTTTGTTGGGAAGGGATATCGTAGTGGGGGGCTTTTTGTTCTGAATGTTGCTTCTGATGCTGTTAATGGAAATGCTTCTTCTTCTGCCTATATTGCTGAGTCTGTGGACCTGTGGCATGGTAGACTTGGTCATGTTAACTATGCTTCGATAAATAAGCCAAAGAACTTGAGGTTAATTCCTAACATCATCACAGAAAAATGTCAAAAATGTGACATTTGTGTTGAAGCAAAATTTGCTAAAAAACCATTCAAGTCCATAACAACTTGAAAGACTGAGTTTCTTGAATTTGTGTATTCGGACTTAGCAGACTTTAAGAACACAGTCAGTAAGGGAGGAAAGAAATGGTATATTACTTTTGTAGATGACTAATCTAGATATACCAAACTTTACCTCCTCAAGTCTAAAGATGAGGCTAAGGAAATGTTTCTGAAATACAAGGCTGAAGTGGAAAATCAATTAGACCGAAAAATAAAGAGACTTAGGTCTGATAGAGGAGGGGAATATGATACCAACTCTCTAGCTAATTTTTGTGAGAAAAATGGCATTATACATAAGACTAGTGCCCCTTATACCCCTCAACAAAATGGTATAGCAGAACGAAAAAATCGTTCCCTTAAAGAAATGATGAATGCTATGCTTATTAGCTCTGGATTGCCTGATAATATGTGGGGGGAAGTTGTACTAACTGCTTGCTTTATCCTCAATAGAGTTCCTCACAAAAAACTAGATCAGACCCCATATGAACTATGGAAAAGGTATGCTCCTAATCTGAATTATTTGAAAGTATGAGGGTGTCTGGCGAAGGTTGCCTTACATAGTCATAAACGTACCAACATAGGCCCTAAGACCTTTGATGCTGTTTTTATTGGCTATGCTCAAAACAGTGCTGCTTATAGATTCCTGTCATTAAGTGACTATTCTATTTTTGAATATAGAGATGCAGAATTCTTTGAGCATGTTTTTCCTTTGAAAAGAAAGCGCCTAATTACCTGATGTTATGCCTGAAAATGTGAGCTTGCCTACTTCTAGTTTTGATGCTGGAGTCGTAGTGACTGAACCTAGAAGGAGCAAGAGACTCAGAACTGAAACAAACTTTTGACCCGACTTTGTCACTGCATTCCTAGTAGAAAACCTTTGATAACTTGGACATAGATGCCATAACTGAAGAATTGGTGTCCATTTTCCTGATTGAGGAAGATCCCAAAACCTATCAAGAGGCTGTAAGGTCTATAGATGCCGCCTTCTGGAGAGAAGCTATTAAAAGTGAAATAGATTCTCTCGAGTCAAACAAAACATGAGAATTGACTGACCTACCTAAGGGTTGTAGACCCATTAGCAGTAAGTGGATCTTCAAAAAGAAGTTGAGGTCTGTTGGGTCAATTGAAAAATATAAGGCCAGATTGGTTATTAGGGGCTTTGACTAGAGAAAAGGCATAGACTATTTTGACACCTACTCGCCTGTGACCAAGAGAGCCACCATTAGATCTCTAATTGCTTTAGCTGCAATTTTTGATCTTGTTGTACATCAAATGGATGTCAAAACAGCATTTCTTAATGGTGACTTAGAGGAAGAAATTTACATGACCCAACCTGAGGGTTGTGAGGTACCTGGTCAGGAGGACAACGTGTGTAGACTGAAAAAGTCTCTTTATGGGCTAAAGCAAGCTCCCAAACAATGGTATGAAAAGTTTGATAGCTATTTAGTGCAAAATGGCTTTGTTGTGAATTTGTCTGATTCATGTGTGTACTCAAAATTGATTGGATTAGATTTTGTACTTATATGTCTCTATGTTGATGATATGCTGATTTTTGGTACGAATTTGCACGTTGTTAAGGAGACTAAGAAGCTACTGTCTTCCCTTTTTGAAATGAAAGACATGGGAGAAGCAGATGTGATCTTAGGGGTTAAGATGCGAAAAACCAACACTGGCTTTTCATTATGTCAGTCACATTACATTGAAAAAGTGTTAAAGAAATTTGACTGTTTTAATGTAACACCTGTGAGAACTCCTTATGATCCTAGCATACATCTGAAAAAGAACAAAGGACCTAGTGTGTCTCAATGTGAGTATGCCAAAATCATAGGAAGTGTGATGTTTCTCATGAACTTCACTCGTCCTGACATTGCCTGTGCCGTCAGTAGGTTAAGTCGCTATACACATAACCCTAGCCAAGAACACTGGGTTGCACTTCTTTGTTTGCTTAAGTATCTTAGAGGTACTATTGATTGGTGTTTGCACTTTAACAAATTTTCTGTTGTATTGGAAGGATATTGTGATGCAAACTGGGTTTTCGATAATGATGAAGTTAGTTCTATTAGCGGTTATGTATTTACTCTAGGTGGAGGGGCTATTTCATGGAAGTCTGCCGAACAGACGTGTATAGCCCACTCTACCATGGAATCTGAATTCATTGCTCTTGAGTTGGCAGGTCAGGAAGCAAAATGGCTTAAAGGTCTATTAGCAGACGTGCCACTCTGGGGAAAACAGGAAACACATATTTCCCTACATTGTGACTCGCAGGCAGTAATAGGAGTGGCGCACAACAGTGTCTATAATGAAAAGAGGAGACACATCCATATTAGACACAGTGCGGTGAAACAATTGCTGAAACATGGTGTCATATCCCTACAATATGTGAGATCTGAGAAAAATATGGCGGATCCTCTTACTAAAGGGTTGACAAGGCGAGTGGTACTGGAAACGTCAAGGGGGATGGGACTTAAGCCTATCGCTTTAAGCGGTATGGTGGATACCCACTAGTGATCAAACGAAACCATACTAATCTTCAAGGTGCACTACATTCCTATCCCTATGGCGTGTGGTAGTGCTTAGAGGATGAGCTTACGCTCTTAATGGATTCATACCCACTGTGGGGGTGCTAATGAGAAGCACTTGATGAATTCACCGATTGATGACTATAAGGTTGAGCTATATTATGCTCTTAATAAACCCATAGCCATAGTTATGGTGATCTATGCTGAGATAGACTTGATGCGATTACCTACGTAAGTGTGAAGGTTTGCCCGCCTTCTATGAGAGATCTAGGTTGTCTCTCTAGAGCACTTATGAGACCCAAGGTGTGCGGATGGCCATAAAAACACCAGTGTGTCTATCGCGGAGTATGTAGTATCTTAAAGGTTGATATGTGTTGTGGGGGTCTCAATCAAAGTCTTTATAGTTCAAGACTTAGTTCACTAGTCAAACTATTGGTTGTTGCCTCACACCACTAATGTGTCAATTCAAATCGAAAGATATTAACGCTTAAGTATCTGACCCACTTTCGCCCAGAATTCCTTTCTTAAATCATCTTGCCTTGTATGCCATTAGTGGGGGACTGTTAGAATAATGGCAACAAGATAAACTTTTCTTCCCCCTCTCTCTCTTTCACACTTGTCCCACATGGAACTTTTGGGTGGTAATTTGAGGGGTTTATATATCTCATTCTCCTTGCCCATGTTGAATAACTTGAGACTAGGCTCTATAAGGTTGAGGGCGTCTAAGGCCAACACACGCGCGCGCCGCTGCCGCCGCCCGCCCGTCCGGTCCGGGCTAGGCGCGGTGCGGGCCATGGGTTGTGGGCCTAATCTATCTTTTTTGGAGGAATTTGCTTAGACTTTTTCGTAACAAACTGCGCTAAATCCTCCATGAATCACTCTCAACCGTTATAGACTTCCTGATTTTCCTCCCGCCTTGAATGCTGCCAGATCTTCTGCATCATTCTTGCTCTTAATGCCCAGATCTTTTGCCTCAACTCACGCCATTTTAATGGCTGTGTAACAGCCTCTTTGCCCCTATAAATAGAGGCTTCATCAGCAGGGCTAACATACACCAGCTCTCACATTTCTCTCATCTCTTCTTCTTCTTTTCTGCATTCTGGGTTTTCGTGTGCTACATATTTCAAACTCTTCCCCGCAAAGTGCACGCATTCAAGAGTGTACTGAGTTAACCTTGGGGAGCAACCAGCTGAATTGATTTGCACCGTAGTCGAGCCGCAATTACTTTCAAGACAGTGGTTTATCCACGACTCAGTTTATTCTGTTTGTCTTCCAGCCATTGTTCTTCTTATTTTTACTAACATCTTTATATGTCATCGATTTGTTAAGGGGGAGTTATATGTGTTTGCCATAATTTTTTGTACGCTTTGATTCTTCTTTCTCCTTCTTGAGCTCCCTTTTTGATGAAATACAAAAAGGGGGATAAGTACTTAGAAAGCTTCTGTGGTGTGTTATTCAAAATGATATACTGTTTTTGTTGGGCTTTGTCTTTCATAAAAAAGGAGGAGATTGGTAGCTTCCTTAAGCTTACAATATTTTTTTATTAATGTGTTTTGGTGAAAGACAAAAGGGAGTTGGTCTATTGGTATATTTATCATGTTATATTTGGACCTACCTTAGTGTTTCTATTATTTAAATGTATTATGATTATAAGTAGATATTGACAAGATTGGTTTTATCTTTGAGATAGTTTAGTATTCAATTTTAAATATGTGATATTTATATTCAAATTTGAATAGTAAATCATGAGATAATATTATGATTCTCTATATGTCTATCTTTGAAAATGTCAAGATTTGCCTAATTATAATAACATCTTTTGAGCTTATAGTTTGAAAGATTGTTGCTGCTTGAAATCAGCTTCTAGATAATTTGCTTAGCAAGATCTTTGGCTAAAATCAGGCAAGTAGCCGTTTAGAATCAAGGTGATAAATGTTGAGCAAAACTGTAGAATTCAAGGGCTTGAAAGATGGATCTTAAGACCTGGAAATTATATTAAATATCATCGTTCCTTTTTAAAAGCAATTGTCACTTTCCTAACAATCTCGTAACCTCTCCATCATCATTGCCTATAAATAGGGAGGCATTACAGCTGAAGAGGATAGAAGAAAGGAAGCCACACTTGCAAATCAAGAAAAAAACATTGAGAGAACTTGATACATCGAGCTTATATTGGCATATCTATTGTGTTTATTTACTCCTTGTTATAAAGTGAATCTTGTTTTCTTTGTATTGGATTATGTTGATTAGTCAAAGGGTCGACTACCCAAGTACGGTTGAGGAGTAACACATACATTGGGACACCTATAGTTGCAGGGTCAACTAGTAAGTTGTATAATTAGTGAATCGTGAGTATCCGACCGACCTAATAAAAGAAAGAGATTCAAAATTCCATCGGTGAGGGGCACCTGTGGGTAGAGGACTTGGGCTGGCCGAACCTCTATAAATAGCATGTCCTATCCATATTTATTTTTCTGCATTTCTATTTCGGTTATCTTGTGACGTTGATTATCACCTCATTCACCCCCTCTAAGGTGATTTAACTAGCTAAATCAGGCCAACACTCGGCCATGTGTTGCCTTGTTGCAGGTTCTACTATCTCCCCGAAGTTAGTGCTTCTCTTTTGATTGGTACTCTTTTTCTCTTTGATCAATCTTGTTTTATTGATTTCCCATTTCATTTAAGTATTTCTTTTTGTTGTTGTCGGTAATTGTTCATGCAGCACTGCGCTACTCTCTGTTCCTTTCATTTTTCTAATTCAATCAATTTGGAGCCCTTCAACTTGGAGATTTTCCATTATTTGCTTATATACCATGAGTTAGGTAGAGAGCACGGAGGAGCTCAAGAGTGAGAAATCTGGACGATGGGGATAGAGGAACTAGGGAAGGATAAGGAGAGGATAGAAAATGTCGGACAAAAAAATTCAATGGCAATTTTTTGTAATTTGTTCAAAAACTAGCTATATGTTTGCTAAGTAAAATGTTTTAAAACATAAATGCAAATTTCACAGTTTACTTATGACAATAAGTTAATCTGTTGCCCAATGGCAATTGGGACAAAAACAAAATTAAAATATGATGTTATATTGACAAAAGAAAAAAAATAACATAGTGGTAATTTGGAAAAAAAAAATCTGAAAACCTGAGGGAACTAGGTCTAAGAACTTGTGATTTCCTAACCCAATTTTGGTTTATTAGGTTCTGTTGTTTTAGGAGTTATCTTTGGTTGTGATTTCTGTTTTGTTGTTGAAGTGTACTTTCGGTCTATGTTAGAATGGCCAAAACTTGAGTTTTTGGAAGTTATTATTGCCTTTTAGGTTCATTTCAAGTTCAATCCCTCTCTAGCACCTTAAGAATCTTTGAAGTTCTAGGTAGTTTAATTTTTAAAGTAAAATATGGCAATCATAGATGATGGATTCCTACTGAATGTGTCACCATGTTTTGTATAAAGACTAACTAGGAAGAGCACGAAGGCATCATCTAGCCATAACTTGGACAACAGAAGCCTTCACTATCTGATGCATTTCTTGTCTTTCAATTAGAACTAAACACCCGGCCTTGCTGCAGGTATTTACCCTTGCGTCTTTATTTTTCTTGTAATTTTAGTTTCTTATATCTCTATGCTAATAATCTAATTTTGATAAACAATATTTGATCTTTTACGCTTTACCTTAGTGAGTTTTCCTAACTTAAGATTTCCTAGTATCCCATTTTACATATACACATGCTATTATTGCCTTGCTAATCAATTAGCAATCTCAGGTACCTTGAGTTTTATAGTAACTATTATTCGGCTCCTGTCTTTTTGAAATCAATTCTATGGAACCTTATGTTTTTGGACAATAAATTCTGAAGTCCCTTTTATTATTATTTTGGCCAAAAACTTTCAGAAATTTTCAACTTGGGCCCAAATGGGTACTTTTCGTAATTTTGCTATTTTTTAGGCTTTTTCAAAAAAATATGCTTGTTTTCAATGATTTAGCTCCTTATAATGACTTTAATGGTAGTAGTTATCACAATATACTCCTTATATCATAAATATTATATTTTCTATTATTATAGCCCCATCATATTTAGCAAAACAATAAAGCTTAATTAGAGAGTTTTGATCATTCCTGAACTTAGTCGACATTGGACTCTAGCATTCCTTTACTTTCCAATTTACAGAGATTGTTAATCTCAACCACATCTCTCTTAGATCAGGCACATCACAAATCTGTTTCGTTTCCTGCCTCATACCATAGTCACTAATCAAGTTTGTAATTTAAAAGATAGTGAGACTTTAATCAAGAAATTATAATATTTAAGACATAAGGCTTGATTCAATAATGGTCCCTACTAGGAAACTTCTTTTTATTAAAACCTTAAATGTGGAAATATTACAATGAAATTGAAGAGGGACTTAAGCTACTAAAATCATCAGAGACGCTTTCTCATAGAGAAATGGAGAATCCTAACTTTTCTTTTGCTCAAGTATGCTCAAACTATTATGCCCCTTCTCAGCATTAAACTTTTCCTTTTATAGAGGAGATGGACTACATAGGATGCTGTAATCGCTACAATACACACTGATATTTTTATATGACTACAGTTGCCCTCACTTGGCTATAGTAGACTACATTATTTTACTGACTTGACACTTGACAAAATACAATAATGGCGTAACAACTTCTCAGACTACCTAATGTGACGAGACTAGTCATCAAAGACATCTTCTGAAGTAGCTTGTTCTACCTTCATGTATTTGTTGAGATCATTATAATAAATGAAAGTAGGGTTCCCACAATGCATTAGTGTTTTTCCTTGTTCAATTAATGCCCACATTTGATGGTAAATGTTGTAAAAACCAATGGCTCTTGCTAAAGCAGGATCACTAACTAGTTCTTGTTATTCTAGAAACCATTCTTGTCGTTCATCATTGGGATCATCTAAATTAACTAACTGAACTAGATAATGGGTTGGTTTGGCCTTTCTATTTTCATGCCCAATTATTGCACAATGTACCTCAACATACAAACTTCTATTGTATGGAATTTTTGTTGGCCCATCAAGAGATCTAGCGATCCAATGGATCCTTTTAAACATGCATTGTTGAAACTTATAGTTAGTCTTCAGAAGGATGGGTATTTTGGATCAGGGATTTCTATGAGATAAACTGTCATTCTATATTCCAGACTTTCAAAATTGGGTCATATGGAGAGATTAAATTAACTGGGAAATCTATCCGGAAAACACAATCGTAGTACTCCATGACTCCCAAATATCATAAGAATGATTATGATAGTAGTCAACACAAGCTGCACACCAGTCATTGAACCATTTTTCGTAAACATGAGAGTTTATTTTTTCTTGAATATCATAAGGACGCCTTAGGTTATTCATTTGTAACTCCAAAAGGCTAAATCTGTGTGATATTAGATAGGTAGAAGACCATAAACCAAAGTGTTGTCTTCTTTTTGTATGTAACTCCAAAATATAAGGACTCTTCTAAATGAGAGATCTGCTCTATCAATGACATTTCATTTTGAATTTCCTCATTTATGGGCAAGAGTTTTACTTTGATGATCACCATTGGCAAGCTCACGAGTTAAACTATCTGCCAGAAAATTCTTCGATCCCTGTCTATGTTCAAACGAGAAATAAAACTAGTTAAGCAAAACTAGTCAACGCAGGAGCCGCCATTGCGCTTACATATTTAATAGTTTTTTTTTCACAAAACCAAGTATTCCTTTACAATCAATTCGAACAAGAAAAGGTTTTGGGGCCAAAAGATTAAGAACTTGTCAATTCTCCTTATGACTGTAAGGATTTATTTTTTTATCGTGGGATAGTTGCATTTGTTTTATTAAAACTTCCATTGTAATATTTGTAGAGTTTTTCTCTTTCTTTGGTTTTGAATATTACACTTCAGTGCTCATTGCTGGCATCTGTCTCAAGAATTTAATCATCTCATTCATTAGGCAAATTAAGAGTGGGAAGATTTTTGCACGTTTAAAGTTTGGAACAATATTTGAATAACTAAGGGTTTATGTCCAACTTACTTCTTTCTTGAATTTCTACTACAATGATCTTCTCAATTTAGCTAGATCTTTAATGAAATTAGAAGCATAGGTAAGACATCTAAGGAACCTTTCTAATTGTTTCCTGTGTTCAATCTTCTTAGGAAAATTTTTTATTTTTTCTAGAATATACTCTTATAGGAATGATTTGTCCAACTATTATTTTTGAACCTAAAAACTCGATTTCTTATTTAGCATAAATGCATTTGTTCTTACCAAGACTAATGCTATGATGAATGCATCTTTGGATAACATCCAGGACATCATCTTTGTGTTGTTATGTGGTCTTGAAAAAAGACAAGAATATCATCAATGTAAACCAGATAATAAGGATTAAGAAGTTTGAAAACATTATCCATTCTTTAAGGGGAATTTTTAAGGCCAAAAGGCATTACTATCCACTCATTATGTTCTTGACAGGCATTGAAAGCAGTGAAAGGACTACTTTCTTCATCCATTTTTATCTACCAATATCTACTTTTGCAGTTTATTTTTTAGAACTAAGAAACTGCATGAATTCTATTAAAAAGGACTGTTTGGTTAGGAATATAATAATCATCATATGTAGTATTATTATTAAGCTCTTTATAGTTGATTACCACTCTAGCTTTTCCTCTTTTTTTCTTCAGCATGATTTCTTACCATGAAAGAGGGACTGGTGAGAGGACCTTTGCTATTTCTAATTAATACTTTTTCCAAAAGTTCTTTAATTTGTCTATTAAATTATTGGATATCTTGGTGCGTATAAACTATTTGTTTGACTCGAATAATAGTGTTGGTAATCTTTACAAATGTCTTATCTTTATTCCAAAATTTTAGATGATTATCATAGTACATTTCTTTGCATACCCTCTTGTTGTTTAGTAGCATGCTCTTTAATAGATAACTCAAGTTGTGAGACTCTTAGAGCTATCTCCCACTGTGCAAAAATTACCTTTTCACCATGCTGGCTGTGTGTAAACTCAATCTTCTGATGAGTCCAAGCCTTAATTTTTCAATAGGAGCTGAGTGAAAATTAATTGTGAATATTATTTGGTTTATGGCATGTGTGCATAGAAAATACAGTCGTTGAAGATTATTTCCGATAATCATATCATGAGAGGGTTTATATGTAGCCCATAGAACTAGTATACTGCATTAGACTCCTTCTATTTCTATAGATAATCCTTCTATGGCTTCATTGTGACTTAGCATGCCATTATCAGCTATCTTTACTTGCAAAGGGTTCTTGGCTTTTTTCATATAATTTATGAAAATAATGATCTTTTTTCAAAACAGACAGAACCACCATTATCAATGTAAACACACAATTCATATCTACTACATCTCTCTAAGCATACATCTATTGAGATATAGGTGCTATTAGGATTTCTATTGGTGACTTAACAACATATTTCCATAGTCATATTTTTAACTAATTCATCCTCATAGATTGGCTCACTAATAGTCGTTGTTTTGTACCTAATGGCTTTCTATCTAAACTCATACTCCAATCTACATTGTACCTTGAGGGTTCAAAACTTATTCTGCTAATTTCACATATCATAGTAATTGTATCATCTTATTTGAGCTCTTCTTTAGTAGTTAAAAATCCTTCTCCCCATTCTAATCTTGCACTCATGCGTCTTAATAATTGGGGTTTAATGGTACTTTTACCATTTTCATCAATTTTTATTACATTTTTTATTAATTTTTGTGGGCTTTGCAAAGGAAGATATCCATATCCTATCAATTTTTATCTCGTAAGGATTGGATTTTATCCTTTGGATTTTTTTCATAGGAGTAGGACTTTTAAATTTTTGTACTTTTATCATTGTTACCTTAGTCTTTGGATCTATAGGATCATCAAATTTGTAGAATATTTTTCAAAATATCCTTAGTGGGTATCTCTCTTCTTTCCATGTCTGTCCTGACTGTTTTTATCTTAGGGGATAGGAAGTTTTTGACAAATTCATCTTTTAAGCTTACACATTATCCAGGTTGGTAATTCAATCCTACGGATCCATTACATAAATTATTCTTAACTTCTGTGATAATTTGATTATTAAATTTGGTATGCTTGATATCACAAAGCAAAGCATATAGATCAATATTTTTGCCATAATACTATAAAGGAGTAATTTGTAATTGGAAACTTCCAACATGGATATACCTGTACTTTCTATCTTTGTTATGCTTAAGGATATTTTCCCAATTAATGAGATTAGTTTCTCTCACATCATACTCACAGTCATTTATCTCTAAATCTCCTTCCATCATTTTGACATATGTACTTACTTTTTAATTGAAAGATGGATTTTTTTTTTATTATGTCTTTCTAAATTATGGGAAGGCTCCAATCTCCTGTGACGTCTTCGTTTCTTTATAATCATTCTCTTCATATTAATCTTCCAGTATAATCTCGACAATTTCCTTGTTGTTTTACAGGGCTAGATCTAATGCTTCATCCTCAATAAGCTCGAAATAATGTAGACTACCCAAAGTTTCATTTAGCTTGTTATTCTTCCTATTTTTGTATTCATTTGCATAATGACCTACTTCTCCGCATGCCCAATACATATAGTTGTTTTTCCCTATAGGACAATAAGCGGCTTTACATAAAAAAAACTTCTGTTTTTAGTGCTTGATTTGTTATAATGTTTTCTTTTATATTTCTCTTCTCTTTGCTTGTTAAAGCTCTTTTTCTTATGAAATTTCTTTTTGCCTTCTCCTCTAAGGCCCCTTTCCCCATTGGTGAAGATTATCCCAACATGTTAGAAATTGTTTCTTCATTTTCTTTTGTTTTTGGAGATCGAGACATTGATCATTGACCCATTTTCTTACATAAGAGATTCTTGTACCAAGGGTATTAATGGATTATGCTTTCTTAAGCGATGCAATGTATTTTTCATAGGTTATAGAATTGATCAGATACGGTAATTTGTCATAAAACATACCAAGATTGGTTTCATTATGCATAGTTTTGTAATAATATTGACTAAATTCTACAATATAGATCTTCAGATATCTCACATCCCATAATTCTATGTTATTAATATTTCTTTGCCATTCTCTAGCTTTTTCTTTGGAATCAACATTAGCTCTGATAAATTCAGTTTTGATTGCCTTAAATAATTTTTTGAACACAGCTAGTGTTTCCATCATTCTTAATACATTTTTACCTTCCTCATCTAATGAGTCATACCAGTCAGCTACAGTTTTAGAAAAACGATGTTCAATATTATTTAGGAAATTTTCAGCAATCTATGTTGCATTTAAGTTTAGACACTATTCATACATCTTTTTCAAGGATCAAGTATTTCTTTTCTATTACGAGCTCTATCTATGTTTAAGGTGTATCCTGTTTGGCTAATTGGCATAACGCCAATTTTTTCAAAGGTCGTGGTTTTCTTTGAGATAAATCCAAAGGAAAAGTTAGTTATACGCCCTGTTGAAACGTACCTCGGTCTGATAAAATGGGTAATTATTCTAGAGGGTTCACCAAATTCTTCAGGTTTAGGGACAACATTGTTAATTAGATTGGACTCAATTTTATCTATGTTAAGTTCTGCAATTTTATTGATTTCATCGTCAAATACCATTTTACCATATTTTTTATCCAGTTTCCTTCTAATTTCTTCTAAATATACAATATTAAGATCTTCTATTTTAATTAGGTTTATCTGCTGATATATTTCTTCTTCTAACTGAACATTATTCGCCTCCTCATTATCATCATATAATACATCTTGTTTTTTAACTATTGTGACCATGATTTTGATTAATTCTTCTGGGTTTTGTTTTTTATCAAACTTTTTCTATAATTCCTTGAGATTATATTGTTTATACTCCATCTTCTTCTTCTTTCTCTATCTTCTCAGATGATTTTTCGGTTGATTTTTTTCCTACTTCTTTTTGGAATTTTATATCATGCAAAGAAAATTAATTTTTGTTTTTTAGGTTTTGGAAATGATATTTATGCTAAAATGCAATACTAATGCTTAAATAAAATTTTCCACTATGTCCAATTTCGCTAATTAAAGAGATACTTGAGTAGTACTTATAAGATAAATTACACATGCACAAAATTAAAATTTTCAAAAGTAAGTTTTTTTAAGGATTGGGGTAAAATATGAAAATATGACAAGTTGTAGGCATTACTCATGAATTAAAACAGTAGAATTGGGTTGGAAAATAGTTTCCACATAGCGTATATTTTGTTTTAAAAGCCAAGGGTCCTTAAAATAGTTTACAAAAAATTGGAGGTACCTTTATCTAATTTATTCCTTGCTAATAGATGACAATGATTTAATGCTTTAAATTGTACATTTTTGTAGGGGATAGCTGAGCTAGAGACTAATAAGGTCTATTGATCAATTGTGCATAGTTTCTATAGGTTTTGAATTTTTCCAAAGTTCTACATAAATCTTAATTCTTTCAAATTCTTTTGACAGATTCTTATCAATGATTTCTATACATCTTCATGCACTTCTACCAATTTCTATATAGTGAAGATTCTTACAAATTTTTGCAAATATTTGCTCCATCCTTCAGTCTTCTTGTGGTGTGTTTGAAGCCTCTAAGTTGGCCCCCTTCTTCTCGCTTTTTCTTAAATTTAACTAATACTTGTTTATCTCAATAAGATTTTGGAATGTTGAAGGCTTGTAGGGGGTAGCCCATTTTCCCCTGTTTTTCTCAAGCCTCGGTGTCAAACAACAGAACAAAACATTAATGATTAAACTTCTTACTGAAAAAAAAAACCCTAAAAAAATGGTAAGAATATGAAGATGCTTATGATGACTGATGAGGATATTCCCCCTTTTTTATATAAAAAAATTGCCATTAGTGAAGTAGTAAAAAAAGGAAAATAATTGATGAATTGCACTAATAGAAGGGTAATTGACTTTTTAGTACATTGACATAGGTGTCATTAGGGGTGTTCAAAACTATCCGTAACCAAAAACCCGAACCAAAAAACCGCGAACCGACCCGAAATATTGGGTATCCGAACCGAAATATTTAAAATTTTTGGTTCGGGTACCCGAACCGATAAATTTTTTGGTTTTCAGTTTGGATACGGTTCGGATGTTTCATAATTTCGGGTACCCGAAAACCCGAAACTTTTTTTTTATTTTATATTCTTTTTGAGATTTTTTTTTAATTTTCTCTTCCCTAAAAACTTTGGAAGTTACATATCCCCAAGCCCCATGAAGACAAGGACTTTGAGTTTTTGACTTTATTGCATTGTTTTGTTTAGATGTCTAGGTCTTCTGTAAGACTTTGTTGCATTTGGACAATGGTTTCGGCATGAATACGATGTTATTAAGGTTATGTCTTATGGAGGTGTGAAGTCGTTGAAATGTGAATAATAGTAACGTACTTTGTGGTATTGTCATATTATGTGATAATATCATGTATTAGTTTTCTTTGGGTACCAAAAAAAATTATTAGACAAAATAGGAAAAAAAATATTTTTAAAAAATTGGGTTATTGGTTAACCAAAAACCCGAACCGAAATTTTCGGGTACCCGAATTTCGGGTACCCAAATATTTCGGTTCGGATACGGTTCACCACTATGCCGACCCGAAATTTCGGGTACCCGAACCGAAATTCCTTTTGGTTCGGGTACCCGAACCATGAACACCCCTAGGTGTCATTGATTTTTTTTTAACCTCACCTTTTTGGCTTAATTTTTTGGTACCCTGAGATGATGATGTTCTGATTTTTCGCTCCACCATTATTAACAAAATAATTAAAGCTTAATTAGAGAGTTTCTATCATTCCTGAACTTAGTCGGCATTCAACCCTAACATTCCTCTAACTTCCAGTTTATAGAGATTGTTAATCTCAACCGCACCTACCTTAGATTAGACACAACACAGATGTGTGTCATTTCCTACCTCGGACCATAGTTACTAATCAAGTTTTTTATATTTTAAAGGATAAGGGAGCTTTAATCAAGAAATTATATTATTTAAGACACAAGGTTCGATTGAATAATGTTCTTTACTGGGAAAATTCTTTTGCTGAAAGCTTGAAACTGGAAACATTACAATGGAAATATTTTTGAAGGACTTAAACTGCTAAGATCATCATATATGATTGCTCATAGAAAAATAGAGATTCTCGACTTCTCTTTTGCTCAAGTATGCTCAAATGACTGTGTCCCTTCTCATCATTCAGCATCTCCTTTTATAGAGGAGATTGACTACATAGGATGCCCTAATAGCTATAGCACACAATGATATTTTCACATCGATACAGTTGTCCTCACATGGCTACAGTAGAGAAAATTATTTTACTGACTTGACACTTGATAAAATAGTACAATAATCGAGCAACAACTTTTTAGAGGCTTTAATGCTGACAGGACTAGTCATCCATATTGAGATTCCGCATTACTTCATCTCCAATAGTGTCTTATTGTCCATCATTATCTAGATAATTATCAAAAATATTCATCAAGTTGAACATGCTCTGGATCCCATCTTTCAAATAATTCACGAAGATATTTCTTTCCTTTTTCTGATAAGAATATTCCAGCTCTAACATCAAAGATATAATCAAAGACGTTGTGTGAAGTAGCTCCTTCTACCTTCATATATTTGCTGAGATCATTATGAGAAACGAAAGAAGTGTTCTAGCAATGCATTAGTGCTCCTCCTTGTTTAATTATGCCCACATTTGATGATAAAAAAGGGCAGCCCGGTGCACAAGCATCCCGCGTTCACGTAGGGTTCGGGAAAGGGTCATACCCTAAGGGGTGAATTGTAGGCAGCCTAACCTGACTTTGTCAATGACTGATTCCACGGCTCGAACCCGTGACCTTTTCGTCACACGGAGACAGCCTTACTATTTCTCCAAGGCTCCCCTTCTCACATTTGATGATAAATATTGTAAAAACCAATTGCTAGCCCAATTGGCTAGTTAAGTAACACTAGATGGGGGTGAATAGGGCAATGATTAACATCACAAATTCATCAAAATAAAGAGTGGAAAGATAAAGGAGGGCAAAACACTAGTATTTTTTAATGAAGTTAGGCTCAACCAGGCTTAGCCCCCGCCTAAAGTTTCCTAACTCTATGATTAACCCAAGGAGGGATAGTTACAACTCTAAAGTACACATACTTTAAACTCCAAGTCACAAGTTGGCATCCTCAACAAGACTTGCTAGAGTTGACCTTTAAACTCTATAATCCCACCCAATTACAACTTTGAACAATACAACTTAATTGAATGAATAGCAAATCAAGGCTCAATGAATGCAAGTGAGTATTGCCAATTATGCTCATTCTTGTGTTCTTCTTTAGCTACAAATTCCTCTCAATTTATAGCCAAAAGGTATTTGAGAGGTTGAACGAACATTTGGAAGATGACCGTTGCATCAAACAAGGTTGATCTTCCATATAATTTCAAGGCCTTAAAGTCCGTATTTCAAGCCATTGAAATCTATAGCTTTGCTCAATGTTTACCCCTTAATTTCCAATGGATACTTGCCTTATTTTGAATATTAAATCATCTCAAGATATTATGTGACTTATATCCAGTCAATTAAGCAATATGTACTAGCACGCCAATATCCACTTAGAATCATAACATATTTAAACAATATAAATATAAAGATAATTCAAATATATCATGATGAATATACCAATTGATTAATCCCTCTTTGTCTTTCATCAAAACATTTTAATAAACACATTGTGAGCTTCAAGAAAGCGAACAATCTCCCTCTTTTTTATGAAAGATAAAAACCAATAAAAATAACATATCAATGTAATTTTGAATGATACACCATGAAAACCTTTCCAAATACTTGTCCCCCTTTTTGTATTTCATCAATAACATAGTATAAGAAGGACAAAGGAAAAATCAAAGCATATAGAAAATTATGGCAACCATATATAGCTCCCCCTTAACAAATCAATGACATATAAAAATGTTCACCCTCAATCTATGGCACTCATAAAAAAAACATATAAGGAATTAAACACTAACATTTTGATCAATCAATATATCCTAACTTGCATGCATTAACTTGATATTCACATAAGGATTATAAAGGATCAACATATAAGAGCATCAATACAACAATTCTCCCCCTTCAAGAATAAATCAAGGTTATAGCAAAATAATCAAGTAAAAAAATTCTTCTCTTATAAAGATAACCAATATCATGTATGTAAATGTCAGAGATCATAACAATTATGGGCCCAAAAAAAAAAGATCACATGCAAGATATCATCTAAGCATAAAAACAATTACATGTCATAAAAGCGTAGAATATGATGGAATATTAATTATGATCACATTCCAAAGATAATTAAGTAGATTAAACTTCAAAATTTTGAAATCAAAATGCATCAAATAGGAAGCAGATCATGCAAGGTAACATCATCTTATGTTTCGCAAAAATCCAAATATTGCCATTATTCAAGATGTTGACACAAAAATTCAAGCCCTACAATTTTAGTTATTTACAGAAAACAACATCCTAGATTTTTCCTAATTTTCAAGGTCTTGGACTGTTTTAGGACCTTGAAATCTGGACACTTACAAAACAAGTAAACTTTCCCTATTTTTATGTTTGCGAACTGTAACTTACCATATACCATTGTGAAGGTCCAATTTTTTCTTCTCTACTTAAATTTTCAAGAGGATTAAATGTCATTTAAAATTCATTATTAGTACCTAAATAAGGAGTTAATAACTTCTCACAATTCAAAAATGAAGCACTTCGTCCAAATCTTGATACCCTTTTCTTCTTGGGTTCAAAATTGTTAGAAGTAAGAGGAGCTAATGAGGTAGAATTTTTCTTTCCCTAATCCTAACACATTTTCTTGATTTAACACCACAATCAAGAACTTTTGAAAGTTGAAATTTTGCTATTGTAATTAAATCATCAAAAATGTGACAACTTGGAAATAAACTAATATTTGAAAATTGAAGCATGGATTTTACCTCACACTTACCACTTTGGAGAATAGATAAACAACAAGAATCTTTATTTTTTCTCACCATTTTCAAGCAACACCTCAATTTGGGTATGGATGACATCATTATGTATAAAGCCTTGAATTTTTTCACCACTTTCATATTCTTGCTTTTCATATAATTGATGATCCTCCACTCACTAAACATTTCCATCCATGATCATTTGACTCTGTGCCACAAAATCGCTTGACGCCAAATTTTGATTAGTATCATACAAATAATAAAGACTTTTCCAAATCTCCTTGGCACTATCACAACGTGAGATAAACTCATAACTATCAATAGTAAGAGCACAATATAAAATGTTTAGAACTTTAAAATTTTGTATATCTACTTATAATCATCTTCAGTATATTCATCTTTCGATTTCTCAATAATTATTGGACCTTTAGCCATGATCTCTCAAAGATCGAGATCCTTGGGCTTGATATAAAGTTTCATTGTTTCCTGCCATCAAAAATAACTACTACCTTTAAAAAGTGGAGGGCAATCATAGTCAAAATCATAACTAGCCATGGGATTGAACTATTAGATAGTAAAGTCTCATAAAAATAGCACTAGCTCTGATCCCAAGTGCTAGCCCAATTTCGCTAATTAAATCACCCTAGAAGGGAGGGAATAGGGTGATGATCAACGTCGCTTATTAATCAAAATAAAGAGTGGAAAGATAAAGGTGAACAAAATACAAGTATTTTTGAGCGAGGTTAGCCTTAACCTGGCTTAGTCCTTGCGTAGAACTCCATAACTCTATGATTAACCCAATATTATTAGGAGGGATAGTTACAACTCTAGAGTACACCTATACTAACTGCCAAGTCACAAGTTGACACCATCAATATGGTTTGGTAGAGTTGACCCTTCAACTCTATAATCCCACCCAATTGCAACTTTGAACTATACAACTTAATTGAATGAATAGCAAATCAAAGCTCAATTAATGCAAGTAAGTATTATCATTTGTGCTCGTTCTTGTGTTCTTTTTTAGCAGCAAATTTCTCTCAATATATAGCCAAAAGATGTTGTAGAAGTTGAAGGAATATTTGCAAGGTGACCGTTGCATCGAACAAGGAAGGTTTATCCTCCATATCATTTCAAAGCCTTGAAGTTCGTATTTCAAGCCTTTAAAATCTGCAGCTTCGCTCAATGTTTATCCCTTGATTTCCAATTACTATTTGTGTTATTTTGAGCTGAAGATCTTGCCAAGAGGATTATCTAGAAGCTGATTTTAAGCAGCACAATATTTCAAAATATGATCTTAAAGATGTTATTATGATTAGGCAAATCTTGACATTTTCAAAGATATTGACATATAGAGAATCACAATCTCATATTTAAATTTGAATAACACAATATAATACCATAAAGGTAACATATTCAAATTTGAATACTAAGCCATCTCAAGACATTGCGGCAAGTTGTATCAAATCAATTAAGCTTGACGTACTAGCATTCCAATATGCACTTAAAATCATAACATATTTAAACAATATAAATACTAAGATAATTCAAATATGCCATGATGAGTATACCAATTGATTGGTCCCTTTTTGTCTTTCACTAAAACATTTTAACAAACACATTGTGAGCTTTAAGAAAGCTAACAATCTCCCCGTTTCTTATGAAAGACAAAACCCAATAAAAATAATATATCTATACGGTTTTGAATAACACACCATGAAAAACTTTCCAAATACTTCTCCGACTTTTTGTGTTTCATCAAAAAGGTAGCATAAGAAGGAGAAAGGAAAAATCAAAGCATATAGAAAATTATGGCAAACACATTTAGCTCCCCCTTAACAAATTAATGACATATAAATATGCTCACCCTCAATCTATGGCACTCATAAAAAAAATATAAGGAATTAAACACTAACATTTTCATCAATTAATATGTCCAAACTTGCATGCATTAACATGATATTCTCATAAGGATTACAGGTGATCAACATATAAGAGCATTAATACAAGAATTCTCCCCAATCAAGAATAAATCAAGGTTATAGCAGAATAATCAAATAATAGAGTTCTTCTCCTATAAAATAAGCAACATCACGTATGTAAATGTTAGAGATCATAACAATTATGGACCAAAAAAAAAAAGATGACATACAAGATATCATCTAAGCATAAAAACAATTACATGTCATTATAGCATAGAATATCATGGAATATTATTCATGCTCACAATCCAAAGATAGTTAAGCAAATTAAACTTCAAAATTTTGAAAACAAAATGCCACAAGTAGGAAGTAGGTCATGCAAGGTAACATCGTCTTATGTTTAGCAAAAATGCAAATATTTTAGAACTATTCAAGATGTTGACATAAAAATTCAAGGCCTTAAATTTTAGTTATTTACAAGCAATGACATCCTAGGTTCAGCCTAATTTTCAATGCCTTGGACTATTTCAGGGCCTTGAAATCAGGGTAATTACAAAATAAGAAAACTTACCTTATTTATATGTTGGCAAACCATTACTTATCATACAGTATTGTGAAGCTCCAACTTTTTCTTGTTAGCTTAAATTTTCAAGAGGATTACATGTCATAATAGCAAAGAATTTGGTGGAATATTAGTCATGCTCACAATCCAAAGAAAGTTAAGTAAATTAAACTTCAAAATTTTGAAATCAAAATGCAAATAGGTAGGAAGTAGATCATGCAAGATAACATGTCTTACGTTTAGCAAAAATCCAAATATTACCACTATTCAATATGTGGACAAAAAAATTTAAGCCCTTGAATTTAGTTATTTACAGGCGATAACATTCTAGCTTCTGCCTAATTTTCAAGGCCTGGGACTATTTCAGGGCCTTGAAATCAGTGCAGTTACAAAACAAGTGAACTTACCTTACTTTTACTTTTGGCAAACCATAACCTACCATATACCATTGCGAAGCTCCAATTTTTTCTTGTCCACTTAACTTTTCCACACGGTTAAATGCTATTTTCAACTTTTAGTTTTAGCAAACCATAAATTACCATTATTAGTACCTAAATGAGGAGTTAATAACTTCCCACAATTCAAAAATGAAGCGCTTCAGCCAAATCTTGATACTATTTTCTTCTTGGGTTCAAAATTGTTAGAAGTAAGAGGAATCAATGAGGTAAATTTTTTCTTTCCCTCAATCTTGGCACATTTTCTTGATTTACCAACACAATCAAGAATTTTTAAAAGTTGAAAATTTTGTGTGGTGTTTAAATCAACAAAAATGTTACAACTTGGAGGTAAACTATTATTTAAACATTCAAGCATGGATTTTACTTCACACTTACCACTTTGGAGAATAGATAAATAACAAGAATCTTTATTTTTCTCACCATTTTCAAGCAACACCTCAATTTGAGCATGCTTGACATCATTGTGTATAAGGCCTTGAATTTTATCATCACTTCCATATTCTTGTTCTTCATATAATTGATGATGCTCCACTCGCTTAACATTTCCATCCATGATCATTTCAGCCTGTGCCACAAAATCGCTTCACACCACATTTTGATTATTGCCATGCAAATAATAAAGAGTCATCTAATTCTCCTTGGTACTATCACAATGTGAGATAAACTCATAAATATCAATAGATAAAGCACAATATAAAATGTTTATAACTTTCAGATTTTTGGATATACGCTTATAATCATCCTCAGTATATTCATCTTCCGATTTCTCAATAACTATTGGACCTTTGGCCATAATCTCCCAAAGATCGAGATCCTTGTTCTTCATATAAAGTTCCATTGTTTACTACCACCAAAAATAATTAGTACCTTAAAAAGGGGAGGGGAATCAGAGTCAAAATCATAACTAGCTATGAGATTAAACTATTAGACAGCCAAGTCTCACAAAAATAGTACCAACTCTGACACCAAGTGTTGGCCCAATTTTGCTAATTAAATCACCCTAGAGGGGGTGAAAAGGGTGATGATCAATCTCGCAGATTAATCAAAATAAAGAGTGGAAAGATAAAGGTTGACAAAATACAAGTATTTCTCAACGAGGTTAGCCTCAAGCTGGCTTAAGGATGCGTAGAGTTCCCTAACCCTAGGATTAATCCAATTTTATTAGGAGAGATAGTTAAAACTCTAGAGCATACCTACGCTAGCTTCCAAGTCACAAGTTGACAACCCCAACAAGGTTTGGTAGAGTTGATCCTTCAGCTCTATAATCCCACCCAATTGCAACTTTGAGCTATACAACTTAATCAAATGAATAGCAAATCAAGGCTCAATGAACGCAAGTAAGTATTGTCGTTTGTGCTTGTTCTTGTGTTCTTCTTCATCTGCAAATTCCGGTCAGTTTATAGCCATAAGATGTTGGAGAAGTTGAAGGAATATTTGGATGGTGACCATTGCATCAAACAAGGAAGGTTTATCTTCCATATTGTTTCAAGGCCTTAAAGTTCGTATTTCAAGCCTTTGAAATCTGCAGCTTCGCTCAATGTTTATCCCTTAATTTCCAATGGCTACTTGCCTTATTTTAAGCTGAAGATCTTGCCAAGAGTATTATCTAGAAGCTGATTTTGAGCAGCACAATATTTCAAAATATGATCTTAAAAGATGTTATTATAATTAGGCAAATCTTGACATTTCAATGATATTGACATATGGAGAATCATAATCTCATTTTCAAATTTGTATGACAAAATATGATTCAATAAAGATACAATACGATATCATAAAGATAACATATTCAAATTTGAGTACTAAATCATCTCAAGATATTGTGGCAACTTAAATAAAATCAATTAAGTAATATGTACTAGCATGCCAATATGCACTTAGAATCATAACATATTTAAACAATATAAACATTAAGATAATTCAAATATAACATAATGAATATAACAATTGATTAGTCCCTTTTTGTCTTTTATCAAAACATATTAATAAACACATAGTGATCTTCAAGAGAGCTAACAATCTCCCCCTTTTTGATGAAAGACAAAACCCAATAAAAATAGCATATCAATAAAATTTTGAATGACACGCCATGAAAAGCGTTCCAAATACTTCTCCCCCTTTTTGTATTTCATCAAAAATGTAGCATATGAAAGAAAAAGGAAAAATCAAAGTATATAGAAAATTATGGCAAACACATATAGCTCTCCCTTAACAAATCCATGACATATAAACATGCTCACCTTCAATCTATGACACTCATAAAAAAAATATATGATGAATTAAACGCTAACATTTTGACCAATTAATATATTCTAACTTGCACGTATAACTTGATATTCTCATAAGGATTACAGGGAATCAACATATAAAAGCATTAACACAACAATTTTCCCCATTCATGGATAAATCAAGATTATAGTAGAATAATCAAGTAATAGAATTCTTTTCTTATCATAACAACTATGGACCCAAAAAAATAAGATCACACACAATATATTATCTAAGCATAAAAATAATTACATGTCATAATAGCACAGAATATGATGGAATATTAATCATGCTCATATTCCAAAGATGTTTTAGTAAATTAAAATTCAACATTTTGAAATCAAAACTGCAAATAGGAAGTAGATCATGCAAGGTAACATCGTCTTAGGTTCAACAAAAATTCAAATATTACCACTATTCAAGATGTTGACAAAAAAATATTCAGGCCTTTGAATATTAGTCATTTACTGGCGGTAACATCCTAGGTTATGCCAAAATTTCAAGGTCTTGGACTATTTCAGGGCCTTGAAATCTGGGCAGTTACAAAACAACTGAACTTACCTTACTTTCACTTTTGGCAAACCCCAACTTACCATATACCATTGCGGAGCTCCAATTTTTTCTTGGCCACTTAAATTTTCCACAGGGTTAAATGCTATTTAAAATTCATTATTAGTACCTAAATGAGGAGTTAGTAACTTCCTACAATTCAAAAATGAAGCGCTTCGACCAAATTTTGATACTTTTTCTTCTTAGGTTCAAAATTGTTAGAAGTAAGAAGAATTAATAAGGTAAAATTTCTCTTTCCCTTAATCTTGACACATTTTCTTGATTTAACACCACAATCAAGAATTTTTGAAGGTTAAAAATTTTGTGTGGCGTTTAAATCATCAAAAATGTGACAACTTGGAGATAAACTATTATTTGAAAATTCAAGTATGGATTTTACTTCACACTTACCACTTTGGAGAATAGATAAGTAACAAAAATCTTTATTTTTTTCACCATTTTAAAATAACACCATAGTTTGGGCATGCTTGACATCATTGTGTATGAGGCCTTGAATTTTATCACCACTTTCGTATTCTTTCCCTTCATATAATTGATAATGCTCTACTCGCTTAACATTTCCATCGATGATCATTTCAGCCTATGCCTCAAATTTGCTTAACGCCATATTTTGATTAGTAGCATATCAATAGTGAAGAGTCTTCCAAATTTTCTTGGCACTATCACATCGTGAGATAAACTCATAAATATCAATAGTAAGAGCACAATATAAAATGTTTATAACCTTAAAATTTTTGGATAGCCACTTATAATCATCCTCAGTATATTCATCTTCCGATTTCTATATAGATATTATAGCTTTAGCCATGATCTCCCAAAGATCGAGATCCTTGTGCTTGATATAAAGTTCCATTGTTTACTGCCACAAAAAATAATTAGTACTTTTAAGAAGCGGAGAGCAATCAGAGTCAAAATCATAACTAGCCATAGGATCGAACTATTAGATGGTAAAGTCTCACAAAAATAGTACTAGCTCTGATGTCAAGTGTTGATCCAATTTAGCCAATTAAATCACCCTAGAGGGAGTGAATAGGGAGATGATCAATGTCACAAATTAATCAAAATAAAGAGTGCAAAGATAAAGGTGGACAAAAGACAAGTATTTTTCAACGAGGTTAGCCTCAAGCTGGCTTAGTCCTGGCGTAGAGTTCCCTAACTCTATGATTAATTCAATTTTATTAGGAGCGATAATTACAAGTCTAGAGCATACCTAGGCTAGCTTCCAAGTCACAAGTTGACACCCCTAACAAGGTTTGGTAGAGTTGATCCTTCAACTCTATAATCCCACCCAATTGCAACTTTGAACTCTGCAACTTAATTGAATGAATAGCAAATCAAGGCTCAGTGAATGCAAGTAAGACCCTTTTTTTGTAGTTTAATGGACTCAACCAACTCCTTCTCACTCCCACCCATTTCTTCCCCAGCGTTCCCACATCTTCCCACACTTTTAAAAAATGTCACTCCTTCCCACTCTCAACCACTTGCACCCACTCTCAACCCCTCCTGCATATAACTATTATTTTTCATATTTTGAAAAATTTTATAATTTATGTAATTGTGTGTTTGAATAGTCCGAAATAATTATGAAAAGTTTTATTTATTTTTTGGATGTTATGAAAATATTTCTTACTCGTGCCGAAAATTGTAAATGACGTAATTTTTGTTATATATATTGAATAAATATTTTTTTTCTGCTTTGTCAAGCAAACGTTAGTTTTTTGTGACTGGTAGATTTTTTGGGTTTGATTCTCTATATGGAAGAGATGCTTAATTTTTGTTTCTGCATTGGTTATGAAATATTTGTTATATTTCATCAAAGCGTGGATAATTGTTGTTGTATGTGTAACAAATTTATTTTTTGTTCATCGTAATTTAGGGCCAAATTTGTAGATGTTTTTTCCGGCATAATGAAGGAATGTGAAAAAAAATTTGGCGTTGTTTGTAATTCATGACAGGAAGTGCAGATGTATTGTACATGTATTTTGAGCGGATTTTTTTTTTCTGTGTGCGTTAGGAACAAAATATTAGAAGTTCTTCACACAAATTGCAGATGATTGTTTTCCATGTACTGAGGGCCTGTTCTTTTCATTGGAAAATATGGGTTGTTAAATGGATAAAGTTGATTAAGATTAGTAGAAGTGAGTTTAAATAGGTTGAAGTGCGTATTCTTTTGTTGAAGTGGATTGAAGTAGATATTTTTGTTGAAGTGAGTTGAAGTTGGTTGAAGTCGGTTGAAGTTTTTTTTTATGATGGGTAGAAGTTGGTTAAAATAGTGGTAAATGGGTTGAAGTTGTTTGAAGTGGGCTAAAGTTGCTTGAAATGGGCTGAAGTTTGTATTTTTTTATCGCACTTCGTGAAGTGGGTTGATGTGGATTGAAGTTGGTTGATGTTGATAAATTTGGATTTACCAACAAAAACAACCAGGCTTGAACATATGTGTATTTTTTTTGTTGTTCGTATTTGGTTAATAATATGGAACAAAATATATCCGTAATTTGTTTTACAAATAACGAAAACTACAATTTTTGGGGGGGAACAATGGCTACAAAACAATATTTCATACCTGAGTCAACAAAAAAAAAAATTCAGTCTAAATTTTTTTTATCATCGGTAATTAATATCACAAAAAGAATATTACATTAAAAAAAATACGTAACTTACATCAACTCTTGTACATCATTTAACACCTTCCCACTCCTGCCCACTTTTTCTCAGTCATTCCCACTCCTTTCCCCCCTTGTCCACACTTAAAGAAAAATATCACTCTTACCCACTCTTACCCACTCTTTCCCCTCTTTCCCACTCTCACACATCCCACATCTGCAATTTCGCAACGAAAAGAACAGGGCCTAAGTATTGTCATTTGTGCTCATTCTTGTGCTCTTCTTCAGCTACAAATTCCTCTCAATTTACAGCCAAAAGATGTTAGAGAAGTTGAAGGAATATTTGCAAAGTGACCGTTGCATCAAACAAGGAAGGTTTATCTTCCATATCATTTCAAGGCCTTCAAGTCCATATTTCAAGCTTTTGAAATCTGTAGTTTCATTCAATGTTTATCCCTTGATTTTCAACAGCTACTTGCCTTATTTTCAGCTGAAGATCTTGCCAAAAGGATTATCTAAAAGCTAATTTTTAGCAGCACAGTTTTCAAAATATGATCTCAAAAGATGTTATTATAATTAGGAAAATTTTGACATTGTCAAAGATATTGACATATGTAGAATCATAATCTCATTTTCAAATTTGTATGACACAATATGATATCATAAAGATAACATGTTCAAATTTGAAGACTAAATCATCTCAAGATATTGCGGCAACTTATATCAAATCAATTAAGTAATATGTACTAGCATGGCAATAGGCACTTCGAATCATAACATATTTAAACAACATAAATATTAAGATAATTCAAATATAAATGATAATTATACCAATTGATTAATCCCTTTTTGTCTTTCGTCAAAACATATTAATAAATACATTGTGACCTTCAAGAAAGCTAATAATCTCCATCTTTTTTATGAAAGACGAAACCTAATAAAAATAACATATCAATACAATTTTGATGCCACACGATCAAAAGCTTTCCAAATACTTCTCCCCCCTTTTGTATTTTATCAAAAAGGTAGCATAAGAAAGAGAAAGAAAAAATCAAAGCATATAGAAAATTATGGCAAACACATATAGCTACTCCTTAACAAATCAATGACACATAAAGATGCTCACTCTCAATCTATGACACCCATAAAAAAAATATAAGGAATTAAACACAAACATTTTGATGAATTAATATATCCTAACTTGCATGCATTAACTTGATATTCTCATAAGGATTATAGGGGATCAACATATAAGAGCAATAATACAACATATAAGAGCAATAATACAACAATTCTCCCTCTTCAAGAATAAATCAAGGTTATAGCAGAATAATCAAGTAATAAAATTCTTCTCTATCATAACAATTATGGACACAAAAAAATAAGATCACATACAATACATTACAAAAGCGTAAAAATAATTACATGTCGTAATAGCACATAATATGATTGAACATTAATCATGCTCACATTCCAAAGATAGTTAGTAAATTAAACTACAAAATTTTGAAATCAAAATGCAAATAGGAAGTAGATCATGCATGGTAACATCGTCTTATTTTTAGCAAGAATTAATAAGGTAAAATTTTCTTCCCCACATTCTTGACACATTTTCAAGATTTAACACCGCAATCAAGAATTGTTTGAGGTTCAAAATTAGGTGTGGTATTTAAATCATAAAAAAATGTGACAACTTGGAGATAAACTA
The DNA here is from genome assembly GCA_017589665.1 of Selenicereus undatus. Lineage (NCBI taxonomy): Eukaryota > Viridiplantae > Streptophyta > Magnoliopsida > Caryophyllales > Cactaceae > Selenicereus > Selenicereus undatus. The sequence goes on from JACYFF010003369.1 coordinate 67,193,862, forward strand.
TTATTTGAAAATTCAAGGACAGATTCTACCTCACACTTACCACTTTGGAGAATAGATAAATAACAAGAATCTTTATTTTTTTTCTCACCATTTTCAACCAATGCCTCTATTCGGGCATGCTTGACATCATTGTGTATAAGGCCTTGAATTTTATTCCCACTTTCGCATTCTTATTTTTCTTGTAGTTGATGATGCTCCACTCGCTTTACATTTCCATCCATGATCATTTCAGCCTATGCCACAAATTCGCTTAACACTACATTTTGATTAGTACCATACAAATAATAAAGAGTCTCCAAATCTCCTTGACACTATCAAAATATGAGATATAAAGTTTCATTGTTTCCTATCACCAAGAATAATTAGTAACCTTAAAAAGTGGAGGATTTCCAGAGTCAAAATCATAACTAGCCATGGGATCGAACTATTAGATGGGTGAAGTCCCATGAAAATAGTACTAGCTCTGATACCAAGTGTTGGCCCGATTTGACTAGTTAAGTCACCCTAGGGGGGTGAATAGGGTGATGATGAATGTGGCAAATTAATCAAAATAAAAAGTGAAAATATAAAGGTGGACAAAACACACGTATTTTTGAACGAGGTTAGCTTCAACTAGGCTTAGTCTTCGCATAAAGTCCCCTAACTCTCTAGAATTAACCCAATTTTATTAGCAAGGATAGTTATAACTCTGTACTACATATACACTAATTTCCAATTCACAAGTTGACACTCTCAATAGGTTTGTTAGAGTTGACCCTTCAACTCTATAATCCCACTCAATTACAACTTTCAACAATACAACTTAATTGAATGAATAGCAAATCAAGGCTCAATGAACGCAAGTAAGTATTGTCATCTGTGCTCATTCTTGTGTTCTTCTTCAGTTGCAAATTCCTCTCAAGTTATAGACAAAAGATGCTGGAGAGGTTGAAGGAATATTTGGAATGTGATTGTTGCATCAAACAAGGAAGCTTTTATCTTTCTCATCAGCTCAAGGCCTTGAAGTCTGTATTTCAAACCCTTGAAATCTGCAGCCTTGCTTAATGTTTACCTCTTGATTTCCAACGGCTACTTGCCTTATTTTGAGCTGAAGATCTTGCCAAGAGGATTATTTAGGCGATGATTTTTAGCAGCACAATCTTCCAAAATATGATCTTAAGAGATTTTATTACAATTAGGCAAATCTTAACATGTCAAAGATGTTGGCATATAGAGAATCATAATCTTATATTCAAATTTGAAGAACACAATACAATATCATGAAGATAACGTATTCGAATTTGAACACCAAATCATCTCAAGACATTAGGGCAAATTATATCAAATCAATTAAGCAATACGTAGTAGCACAACAATATGCGGTTAGAATCATAACATATTAAAAGAATATAAATTTTAAGATAATTCAAATATAACATGATGAGTATACCAATTGATTAATCTCTTTTTGTCTTTCATTAAAAAATATTAATAAACACATTGTGAGCTTCAAGAAAGCTAGCAATCCCCCCCTTATTGATGAAAGACAAAAACCCAATAAAAATAGCATATCAATAAAATTTTGAATGACACACCATGAAAAGTTTTCCAAATACTTCTCCCCCTTTTTGTATTTCATCAAAAAGGTAGCAAAAGAAGGAGAAAGGAAAAATCAAAGCATATAGAAAATTATGGCAAACACATATAGCTCCCCCTTAACAAATCAATGGCATATAAAGATGCTCACTTTCGATCAATGGCACTCATTAAAAAATATAAGGAATTAAACAGTAACATGTTGATCAATTAATATATTCTAACTTGCATGTATAACTTCAAATTCTCATAAGGACTACAGGGTATCAACATATAAAAGCATTAATACAATAATTCTCCCCATTATAGTAGAACAATCAAGTTATAGAATTCTTCTCTTATAAAAATTAGAAATATCATATATGTAAATGTTAGAGATCATAACAATTATGGACCCAAAAAAATAAGAGCACAACACAATATGTTATCTACGCATAAAAATAATTACATGTCATAATAGCATAGAATATGATGGAATATTAATCATGCTCACATTCCAAAGATAGGTAAGTTAAACTTCAAAATTTTGAAATCAAAATGCAAACAGAAGTAGATCATGCACGGTAACACCGTCTTATGTTCGACAAAAGTCTAAATATTACCACTATTCAAGATGTTGACATAAAAATTCAAGCCCTTGAATTTTAGTTATTTACAGGCAATAACATCCTAGATTTTGCCTAATTTTCACAGCCTTGGACTATTTTAGGGCCTTAAAATCTGGGCAATTACGAAACATGTGAGCTTACCTTATTTTTACTTTTGTCAAACCATAACTTGCCATATACAATTGTGAAGCTCCAATTTTTTCTTCTGCACTTAAATTTTCAACAAGATTAAATGCTATTTAAAATTAATTATTAGTACGTACATGTGGAGTTAATAACTTCCCACAATTCAAAAATGAATCATTTTGATCAAATCTTGATACCCTTTTTTTCTTGGGTCCAAAATTGTTAGAAGTAAGAAGAATTAATAAGGTAAATTTTTTTTCCCCCCTCAATCTTGACACATTTTCTTGATTCAACACCACAATCAAGAATTTTTGGAAGTTGAGAATTAGGTGTGGTATGTAAATCACAAAAAATGTGACAACTTGGACATAAACTATTATTTGAAAATTCAAGCATCGATTTTACCCCGCACTTACCACTTTGGAGAATTGATAAATAACAAAAATCTTTATTTTTCTCACCATTTTAAAGCAACTCGTCAATTCAGGCATGCTTGACATCATTATGTATAAGGCCTTGAATTTTAACACCACTTTTGTATTCTTGCTCTTTGTGTAATTGATGATCCTCCACTCGCTTAACATTTCGGACCTGTTCTTTTCGCGGGTAAATTGGGTGGGTCAAAAGGGTGAAGTGGGTTGAAGTTGGTTGAGGTGAGTTGAGATAGGTTGAAGTTGGTATTTTTTTTTTTAGGCGGGTTGAAATAGGTTGAACTAGGTTGAAGTGGGTTGAAGTGGGTTGATGTTGGTTGAAGTAGGTTGAAGTGGGTATATTTTTTATGTGGTGGGTTTAAATGGGTTAAAATAATGAGAATATAATTAATATGTGATAATTTATGAAGTTATCCAAATTTTGTTAAACTTTTGTTTTTTATTTTTTATTTTTTATTTTTTTGATTTTTAATTTTTAATTTTTAATTTTTTAATTTTAATTTTTTTTGTTTTTACTTTTTTA